>OU824206.1:774976-953886 GCA_917499995.1 Ichneumon xanthorius | reverse complement strand
TCGTAAATTTGAGAAAGTTTTGCAGGGATCACGGATCCGCGTTTCGGCATGAGCTCTAGTAGCGGTTTACGGGGGGTTATCGTGAGTCTCAAGGACGATCTAATGGGCTTCACCTTGAACCTGCTATGAGGGAAACTTTGTGATGTTCCGTCAAAGTCAAGCACGCTCCACGTGGCCGGATCCGAGTAAAGTCTGTTGAAAACTAAAGTACAGACATCGAGTAGATTGTGGGAATGAGGACGCGGAATTATCTTCCGTAGAATAACTTCCACATCGCGCCTGTGCGATAACTTGTCGACATTCAGCTACCTACGATTTCTCTCGCACGACAGAATAAAGATTCGTTTATTCCACGGTGTAACGCAGAGGCCACGGAAAATTGAAACTGGCGGAGATGTCGCAATCTCTCGAATTAATCGTACAGTGGACAGTATAGCGTTGCTCTCATGATGGGTATAAATAGTCGACCTACTTTCAATTGCTCCGTTTTATCAACGTTTAATCTTGATCTTTCTCACAATCGATGATCGCGCGGTATGTAACCTCACGGTCGCGTTTTACCTGCAAGCCAGTGCAGGTCAGTGCAATGACTTTTTTTTATATACACGGGTGGGTTTTTTCTTCTCCATTCAATACGATAACGAGACAACGAAAGATTTCGATTCGACCCTCGAGGAGGAGATCGATATTGACGCCGACAAATTGGGAAATATGATAAATGAATTGGAAAAATTTATATTTTTACATTACCTCGAGTATCTTCTGCTGAAAAGCGCGTCCGTGAAGTGCCGTTGGATCAGCAGCTGCAGCGTGGTAGGCACCGGAAGTGAGAGTAGCGGTGGCACCAACGACGCCAAGATCCCGTGGCCGCGACATTGGCGAGCCCGGTGTGTCCCTGGCCATGTCTACGCACACGAGACACATTTTCGGTAAGCTCGAGGGTGAAACAAACAAGGGTCTTTGCACGCCGGATGGATGTACATTGTTCGAACCATAGGGACTGAACGCACTTCCATGTTCGCTCGACACCTTCATCTTTGCCAATATAATTTTTTAGGGCAGTGAACGCGTATACTTGCGATTATATGCTCGAAGGAATTCGGTTCTTTTATCTCAGTTTCCGCCACATTATTGATTTTACAAAGCACCAGAGTACGATGTCGTAATTGTCGTAATCCGAAGCGGGAAAGTCAACGAAGCGTGTGGGTACACACACATTTTTACGAAATGGCTTCGAGGAACGTGGCAATTTGGGACGATATCTTTACGAATTAGATCGGGCGTTCGCGGCAATTGCGTAACAACACTTTCCGTTCCGTGTCGTGTGTTGGCTTATCGTGTGATAACTCGGTTATTTTTATCCTCCGTCGCACTTGCTTGCATTGTCGACGATTCAGTCGTTAATGTTTTATAGAAAGTAACAATCTTTTTTGTTTCTCGCATCATCCGAGCACCTTTCGATTCAACTCGAAATCGTCAACACGAAGAGTAGCGATTTCGGGAGCGGTTCGTCGGTTCTGAGCCATTAACCGTAACGCGCCCACCGTTGTTTACTCTTGGACTAGACGCAGACACATTTCCAGAAGGACGCTTTTTTGTATCGGAGTTAAACGACTCGTCGAAGAGAACTGTAAACTAAAAATATGCTACAGAGTTTTTACAACTGCTACTCGATTGCTCTGTGCTAAAACTCGATTAGTCACGCCTTCCCGTTCGTTTCTGCGTTCATTCGTAGATCCGAGTCAACAACGACGGCGACGACGAGGCAAGTCATCACCAATATCAAAACTTGTTCCTCTGCCGCTCACTTTGCGAAACCTTGTCCGCCTCGGACTGTTGGTATACTGCAGTCACGACTAAATTTAGACAATCGTCTCGATTCGTTGACTGACTCGCTCGCGCGAAACGACCGCGACGATTATTGGAAGTGTCTTTACATCACTATCGTCCGTCGCGGACACGGGTACTGCAAAATAAAATTGCACGACGGGTTCGTGCCACGATTTCGCGTTAAACTTGGACACTTTTATGGTAAGAGGGAGTTTGGATGTCTAATAGCGAGTTTAGTTTTGCTTTTAGACGTTGCCGAAAGCGGACATCGCAAGTAAAAAAAGCGGTGGGTGATCGGACGGCAGTTCTACAATTATTCTTATTTCCCGATTTGTTTTCACGTTTATTCTCGTGGCGTTTTATCTCGAAGATTATTTATTATTGATTGTTTCACAGAGCTTGTACGTAGCTTGATACGAAGCGTAGCGCAGCCACGACGAGAGTCTTCCGCACTGTGACGCTCGCGGCGAGAAAGTAGAATTGCAACTGGGAGCCATCGGACGTCGCCAGTTGATAATTCTTTGTAAACAATTCCTGGAAGTGGACTGGCGGCGGTGCGCGACGGGAGGGAGGGGGTAGGGGGGGGGGGAGGAATGATTCCTCTCCGTCGTCGAGAGACAACCGCTCGCTTCCGCACGTATCAGTGGTACGGCGGCGGGAATAACTTACACCGAGACCGAAGCTTGGTTGATGCCCAGTCTCGCCATTTATATGAAACCTCTCTGGCATGCCGGTGTAAGCACACAGGAAATATTTTGCTTTAAATTTATTAGAGTACGAAATTTAAATTTACTTGGACCATCACTCTCTCGCTAATTTGTCCGATTATCACGGTACACTCGAACGATGTTTACATATGCTCAAAAATAGATGGAAAGCCGTGCGAGAGACTCTAATCTATAATCGCTAGCTGTACACCTCTCGTTTGACAGTACTCTTTTTGCCCAACCGAAAAAGAATATTATTTTCAGTGCTCAAAAAAAAAAAAAAAAAATTATTTCAATACACTGGTGAAAATGATGTCGAATATTATTACGATTGTGTATAGTTGTCGCTAATGACAAGCAAGCGGCAAACTTGTGGCTTTGATCTTTCATCAGCAATATCTATTCTCACGAATGGAAAATCTTACGGTGAATGACGTGCGTTGAAAAAACAATTAACAAACTCGAGACACTTTGTGTACATATTTCTCCGATGCTGTATGGCGGAGTAAGTGAATTGTTAAATTTTTTTCGAACTATCGATTTTCGCATGTCTCGACAAGGCGCGACATCGACTGAGAAAAAAAATTGAACGAAACGTCAAAGCTTTCTGTTATAAACGTCCCTCCGCAGTCGCAGGCTTGATTGCGATATGCCCGTATAAAATTGCCTATTCTTTTCAGTGGGCGTAGACAGGGTCTCGGTGGATATGGACAGCTCGCTCCCGTTATAACCCTCGGGTATCAGCTTTGGTGTACAGAATAGTGTACGCTCTCGGCACCGAGAGCTCTTCGTCTGTTTGTCCGCTAATACGATATGCCAGCACACCGGATACCTTTCATCGCTCATCGACATGTGAAATGATATAATAATTCAATCTGGGATCACCGCGGAATGTCGTGTGTTTCTTTAGCCAATTGAGATTTACTTTTTAATTAACAAAAAAATCGATTCTGAATAAGCGAATGCATGATCTGACTCACCCTTCTGGGGCAGGTGGGTAAAGGCAGACGTAATTTCGACGTTTCTATAGCCCACGTCTTCTGGAACAGAGATCAATTTTTTTTCAAGGTTATTTTTGTTTTATCTATTGATTAGGTGTTTAATTAGTGCTGTATCAATTATTTCCAGAATGTTGAGCAATTATATATCGTAGACCCCGAAATTGCTTAATCGAATAGAGAATTAAGATAAAACTTACGATAAGGACGAATTGAAAAATAATGAACACACTGCGAGAAAAACATACAGTGCTGTCGATTACAATATAGTTTTCGACACCGCGAATAATCGTGCAAGAACAATTGCAAACGGTGTCTGCGAAAAGTGTAAAATTTTCCAGCAAATACCGAAGCGTGGAGTGAGAAGAAAAAACGTTATGATCGGCTTTCTTGTCGGCGTTTAGTAAGCGAGACGCGTTAAGAAGGCGAATGTTCGTTTAATCGTTCATATTCACATATACGTCCGAGTATGTTGGTCTGGGATGACGAGCCGAACTGGCAGCCGGGCAATGTCAGCGTTATACCGGCGTAGTTGTTTAACGAGAACCGGTTGGTTATTAATTCCAATCCGGTCTCGCAGCCGCGGTTAATATACAACGATCGCCGGAGTCTCTCCCTCTCCGACCGCTCCGAGTACCTTACACTTTGTACGTGAATATTACGCATACAAAGAACGACGGGGAAAAAAAGAGGTATGTGCTTGTAGCTACCCCGCCCGTTCTCGTCTCTGACAAACTCATCCGGGCACTATTTTAAGACGAAGGTCAACGTAGATAAATATACGTGCGCATCAATCGTCCCGACCTTCGCAGGAGCACAGCGTTCCTGACAAGTCTCATTATCGAAGATTAATCGTTAGAAGTTTAGCCGACGTTTCGCGTGCAGGACCGATCATTGAATTTACTAGTGGCACAATTGAAAATTGGTAAATGTGCCCGGAACGTTGTCGTATCACGAATTTTTTTTCGAGGACGACTTCTGTGACAGTTTTTCGTGCTAATCGTAGAGTCGCAACATTGTTTATCCGTCGGTGCCGAAAAATCTTGATGACTAAGAACCGAGCGGTAGGAGAGCGGTGGGCGCCCACACGGTTGAAGAAAATTGACCGAGGGAACGAGCAAGTGTAACCGAGTAGGTGAGTGAGTAGAGCGTGGAGGTCAGTGCACGCCGCATTCCTTCGAGTCAAGTCCAAGGCTACGCGGTCTTGACGCGCGCGCCCGCGCCCTCAGGGGAACAAGGGGGAGATGAAGGAGGAGAAGAAGACGAAGACGAAGAAGAAGAGGGTTCCGCCGTTAGTCCTCCCGATTCTTGTTACTTCCTTTTCCTTCGTTCTCTCTGGTGCGTCGACGGCGGTGCCGGCGAGAACCACCAGTTCCCTCTGCTCTTTCGTTGTTTCCCCGTGCATTGAGCCGCATTTGCTCGGCGGCCGGGAGGTAGCGAGATGAGAGCCCGAACGAAATTGCCACGTACGGGTACAAGTTTTCCTCCACGTTGGAAGGGGAGGCGATGGCCCATGTCCTGGTTATCGATGTTACGGCATTCCTCCGACCATGCAGGAGAGAGAGCTTCGCGTTCGATATAGCGATGGCCGTAAATCAAAAGGACGTAACCACCTACGTTCAAGGATACGAGTTACGTCCTTTTGATTCTTAGCCGACGATATTCTTCACTGATCGCCTATAACGACTAAGCTGCGACAGAATAACTCTGGCAACTACTGTAAATACAGAAATCAATGAATTTTTTATATTGATGCCTGGATAACAACGCACCGCCAAAGATCATTGCACAATATCCAAGTAACAACAAATAGAGCGGCGAATAAGGAATGGCGCGTCTCCCGAGTCGTTCCAACTTGTTGTTGCAGCAATGTAAAGTGGTCAAAGAATTTCACGGCTGTATCGGGTTGTCGATTGAATAAAGCATTGTCACAGTAACGTTCCTAACCATTGATAACGGATATGATTTGATCGAGCAAGAAGCAGTGAATCGTCCATACACGGTCCGAATCGCGCATGCGTAGCCACCACGCCGCTCTCGCCATTTCCCCGCTAGATTATTCTCTCGATTCGCGACCAAAAATTAAATAATGCACCAACTGGGCTCGCCGGGGATTGGCGGTTATTCTCGGACATATTCGAGGCAGGGGTTGTCGGCACACGTACATAGCAGCGACGAGGGACGAGCATCGCTCTACGTATAATCGAGTTACGTAAATAATATATGATTCGGAGACTTTGCGACGGGTACGAGAATAACACCAGTAGCTATCCGTCTGCGATAACTAGTATATACCAGCGTGTACGCAGAGAACGATGCAAAGAGACCTACGCGACATTTGAGAGTCGCTTGGAGTCGAAAAAAAAAGAATAATATTCGATATATTTTACATTATGATTATTTATTATTCTTCTAAGAATAATCTGTTATACAGATCTCGCTCTGCGTCGACATAGTTTCGAATAAAACTTAGTAGGATTCATTACTTGAGATCGACGTAGGCTATAATATCCCAATAAATCGCGAGTAACGCGATACTATCGGTGGCGTCGACGAGTGGCACCGGTGCAGCCTAGAAAATATGTTCTCGTTGTCGTTGGATCGCGTGGGCGAGATCGAGTGACGGAAACCGCGAGTGCTCGGGCTCGGGAGTCCAGACGTAGGTTTTGCAGGACAACATATAACAACGGCCAATAATAGCTGTACTATGTCCAACAGGCGGAGCAGCCTATAGAAATTGCCAAGTTAAAAAGATAG
Organism: Ichneumon xanthorius; assembly: GCA_917499995.1. NCBI lineage: Eukaryota > Metazoa > Arthropoda > Insecta > Hymenoptera > Ichneumonidae > Ichneumon > Ichneumon xanthorius. The sequence goes on along the minus strand of OU824206.1, from coordinate 947,594 downwards.
AGATCCGAGTTACACGCTTAACCGGTGAGTGACTCACCGTGGCGCGAAATCAATCACGTACGTTCGAGACAGCAGCAGCACTCCGTCAAGGTATAATAGTTATTACTCGAACGCGACTTGAACGCACGCTTCCGAATGGTTCCGGAGAACAATCTTTCCGAGTGCATTCTACACGTTAAACAGTGTTGACTGTAATCGGGAGACGGAGAGGGCCAACTTATATTGTACACTCCTCGACACATGGCATACCGTAAATGTTAATCTGTATAGCTATTTGCCGCTTCTTGGAGAGTGCGTGTACACGAACAACAATTAGGGTCCATTCTAATTAAGGTAATTGCGAGTCGAGAGTGAGAGAGAGAGAGTGCGAGCACTCTTACTATGTGGGTGTACAATATATCTCACAAAGCGTTCTCCGGATGTACGTACTTAAACACCATACGGCTCAACCCCTCTGCAGAGGTTCTACTTTCGACGTTGCCACTGCAGCGAGGATAGCCTGATTGTCGCAAATTTTAATATAGCGGTAGGTAGGTGGGTGGAAAGGGCGGCAGAAGCAGTAACTCGACAACACCAATATTTTTTTGTTTATTTCTACTACGTATGTGCGCTACGACGCGAAAATGTGTATTCATCATTAATAAAAAAGAGCATGCGATAAAAATTAATATCTCGAGAATAGCATAATTCGATTTACACTCCAGTCAGCGCATTTAAAGATTACTCGTGTATATGACGAGACATCGGTACGTACGTATGCTTGGACGGCGTAATCGGAAACGTGCTTGCCGATAAGATTCTACTGTACTGTGCAATCGTCCGCTATATAGCTAACGATACAGTCGTGCAGTACGACTGTATAGCGTAGTAGACCAGTGGTAAGTACGTAGAAAGACACGTTACTGCGTACTTTGCGAGATAGAACGATGACATTTCTCGGAGCGACCGAACGATTTATCGACCTAGCTCTCGCCGAGTGTGGCGTTCACTCGTGAGGTAGCCTATTGGGCCGTTGGTATTATACGTATCGATATTATTATAGTGCATGCTCGAAGCTTTGTGCTCCGATATAGTCGGTGAAACGATTTAACGTTCGGTAGCAAAGACTGTGAAATTATCGTCACAGCTCTCGTGTGTCGATCGCGTGGGCAGGGCACACAGTTGTCGGTTGCAGCTCACGATCGAGTAGGTAATTGATCGCGCTTGCACGGGTCTGCGTCATTTATTTACTTGTGTAATATCCAACGTCGGCATTGGCGGTTCACCGGTAAGGGTTTCTTACGTTACACGATGAACAGTCCGAATACTGACCCTGCACAGGGAAGAATAATTAGGTGCCCGAAACAATTGCACGGTTAAAAACGCTTCGGGCGATTAATTTTTTGGGTCAACAGATCAGTTGGTTGCCAGGCAATTAATTCGTTGGGTCAACCAAATTAATGTCCTGGAACGCATTTAATGACGCATTTGCATTAGGGAAAGTAATTATTTTTCGTTACACAGTCAGTATATAAGCCGATTACCTTATTCGCTCGAGCTCTTATTAATGGAAAATTAACGCAGGGATAGAGGGAGAAAGATAAAGATTAGTTGTACAAGTACAAATCGGTGTTGTGGAATCGGTGCACATTCTATTTACGGATTCTCACGATAGGTTCGTGCATCTGTCGCGCACGATCCATTATCGCGTTTCTTCCCTTCATCTCTCTCACTCCTCGGCCGAAAGTCACCAGCAGATAATTCGTGCCCGTCAGAGTATCGATAAATGCATCCGAGAAAATTTCGAGCTCCAAGATTCAATCCAACCCAACCAGTCTCGATTGAAAATAGCTATTGATTTTTTTAATACCTACGACTGACTACGGTTAAATGCATTTCGATTGCAAGTCGGTAGAGAAACTCCAGATAAAATCAAGTCGCGAGAACAGAGATTCTTTGAACCGCGGTGTATACGGGGGATCGAGGTTTCTCTTGAATAATTAAACGAACGAACGTACTTATGTAAGGGGTGGGTCTCGCCATCGGGTGTGATCGGTGGTTGAATGTAAGTGTACGCATCACGCGATGCCGCTAGCAGAATCATCGTTGAGTCAGGTCGTGGGAAACAAAAAGAAACTGATGAATCGGTAGGACGCTAGATCACGGGTATTTTACTCGTAAGTAATCTCAAAATTGTCCAAGTCGAAACTCAAATCTATAGGCAACAAATAATGACCCAATGTACAGTCGGAATATCCTGCAAACAAAAACAATGCAACAAAAGTTCCGAAATTACAGCGAGCCATTCGAGGTATTTTCAATTAATATCAAACCACCGGTACCTCAGACGTAGAGGGAGAAAGAGGGAGATCGCCTGATTTTTTTTGTTTACGGCATGTCTAATCTATCTAATCGATCGGCAACTCTGAGGGGAACGAGGCCTCTTTCATTTTTCTTAGTAGTAGTAAAAGACATTTATTAATATCCGGCATTGTATTTATTAATATCTGGCATTGTAATGTCCCTTACAAGGCCAGAAATTTTTTTTGTTTTTTTCTTTCTTTTTTTAATAAATTACAATGCCTTAGGGTGGGCCAATAGGCCATTGACCGAAGTCTTTAAGTCAGGTTATCTCCGATGCATTGCACGAGGCGCTTTAAAATTTGATTAACGATTTCAATTTATTATTGTTAGTTGAAAATAAATAATAATTATTCTTATTTTCATACTTTGTTTTATTCCTTCTTCTTATCGACCGAAGATAATCTTTGGGGGGTAGACGGAACGTAATCTCTGTGCGCACAGATAGAAGAAGAAGCAGCAGGTGTTACACGACACAGATAGTAGCAAGTTTTATTTCGTAACAGCAAAATAACACCGTCGGCAGTTCGGTACAGGGAGGACGAAAACGAAGCCGCAGAGGACGACGTTGATCGGCCTACGACTCTCTTTTGGCCACGGCTTTGTCTCTCTTTGTGACGGATTTAGACGTGCGCAGCCTAAAAATACGCGGGCCAGTGGCTAGAAGCGAACGAGCTTATTTCTGTCTTAGGACTTGCACGTGTTTAGGACAGCTTCTTCTCGTCTGCTCTCAACCGCCGAGTCTCCTCGTCCCTCTTCATTCGTCGGCGAATATACAACGCTAATGGCGGACAAGAGGACTGACGAAATTCCCTTTCATGCGTAAATTATAAACGACGATGGGGCGGTTTCAGTGCTGACTATATTTTTCTACGATACTCTATCGAATCGATTATCGTCGGTGCGATCGAGCATTACAACATGTATGCGAAGAATATAACGCGATTTCTATGCCAAGTCGTAGTCGTTGCGACTCTCTCTTCCCCTCCCCCCCCCGCCCTCACGCTGTCGTGATCTCTTGCTCTCACTCTAAAGAAAGGGAGGAGTGTGTGTGTGTGTGTGTGAGAGAGAGAGAGAGGGAGGTACACAAGTGTTAGAGGGGGTCAAATATAAACTGAGGGAGTTGCGGTATACGTGTGTGGCAAAAGTTTGTATTTCTGGCCGCCGGCCGATTTCTAAGTTTAGAAGCGTAGAAGCTATATATAACTTGACATTTGTGTATATGCCGTCGACTCTTGAAACGCCTTCGGACGCTTTAGTTAGTTAGTGCTAACTAGTGGAATCGAGTAATTTTATTAGATCGACGTAGGTAGCTGTAAACGTTTTCTAACGACCACATCGATCCGGAAACGCGCAAACTTTGGGCACGAGCGAACCTGGTAAAAGTTGAAGGGGTCAGAGACGATATTGCCAACACCTCCCATGATGAAGTCGTTGCTTATCGAAAGAGAACAAATCCAAAGTTGCATTGTCAATAGGGAATAGCGACTCGAGATAGGTAGTACACAAAAACAAATTGAATCCGTCAAGCGCTTTGTCTTGTACTGTATTACTGCAGAAGTAGTCAATAGTTTCGCGTTGTCAACGTCACAAAGATGCGTACAATTCGAAAAACGATAATCGATTAATTTTTCTAGTCTATTTTTATTATAAGTTTAATCAAGTCCGAGGGTCTCCTGCACGAGCGGTAAGTATATCCGATTGCGCAATCAACGCGACGATGCACGCGCGACTCGTTACCTTCTGGAAATAGACTTGGTAATCGCGGCTCGGTTTTTTGCCACGTTCCTTCATCGACTTTTTATCTTCTCTCACGGTGGCTTTGTTCCTCGCTCTTGGTTAAAGCGGCCACGACACATCTGGCACGCTGTATTAGTATACGCCGCGCAACACGGTATTGCGATAGAATTTTTCCGTTTTTTTTTTTTTTTTCTTCTAGTTTCCTTGAACGCGGCGCGCGGATGCTATCGGAGGATATCGTTCCAATAATAGCAGCGAGTGTGAGCTTTTAATAACTATCATAGTTACTGCGCAGCACCGTCTCCCGTCACTACTTTACTATCGACATCGCCGATCGGTGCGGAATTTTTTTCTTTTTTTTTTCTTACTGTGTATCTTGAAACGAATTGTCCTGCGGTGACGCAATCACGCGGACGAGATAAAAAGTTGATTAACCAAGCCGGAAAGAAACAAAAGTTGAAGAATACTTGTAACATCGAATACTTTTTGGTACTACCTCATTTCATGAGAATACAATCGCAACTCTGTTGTTATACGTACGGTGATATTGATAAATAGAGAAATAATAAATAATTGTCCAAGTATTGATTTTAAATGAGAGAAAGAGAGATAGAACGATAGACAACCGAGTCTGCGCTTTTCGATATAATATACATACCTAATTGATTCGGGCGGTGCATATTGTAGGTCGTACCATAGTCCAGGGCCATATGACTCTCGTCCTGCCTCGCGAAAGTCTCCCAGAGAAACGTCTTATTTCTCCGTAAAACATCAAAGTCCCAAGGCAAGCGGCACTGTTATTTATATCCAGCAACGTAAATTCTTTCGACCAAAAAAGTTGTTGACAAAACACTCGCGTCTATCCGTCTGACCGCTGACGTATTCAACACGGAAGACTAACAGTTTTCATAAATTAATTTATTTATGGATCGGGCAGGATTCCGCATACTGGCTCGCACTTGGATAATATTAATCACTTGTTCTTCATCATACGTAATTGTTTTATAACCGAAATGTTGAGATCTAGAGAAACAAGTTAGGAATTGTAAAATGAGATTGATTTGAAATATTTAGCATGCTTCATCGAGCTTTCGTGAGAAACGATAACGAAAACCGGCCGGTGGCGGCGCACATTCCAGCCAAGGTGTTTCCGAACTCGATAGATACAGAGGTTGAAAGACGATAAGTTCAGGATGAACGTGTTAGGAGGAGACGTCCGTCAGTCTTGAGCTGACGGACCGGCAGACGAGAGCAGAGTCCAAGACTGCGCACGTTGAAATACGGGCCAAAGGGAAAGACCAATGACCGCGTAATGGGCTCGCAGTGATGACGAGGGGACTGGGTTAACTTGTACCGTCTCGCTCGTTCATTCTCGCTTCTCCTCGACACGAAATACCTTTATAAATTCAACTTTCGATGCTTTTTTTTTTGCCTCGACAAAAATATCGAATCAGTGCGACCAACGCTCGATGATCGACGAGATTATATATCACGCTATACTATAGAATTTGTGAAGGAAAATTCGTCCGATGTCTTGGCTCGAGTGATGAGAATTATTGGCCAGTGACGTCATCGAGATTCTGCGCTGTCCCGTGAACCATCAACGTGAATTTGCCGTCGTCTACTGTGGTGTACTCGTCGGGAATATAATGGAGAAACGTCGCGTGCGAATAAATGAGCTTTAATTTGTTTACGTCCCGATCACGCAGACGCGACTGCAACGGCTGAAAGATCTCGTGTGTAGTAATCGGAACGTTCCGAAAAGACAATAATTTGTTAACTTGAGAGGAAGGTTTCCGTGTGAAATATTGCGTTAGGTGTTGGAGAGACAATTCATCGGCGGGAAAAAAATACAACGAATATGGCCTTGAAACTACGAGTGACAATAGTATGTTCGCGCACCCATTTTTTGATACGTTACGAAGCGAAATTTTTTTAAATGCCCGTGTATTATGAAACAAAAAAATACCAAAAAAAACAGTTATAAAGTGGTATCGTTCGAGTGTAAAAAAAAAATGTTTCGATACCCAGATCGATTTCGTAAAAAGAACCACAATCACACTGAAATTTGGACTCAAAGTCAAGTGTTACACCGCTAATCGGCAAGATTCTAAAATTATCTCTCGCAATGTTTCTCATCCCGATCGTATCGACGTCAGTATCCAAGTATGCTATCGTTCGTTCTATTTTAATAAATTCAAACAATCATTTCCAGGGCGCCTTGACTCCATCTCTGGCAGTTATGTGCGCCACTGTGGACACCGAGCGATTGTATTTTCGGACATGATTTTATACAGTCTAGTGTCAGCCGGTCGGCTTCCTCGTTCACATTACGACAGTCCCTGCGGTTGGAATGTGACGCAAGTTAGCTGCCACCATCGGCGGACAAACAAATGTTCTCTGCGGCAATGATAATTTCAAGCGCAATAATATTATCGACCACCGAAAAACGTTCCATATACACGCCAAGATATTTTGAACAATGAACTATTAATATTATGAATCGTGAATAACCCTTCCCCCAAATTGCGTCACAGAGAGAGAGAGAGAGAGAGAGAGAGAGAGAGAGTCGAGAGGTTTGCGTGGCAAAATAATGTCTCGGTGGAGGAGTGTAAGGTTCGGCGTTTGACAACACTAGGAAAAGTGAGCAGTGAGGAACGACTCGTATACCTATTTTACGAGGGGAAAGTCCGCGAACGAGCATTAAATCGGACGTTAGCCTCTGTTCGTCGTTGCTGCGCCGCTGACACTTGTGGCCTGACACGTTCGGCGCTCCGTACGTGAAAACATGGACTCTGTTCGCGAGGGGGCGCACGGAGTACAGACCTCCGAGAATATAAGCGAGGAGAGAAAGAGGAGGACTCGCCTCTTTGGTCGCTGGCGTGAGAGACGTACCACCACGTACATCATAAATGCGCGTGGCCGAATCGATATCGAGAATGCCCGACAAAGCCGTAGCGCTCCCGGCAACACGCCTGTCCTCCGAGCGATCGCTCAGCATCGGAATATTACAGGAGGACCCCGCTAAGAATCGCTACAGTGAATTGGGAGACACGCTCCCTTCGCATACCGAAGCCTATACCGATGAAGCGTATACGCATGATTCTTTCTCTCCCTCTCCAATGAACAAGAATAAAGAAGAAAAAGCGCGGTACACATTGAGCACAACAGGTGTTTCCGACGTAGCCATTTCCCTCGTTTTAACGACCGACCGACGGCAACCACCAACAACGTCGACGAGTCCGGGTAGAGAACTACGTGTGTAGAGGCGCGCGAGGTCGTTCACGAGGAACTTGGCGAGCGCGTCGACCTCGCAGACACGATCCTCATCGTCGCTGGGACACGTTTCTCCCGACACGCTCAGACGGCCAATTCCCACGAAAGTTCTCTCTCCGCTACTTGTATCGCTCCCTCCGCATGTGGCGCATCGCGAATTAATTCCCGGTCTCCGCGGCTGTCCGTGGATGTTGTTCGATAGAGTGTTGAGCGAGGCGTTATAGTATCTCTACTGCTTTATCGATAGGACGCGATGCGTAACGTGTCGCCTCTCATACGATTTAATGGAATCCCAAGGGGAATTTCTATGCGGCTATAGCGACGACAGTAAAAAAAAAAGGAAAAAAAAATACAAAAAGATTGCTGAGAAAAATAAATGGCGTCTCGACGATGCCTGAGAAACGGTCATGCCGCTCTCGTTTCTCTTAGATCACATCCCATCGCTGTGAGAATCTCATCCGACATTCTCTCGATGTGCCGCAATGCATAAAACATTAAATTACCTCGGCAAGCTATCCGAATCTTGCCGACTCTCGTCGAACAAGATTTACCGCGAGAACGGTTGGGATGTGTCACTCGGTTACGTTCTATCTATTATCAGCCCAAGAAAACTCTTGTTGTCATCGACGGCGACAACGGAACACTCGACGCGCACTCTGGATCAGTCGAACACGCGATGCAGCACTCGACCCACATAGTTTAACGATACAAATGGCGCGTAACGTTTATTCAACGGTGTCTCTATGATCGCGTTTATCGTTTATCATACTCTTCCGATAGGACAGAGTGGCGGGCAAGCCAAAAGTTAATCCGTTGTTTTTAATATCCGTTATTCGCGTCTCGAGGCGTACGGCGGCAACAGCAGCTGGTACGCGTGACGAACGTGAACTGGCGGAGTAGCCGCGTCTCCCGCGGACCTTTCGCGCCGCGAGCCGCGAACGCCGATGCCGGCGCCCCGACGCGGTCGAACGTTGCAAACCACCGTCGGCCCCGGCCCGACAATCTATTTTTAAACACACGCATTGTTACGTCCACGCTCGCTTGCTTGCTTCGCTACGCCAGTCTGATCCTCCCACGAGCACACGCTCATTTTTCGCAAAATTCACTGTACATGTATACATCTGCGTCTACCATCGAAAGAGTTATTTCCGTACGAACCGAGAGATTATATACGAGTTCTATCAATCATTGAAAAAAAAAAAAAAAAAAAAATCAACAACAACATCCCTATTGCCAGTTCCATTTTACGTTTGTCACCAACAAGGGATAGGTACATTACGTAAGATCTCAGCCATACGACAGGCATATCGGTATGATCTGTCCGACGACGTATTTTTGGAGAGCAAAATTGCATTACATTATATCCGAATGCACGATCCGGTGTGAATATTATACGAGCGACCGTTTGGCAACGATAACAAACATACGGTGCAGTAATCTCGACGGATAAAAAAATGGGGAGCTCCTATCGGTACTCAGTGGGTTGACCAGTCACAGTCAGCTGAGGCCGCGGGAAGCCGGGACTTCCGGGAGCTGCCTTATCGGCAGCAGTCGGACCCTTTGTGTCCTTTTGGCAGATATATTGTGTTTGTCAGAAACGAAGGAGACATCTCGGTCGGGTGTGTGATTGATGCTCCGCGAAAAAGCGGCACGCAGCAAAGACAGCTGGACGGCTCTCTGATCCAAGTATCGTGTGTGCACACCGCGTAGTTTATGATACTGCAACTATCGCGATTTAATTATCGATAGTTAGTGCTTACAATTGGAAAACATAAGCAGCAGCGCAAAACGACTCGTTATAATCGATCGGAGTGTATCTCGCAACAGCGAGAATAGCTACAAGGTTGCTGTTCCATCCCTCCGTGATTTACCTTCCGCCCAATACAGCCCGCTACCCTTTAAAATCATTTTTGCCCATTGCCGCGAGACGTTCGCACACTTGCTCGCTCTCGTTCATCGATCCATTCGATTTAATGGCGGGCCATGAGCGAGATCGTTACTCTTGAGAAACGCCCAACCCGCCTCCACGTCGTTGTCCTTTCTACGAGCTTTTTCTCAACGCCCGTTAAACTCTTTTACACACAACACCTACGGACGACATGATGTAAATTTGATCGACTTTTTTCTACAGCCGTCGCGAGCGCTCTCTATCGCTGTCCCTTGTTACCTATAACAGCGGGCATATCTATACGTTTTATAGGAATAAGAGAGGCGCGGAAATAGGGGAGTCCTCAACGTCGACATCGTCACGGATCTATTTATAACTCATCGCTCGATATGATGTACCGGCGGTATTTTTAGCGACTCACCTACCCGTTCCAACCCTCCCGTTCTGTGGTCGATCCGGACATCCCCCTTGAGTCTGTCCCAGCCGCGCAGCAGCATCGTGCATCAAGTCACGGATATACTCGTCGATAGCGAGGCAGACAGTGAAAAAAAAAAAAAAAAACTCTGGAAAATTACCTACTGAACTGAGAGTCGGTGAAGTAAGGATACCGAAGGATTTGTCAAGTTGCTTTTTCAGTATCACCGATATGATTAATCTTTCTCGTTATCTATTCGATCTATCACTAAACTTTAATACGCGTATCTCAGTGTGCGCGCGCCACTTGTAACCGTGGAATGTCGTGCAAACCTCTGTGTAGCAATAATAGTGTTATAGCGGATGGAGCAAGAGTGAAGTCCTGCCACCGTGAGCGCACAGTGATTCGCTCACCGGGCGCGCACGAGGGAGCCTGACGACGAGATATATGCATACATATACATATATACATTATTGTAAGAGAAGCGGGGTCGTTCTATTTATAGATACACTGCAGTTTTTCGTGGGAGGAGTGGATCGTTCAGTTTCGCTTTGTCGCACACGGACAGAGAGGTGTGTATAAATAGATTCGCTACCACCCTATCGAGGCTCCACGGTGCGCATCCTCTTTGCTCAACTCGTTCTCGTTCAATCTTCGCCACCGTTTCACTCTCTCTCCCTCGCACCATCTCTCTTCGGACTGACCTTTGCGTGGACCCGTATCGACGTATCATTTTTTTCCTAACCCCTCCCGATCTGATTTCTCGTTATTGGGCTAGGTTATTATTGGTACTTTCTCCTACCCAACTGTACATACTCTTTCTTTGTCCCGTCTTGACTCGAGCGTCGTCGAACGAATGTGGGTTATGTTTACAACTGCGAGCCGCGTACATGTACGTGCAGTCCTCTCTACACGTGATTGACGCAGGTGTTGAGCCGCTACATGCGACTCTACCGAGATCCATTTTTTTTTTTTTTTTTAATCCTCGATCTTGGTAATACGATTTCCAGGGATAAGGTCGATGATGGGTCCAGAGAGACAACGAGACGACACGGTCGTCTCGTGGCAAAAATAGTCAGAAAATACTCGATTTTCGTTTTGTACATAGAGACTTCGAAAATGTCCTCGCCATTACGATTGTACTCGTTGCTAGATTTTCGTAATTGTCATTCGACTCTTGGCCAGTAGAATATAACGCCGCTCTTTGCATCGCTCTTCCGTCCGATCCTATCCAACAACTCAAACGAGCAGGAACCGGAGCAGAAGTCAGCGATGACGTAGATCTTAACTCGGAACGCACGGACCAGGTGATTGGCGTAGATAAATTAGAGAGAAGCGCAGCCACCCGTCAGCGGTCAGTCAAGCCTCAAATTTGGCAGTACGCGTTGAACGGTACCGAGGACAGCCTGCGCAAATCACTTCTTCACCCTCATCCGCCAACTTGTCTTCGTCCCTCCTCCCACGTCTTATTCCACGTGCTGCCAAATTGTTATGCGATTACGATTATCGGGACAGAACACCGCACGGAAATACTTGCGCTTTGTTCTCCTTATAGTTCGAGATGAGACTCTGTCAAAAATGGGTTGAAACATGCTTTTTGCCCCCTCTCCCTTAAAGACGAAGCCGCCAATATGTAAAATCAGATGTTGTAACCATTCGGTAAGATGAATAACAATTTCAAATAGGACAGTTCGAAAAAAAAACAACACAAAGACTCACTTCTAATTCACTCGCCCCACCTCGCACGCTCTTTCTTATATCTCTAATACGCTACATAACAAAATTAACATGGATACACAATGCGAACCCGCCTTCGCTCGACAAAATAGAATTGGCATCGTACCAGAGCCAGGACTCGAATAGAATTCAACTATATGGATCGTTTCGCCTCGGTTCTCGCATCGCTTTTCCCACCGTACTCGTCTACTTTTCCTCCGTACCAGCATCAAGCATGCAGGTCTGTGCATAATGTAACTTAACAGTCAGTAAATTAAATAATAATCTAATATATTTTAAATATTTCTTAGAGAAATGTTAACTCGAAGTCCTCCTACGAAGCATGCCCGGGTCCTTATGCTTTACCTCAATCACGAAGCAAGGTGAGATATGATTCTCTCTTGGCTCTTTCCACGTACCTCCGTGTTTACGTGTGTATATATATATCTCGATCGTGGAATGTCGCACGAAAAAAGAAAATAAAAAGCCTTACGACTATCGCGGTAAACGCCAAGAGTCGTGGCGCATTGCGTTGCGGCCAATTGTAAATTCTCGGGTAAACATCGGACACGAAAATAAATTCGTGCCCGCCGAAAATACCCCCGAGGCATAACTACTTTCCGTTAATATTTTGCGCACACCCGTTATCTGTGTATTTGCCGCGTTCACTGCTTCAAGCTGCTACTCTCGAATACATAACGAATCCGTTCACGTGACCCTCGCGTTCCTCTCCCATCTGTTAACGAGTGCGCGAACGGAATCCGTGGCATATTCTCGCCACCACCTCGCAGAATCCGAAATCTATGTATACCGCAAAGTTGGCTTAAATTCACGTTATATTTCAATTGCACACGATGGATAACCCGAGCGAGGTTCTGGATGTGAAATGTGTCATACTAAAAATATATCAGATTCCTAGGAGAAAACCGGAAGCGCATGCGGGATGCTCGAGTCTTTTTTTTCTCGCTTCACGTACACGTAAAGAAATGCGTTCTGGCGATTGCTAGCGCCGAAATTGTTGACGCTGCGATCCGGTTCGATCGTGGCTCTCGCAGTCGGACAGTCTGGCCACTTGCCGCCTATTAATAGCGCATAATAGTGTCGTAACTCAATTAACATAGCAGCGAGCGCCTGCTCGTGTGTCTCGGCGTTCCTCATCTCGTAGAGAGAATTCCCTCGGAAATTGCGCTCGGTGCTCGATTATTTACACTCGAGGAAATTAAAAACAAGCGGGCAATGGGTATTCCAAGAAATTTGATGGAGATGGGCGGGAGGGAAACAAATAAATATATTTTCGCGGAGCGCAAGGACAAACTCCGGGCAAGTAATGGTAAACATTCAGTCAACCTGGAAATTAGTCGTGCGTGTGTACCTTGATCGCTGAGTTGAGTCTTAGTCTTGAGACCTTGACCTTTAGAGTTAAAAAAAAGGAAAAAATTACGTACTATTTAATCTGTGCGGTAATCAAGCGCGTGCACTGCTTACTCGATAATCCCCTCACGACGCTGCCCCAGCGCAGACCCTCGTTCCAAAGGAAAATTACCGAGGGGCGCAATAATTTTTTTATTTTTATTCCTCCGTATTCTGTTCACCTTAAATTTATACTGTTATATACGCAGACGAATTTTGTCTCGAAGTAATCAACGACAACAAGGAGAAACGAGGTAGTAGAGGGGGTGGGGACATGCGGTAGGCACGAGAGTGTGTTATATAAATAGAAGCGGTCAATGCTGCTATGGGAACACTAGAGTCCGAGGGGTTGAAGAAGGGGTAGCTTTCTCGCACCAACTCCATCAGCAATTTCAATATTTTTGCAAAAAAAATAAAAGAGTCCCCAATTCCAACGATTAATTCCGCGTGTCTCAACTACTAAACTACAGACGGAACTCTATTGCAAATGAAATAATCGTGAAACGATGGTCCTATAAGTTGTTGTGCGGTAAAAGAAAAGGCAAGGTGCAAGTACTCGAGACGGAAATGAAAACTTGTATATTCAGGGCAACGAGGGGGTTTCATCGAGCGAATCGAATTTCTAGAATATCCGACACTGCTACATATGTAACATCGTAGCGCTACTACCTGGTACCTCGGCGATCGTAGTGCTTCCGGACAGAGTAGCTTCCCTTTTATTTTATCCAAGTGAGGGTTTTTGCGATGGCAGGTAACAGCGGAAAACTAGAGCCACCCTTGTCGACCGTGCGACTTGATGTTTCACATACTGCGGCGCCGTACAGTCTCACTTTATTCTTGTTGTCGCACCAGTGATACACACACACGGACGGACAAACAGACACACAATGAGACATTCGCTCGGCACCTGTACACTCAGTTTCTACTATACACGATAAGAAAAAAATGGGTTCGCGGCGGTGCGAAAAGAGACCAGGCGATAACAAAGTGAGGGTACGAGAAATCCGTAAAATAAAAATCTTTTTGTGAAAAGTGAATAGGAATTGTATACGAATTTTTAGCGATGGATATAGCGAGCCGAATGAAACTCGAGGAATTAGGTAGGGTATAGAAATTACAGCGGTCGGCTAATCGAAAGGAGCAGAGACATTATAAGCTCCATTTACGCAATTCGAGTCACCCTGCCCTCCGGGTGTGCTGGGAGAGGTTTGTTCGAGCGAGAGCAGCACGTGCTGCCTTGTACCCTCTCTTCTCTCCTCTGCCGACCCGCGGCGCACTCCGATCGAGAGCCCGAAGGCCGCGCGCGGCAACGAGTCGATCGATCGAATATCCTCGTGCGAATGTGGCACACACACATACACACGCGACACCTCGGCAACGTTCAGGCGAACGATGCTAGTTTGAGAACAACCCGGGCTCTCCTCGCAAACCTTTCTTCGAGTTGGAATTCATGCCCCGACTGCTCTCATGTCGCTTGTACTCTTATTACTTGTTACAAAGCTCATTGCCGAAACCTATCATTGTGACTCTATTCGTCCTGTTATTGGCTGCTGCACGAGATAGAGATATTCATAAAATATATATTTATTTTGTTATTGTTGTTTGCCATGTAACTTTAAGTCTTAATTCTTAATTCTCACTTTTCCATGGTTTTGATTATTTAATTCTTAGTAATTATTTAGTTTTATGTTATCAGCGTTGTAATTCGGTCAATCAGGACTCTATTTAAGATGCACGTGTTTTTTTCTCTATTGCCTCTTGAATGTGGCTTCATGTATTTTGGTGTCGGCTCTCAAGGGACGCAGTCCTAGAGCCTTAGATTCAATAAATAATAATAATAATAATAATAATAATTTACAAAAATATTCAGACCGCTCGCAGCGCGTTGATGGCGCCACTTTATATTTTGCTTCCTTACCCTTACAATATTTTCGAAAAAAATGGTTTTTTGGAAAAAAATTTTTAGATTTTTTTCCTTAATGAAATCGGTTGGTAAATATGCCACTTGAAAACAATGGCGGAGGTTTTAATTCGATATCTCGAAATTTTTTGAAAAAAGTGCCGTTTCGCAAAATTTTTTTTTCCGTTATTGGACAGTCGAGATATGCAAATGAGCAGAAAGCTGCATAGATTGGTTAGTATGGTGCACGTGTACTCGGCACGTGCCGCAACGTGCATACTTTCCAACCGCTCTTCTTTTTATCTCGGCATAAGGAAATCGTCCCAATATTACGCAAACGAATAACGGGTACGTGTAAAAAAAAATGTTTAAATGGCAGAAAAAGAAGTGAAACGCAGTCTGGAAGCGGATAGATGTAGTAAAGTGCATACAAAATCCGACGGTGACGGAGAGGGAGGTAAATTCTAAAATAGATTTCACCAGTCGAGGGTATTACAGAATAACTGCTCTATACTCGTGAATCTTCTCCTGTAGTCTGAGTACATTGACCGCTGCCGAGAGTCCCGTCGAGCTTCCTCCAAGTGGTGCTCTCGCAACTCGCAATCGCCAAGGGTATTTGCCGACAGCATTCCGGTCCTATGACTAATCGTCGGATTGATAATTGTTATTCAGCGAATACGCTAGAGGAAAAGCTTGCACATGGGATTTCGAGCCTGTGGTTGAAGACAGGTACACATCTCGACACGGGGATTGAGCCATTTCGTTATTTGGCAGTCGAAAAGTGTTTGTGTGTGTGTGCGTCTAGAAAAATTCGCGTATGTTCTCGGTCGAGCCCAAGGGGGGAGTAAGCGCTTGTTATCGCAGCACGTAACATCGCTCCCTCTACCGCGGCTTGTTATACCCTTTCAACCCTCCTTGACACACGTGGCCTTGGCTTTTGTTCCAAGGACCGCTACCACGTGGCAGCAAACAACTAACGGGTCACACTAATTTATTTTTCCCTGAATTGTTCGTCTGAAGCCGTAAACTGTACATCTTAATAAAAATTTTGGCACGATGGCGGAGCACAAGAATCTCGGGATAAATACCGCACGGTAAAGAAATAATTTATCGGGACGATGAATTAAAGTGATTCGACGCGTCGATTTCTCCGAGAAGGTGACAAACTCAAGCCCAATTGAATACCACGACCGGTGCATGTCGGGAGAGAATGCCAGAATGATAATTAGGTAAAACCGTAAATCGGCCGGAAACAACGTATGTTAAACGCGTGGACATCTGGCATCGATTCAATAACGTTTCGGCCAACTGGCGAGAGAAGGCGTATATTTTCTATTTAATAAAACGAACGGTTTCTCGCACGATGTAGATGGGCGGCAATTTTGGTTTTTTTCTTCTTCGATATCTAAAACGTCTTAATGTTCGGGCTAACAGTAAGAGCCATGGCAATTATTACCGTGAACACGAAACTCCCAAACTAGTAGAGAACCTACGAGGTAAGGGCTCGTTAATCCTCCTGTAAAGCCCGGTTTGTGACGTGAGTTTTAACGATCGCATACGGTCTATAATTGAATCTCTCGGTTATCAGTCTGACGCAGAGTGACCGCTCTGCGTAAAACAGAAGAACCGAGAAGGCTCACGTGGCGGATGAATTAATATGAAAACTTATTATACAATAAGTGTGTTGTTGTACAATAAGTATTTATACGGATGGAAAGCCGTATAATTATTCTTGTGTATAATTTGCGTAACTTGGAGAGACTCTTCGAGGGAGAAAATTGTTGGGGTGTAGGAATCGATACTCCAGGGTGTGGAATGTTTGTAGTTGACGATGCACGAGATAACAATAGTCCGATCGTCTTGAGCAAATGACCTTGCGAGACTGAGATGGAGCCGAACGAAGAAATATAAATCGAATGTCCTATAAATAAATGGAAGTTTATTTACTCGGCCCGGAGCGAATATACTTATGCTGGATTGTGTTGCACGCTGAGCGTCGGCAGTGACACATGAAAGGAGTCGCCTCCACGCAATTAGACGAAAGGGGGTGAGCATTTATCAAGCCGCGGTTTCGTTATACGTAATACGTTTTGCATAAGCAACTTTTCTATTTATAAACCCTACGGATATAGCCCTGGGGAGTTTTGTGTTCGCGTAGTCGTCGTGGCTTATCATTTCGTAAGCTATTGCATAAGTTGTGTAACAGCATAACAATCGGTCAAAGTGAACGTTACGATATATTGTTTGTGCAGGGTATAACGGTAAATAAGGAGAGGAGTTGATAATAGCAAAGGGGAGTGCTATGCAAAATTTGTCAACGTGGCATTAGTATTGAGTGACGAACGGAAACGAAAAAGTAGGGTTGACCGGGGCAAAACGGGAAAGCTAAGCAATAAAACCTGCTACAACGATACCGAAAACATAGATCCATTGTTTTTCACATCAAAATTGTATTGGCACCGGTTTTGAAAGGATATTAAAAAAAAACTATCTGGGGCAAAACGGGGTACCCTTCGATTTGACTTGCGGCAACTTTTGTTAGCTTCATTATGGTAGGGTGACATAGCCCGCCAACGGTTATCCCCCGATGATTTTTCCCCGAAAAGAGTTAATCCCCAAAACGCATATCCTCCGAAAGGTTAAACCCCGAAACGTCACTTTATTAAGATATTGCGACCCCTTGATCACTGATATGACGTTCATTTTGCTCCAAACCCAATATTTTAGATTTTAATCCCAAAAATGCGATTTCACATTAAAGCAAACTGTTTTCAGTGCATACAATCGAAGATATAAATGTCCATTTTTCACGTTTTTCAACGTCCTCGAACGGGACGATAAAACGATTGTAAAACTTTGTACGAGGCCCTGTTTTGTGTATTTTTTTCCGTAGAACGCGATAGGCACCTTAGATTTTCCCCACCTCCATCAGGAGCCGAGATATCGACCTTTGAAAATCACGAAAATTGACTTTTTCCAAAAATTGCTCAAAAATGGAAAAATCGTTGTTCAATCGATTTTTTTTATTTCACGGGTATATTCCACTTATTTTTTCCCGCTGATCACGAATAT
The DNA here is from genome assembly GCA_917499995.1 of Ichneumon xanthorius. Lineage (NCBI taxonomy): Eukaryota > Metazoa > Arthropoda > Insecta > Hymenoptera > Ichneumonidae > Ichneumon > Ichneumon xanthorius. The sequence continues at coordinate 929,837 of OU824206.1, read as the reverse complement.
AACAATTATTTTACTACGAATCCAATATTTTCCATTTAAATCCCAAAAATACGATTTTTCGTAACCGTTCAGGGGCTATGCCACCCTACCTTCATTGTGACTCTATTTTGGCCCACGTCGATGTGACAGTTCATGTCCCCATTTTGCCCCATGACCCTGTTTTGTCCCGGTTTCCCCTACTCATTCTTACGTTATGACTCGTTATGAAATACGGTTTTCACGAAACTAGCGAACGCTTCGAGAGAATGTGTATTTGTGATCTATTGAGAGGGGTTATAGCGTACCTTGACTCAAGACGAGCCGGATGTCCGTTAATTCATCTGTTTCTGCCTTTGCCTACATTCGAGAAGAATTCCCAATAGGTTCATCTGAGATGCATCACATACGTTCTTTTATCCTTTCTTTTTTTTTACTCTTTTATACCTCTGTAACGCAACATCCGAGTTGAAAATCTCACTTTTGAACCGGAAGTAACGTCATGCAAAAATTGTTTAAAAATTGGGTTGTTATGTAATTTACGCTTTGAAAATGTTATTTTCAGGCTAGAAGGGATGCCACGTCAGAATTGGATGACTTAAGGAACCCATCCACACACGGGGGGAGCGGCAATTGTATATGCGAGGACAATCGAGAATTAAAAATACAATCGTCGCTGAAGTCGGCTGATATCAGTCTGCATATTTCACGACTCATCCGCAATTCATGAATTAACGCACAAGTGTCATAACGATTAGTAGACATAATCGTGAGGGGAAAAATAAAATACATCAAAGTCCAGAAGCTGCTATCGGAGGAAAAATTCGGCACAGGCGCTTCGACAACGAAAAGCTCAAGAATGTTGAAAACTTGTCTGGGTTTGATGACCGGTGCATTGGTGAGTTGCGGATCGGTGATCTACATCCTGGACAGATCGGTCAAGGCAACGGGAACGGAGGCCAAGCCACCAAGTTATCCATGGGCTATGGAGGGAATTTTATCGTCCCTCGATCACGAGAGCATCAGAAGAGGCTGGCACGTTTACAGGAGCGTTTGCTCGACCTGTCACAGTCTGCGTTACCTTTATTTCAAAGATCTCATCAATGTCGCCTATACGGAGGCGGAGATGAAAGCGATCGCGGCTGAATACGAAGTAACGTGATACATAGCGAGAAGTTGTATGTAGAGATGGTTACTGAATATTGTCAAGTACGTAGACGATTGATAAAGGTGGACGACGGACCGGACGATGAAGGGAATTATTACAAGAGACCGGGCAAACCTTACGACAGAGTACCACTCCCGTTTCCCAATGAGGAAGCAGCAAGAGCAGCGAACAACGGTGCCTTACCCGTTGATCTGACATTCGTCGTGAATGCCAGGAGGAAAGGAAAGGATTACGTATTCTCCATACTGACCGGCTATTGCGAGGCTCCTGCGGGAATCGCATTGGCCGACGGACAATTGTTCAATGCTTACTTCCCTGGCGGAGCAATCAGCATGCCCGAGGTAAGTGACAAAACGGTTTTGAAGGCGAAATTTATTAAATTTAGTGGACCAACGATTTTTGCCGAAAAGATGATACAAGATGGTATAGTCGACTACGAGGATGGAACTCCCGCGAGTCGGGCGCAAATCGCCAAGGACGTTGTCGAATTTCTCACGTGGACCGCGAATCAAGAATGGGACGCCAGAAAAATTATGTTGGCCAAGGGTGTCGGTATAGGTGCCATTCTCTACGGGATTATTGGTCACATGACCAGACAGAAGTGGGCGACTGTGAGAAGCCGGCAGATCTTGTACGTGCCCAAGCGAAAATAATTGAAGATACGGAGTAACTAAATAAAATCGTATTCGATACAATAAAGGGACGTAACTTGCGGTGGTATGTAATTTGTATGTACTGTGAAACCGGAAAACTCGGAGGAATGCCAAAGCACGATATCACTCATGAGACAGCCAACACGACGACAAATCTTGTAGGGACAAATGTTAACAAGCCGTTACTGAAAACAGGTACAGTTAATGTCTATAATTTGCCTCGACAATATTGCAGTACATTTTAAATGGTAATTCACAGCCTCCTATCGAGCGAGGAAAATAGAACATCTTCAAATGTAATCGAACCTGCCATTTTCCCTCGCTCTCGATTACGACGAAGGAAGAGAGCGTGTTAGGGGAGGAAGGGTTTCGTAACGCGTCCTTGATGTTATTCCCGTAGCAACCTATAAATAGGACCGTATAGGGAACGGCAAGAAACATTAACGACGACGCCGACGTCTCTTATGAGTCGTTAACTCCGCGATGACCGGCAGTGGTTGCTGCTGCTGCTGCTGCTGCTGCTGCTGCTGCCGCTGTTGCTGCTGCTGCTGCTGCTGCTGTTACTGTTACTGCGGCTCCTGCTTGTTCTGTTGGTGCGCCATTCTATTTCCGTATACGACGCGTCTTGCCGCGCTTTTTCGCCCGCTTCCCACACTCTCGGGCTCTCTCACTCTCTCTAGGCAACGATTTATTTCGGGGCTACCTCAGTCACTCCCACGCATGTAGATATTTGTTGTCGACGCGCCTCGGGAGCTTTTACACCTTCGCTTCCTCGAATATAAAAATGCGATAAAGGAGCGACCGATAACAAGCCCGGCACGCTTTAATCGAGCTTACATCCGGCTTTCGATCATTATATTGCGGTCGAAGGTATCAAGATATAGCTGACTCGCGGACCAGATGCGACGTTCCACATAGGTATTGAAAGTCGTTAGCCGCGCTACAACGAGAGGGATACCTGCTTCCTCCGGAAGTTAAAAATTATTTGTCCGCTAAGGGATTACACGCGAATAAATATTTTGAAATTGTATGTTCAAGTGTCGAGTGCAGAGATCGATTTGTTCGTTGATGGAGATTCAATGTTAATTTGAACGACGGATATAATCGATCAGGTCAGTCTTGGCATATTCTAATTTCGAAAACTACACGAGCGCAATCACCAATGGTGGATCTGAATGGCCGAAGATTCACTTGTATGTACGACGAGAATGAAGAACTCCCTCCGCCCCGCTCTCCTTCGTTCAGATATGCTAGGTGTACAGCACGTTTATTTTCGAAGCTTGGCACGACACTTGTGATTAATAATAGTCGAAACGTCACGCGCCCTTCTAGCTGTCGGCCAGGAGCAGGAGGAGAAACAATATATTTCCGTGCCGGCATCATGCCGATCCGTGGGAGGAACTCCGCGTCTGCATGTGTACGCGCATCTATGGGTCCCGTCGTAACTTGCTCATCGTTTTGCATCACTCTTTTCATCCTGCATCACTCTTCTCTTATTATTTTCGAAAACCCTGTTTTCACAAGACGATATTATACAATATTATTTCTTCCAGTCATAGAATTATATTAGTTGTGTGAATATCGTATCTAAGAATCGTAATTCGAGTACCGGTCCAAGCATCCGTCGAGTTCTTCCATCGAACCCCGCCAGTTTTAAATTATCATGCTACAATGTATGTGAAAACAGACAACGCCCTGCAGGACGACTACCAATAATTCGCCATCCTGGTCCAATAATCCTCATCCTGGTGGACTCTGCTCCACGTCTCCCATTGTTTCGCTACGATAGCAGAGTGCCACGATTTGCTTTTTGTCATCAATCGAGATGGGAATATAGGATAAAAGTACCAGTGGCCGCACACCTAAGGGTGAAGTCCCAGTTCCCGTACATGCATGAAAAATCGTATTTGCGTCTTTCTTGCACGCATGCTTTGCGCGGCCACTGGGACGTGTTCGGTCACTGGAACGTTTACCTTACCACATCTCATCCCGTTACTCAAGTCCACTCTCCGATCGCCCTCGTAATTATCGCCATGAAATGTGCAATAAAGACACACGGCGATATCTAAAAATACAAGTGCAATAGGCGGATATGCACGCGCCCGTTCATCCTCCTTCTCTTGACTTGGTGGTCAACGTCGACATCGACAACGTCATTGCCATTGCCGTTGCCACCGATGCGACTCTCTCCGTCTCTGTCTTGTCCTTCTCATTAGGCATTCCGTCTCTGTATTATTCAATGCCCGCTTGCATCAGCATATATCGGTTTACAAGAAGCACCAGCGCCATCGAAACCACCAGACCACCACGTGCTCGACGATTGTCGACGTGATTTGTATGCGCATTTTTTACCCTAGCATCAAAGCTATCGTTAGTTCGATACGCAATACTGTAAATTTATCCAATAAATACTCACAAGGCGCCGCAAAAAAAAAAAAAAAAAAATGAAATCGAATTGATTGTAACGATAACATCGTAGGACAACAAAATGGGAATTCGAATTGCTCGCAACCCCTGACACGTTAATCGTATCGTATGTTTTCGTGATCAATGTAATATACCAAGAGACGAGGGAGAGAAATTGCGTGGGCTTAACGGAGTAAGGAAGGATGGATAGCGCAGGAAAGTGCACATTCTATTAATACATAAGGCCGTGTACGCCCGCGCGAGCGCGTCTTCAGCGGTGACGACCAATGTACGCCGACGAGGCGCAAAGTGCAAAGGCGATCGGATCCGCGGCGAACGCACGTCTGGCTATTCTATTTCTAGCAGACTCGGCAAGATCGGGCTTCTTGGTCGATTCGCGTTATATAGAGGAATATATTGGTCAAATCCTTACCTTTAGCCGTTATTGTACTCGTCGGTGGGTGCTTTCTGGACATGATCCTACCGCTGATACCACCAACATCCACAGCGCACTGCATTTACTACCACCCACCCCGTTATCGGCACTTGTTCACTTTCTTTTTCCTCGCACCTCACATATGGTCCCGTGTTATACTGAAACAGAACAAAATTATAAATGTTTTCCTGTTGTCCATAGTAGCATTGAAAAATAATTCAAACTTCTCAGTTGCATGATAACAAATCGACGCGATGAATGGATGCTGTAATTGCTAATGACTGTAATTGTCAATGTTTGTGCAGTCGATTAGCGATGGCCAATTAATCGAGATAAATAAAGAAAAGAAAAAAACGAACGTCAAGAAATGGGCTTCTTTCTCCGATGGGCGTCCATGCGCAATTACGAAGAGAAAAAAAAAGTACAACACGTGTTGAACCTTCCGATGATGCATAGGGGTTCCACTTGGCATCGTCCGACATTAGCGAGTCCACGCTTGTCATCCTCGACGTATTTATAGCTACGATGGTGCATCTACTAAAGTGGTAGTAAAGCACACTATTAGCCGTTAGTGAAAGTCAAGTAGAGCAGCAAGATTTTGGAGAAATTAAACATTCTCCTTCGAGGGTGAAAGATATCGATTTATTTATTTATTTATTTTTCGACGAGTTATCATGATAGTTATCTAAAATACACCCTTGACTAGACACGATTCGTCGACACTATTTCGCCTCTGGCGAACCTCGTGGGACTCCGTAGCTTTATCTGAACCGAAGCATAAAAATATGCTCGCGAAGAACGGAATATAATAATAAAAGAGAGAGAGAAAAAACAGAGAGAGAGAGAGGGGGGGGGGGAGAGAGAGAGATCGCACTTAGGGGTGACCTACTTGGTGCGCCAGATTGTTTGCTAAAATAGATCGCTCTGGTGGAAAGAGCTGCGCGGGGGAGCTGCCCCGGTTCTCCCGATGATTGTCGGGACTTTCCTGGCCTATTTATGCTGCTACGATTACACCAACGGCACTCGCATTTTTTTCGAGTTCAGAGGGCAACAGTATAAAAAAAATTATTATATCGGTAGTTCGGTGGCATATGGGAACAAATGAAATGATAATAAAGAGTAGGTACAAGGAATGAGCCAACAGGTGTTTAGCCGGTGGCCGATGAGTTTTCAGCGCGCACGATGTTTCTACCGGAATAATAGCTATTAAACATTCGCTCATATAGAGATATGTGAACTCTGCATATTTATACGCAGAAACAAAGAGATACCGAGAGTTTGGACGCGGAGAGTGACAAATCTCAAAAGATTTGTTATTGCCGGATCAGTGAGTTAAGGAATTAGAAGGGACGGATAAAATGGTGTATGCACCTGGGTATTGCAGTGTCGTTGTGATCGATGGATACGGTATAGAAACATTCGCAACTACCGCATTGACTCATCGAGTAATCGTCATTGAGGTTGTTACGCGAGCGTTATATGGAAAGACAACTGTACTCCATACTTGTACCCCAGCAGCGTCCCCCGTGCACCCACTCGATCTAATCGAGTCGATGTCGCGGAGTGCAGAGGTGCCCGAGTCTCGTCTATTTTAAGATATCCCGCACTTTGCGTTCGCGCAAACGTCGTAAGATAGCGGTGAGTACACGAGGCAATGACAAGGAAGTATGTATGCAATATAACCGATAATACGTACGAAAACCGCTACCGAAACGGAGAGACTATTGCCGTAAATGTAATAAGCAGTCAAAATAGACAACTGATTGTGTAAAAAAGAAACGGTTATTTAAATATTAACGGATTAGCGGATCAATGGGATCCATTCGAGAACAATGGGGAAACGGATACAGGATAAGTCCGTCGGAAACCCGCGTACATACTTGTAGGTATTTTGTTAGACGGGGCTTTTACCTCACTCGAGTCGTGAGTCCCTTGGCGCGAAAGAGTCGGAGGCCCCGTTTACCTTGCGGCTCTGTCGAGCTCGTTCGATTGTTCCAAGAGGTTCGCGCTCGGAACTCGTAAGGCGTACGAATAAACTTTGACAATTCCGTACGCGCACAAAAAATAATACGTGCGTAGAGTAGGGACAACGTAACACCACACACTCGCGTCCCGTTCGCTTGACCACCGAACGAAATGACGAAAATTCGACGACGCGCGCGATGCATCAGTGGTATACTACGGTACGATCGCTACACTCGACGCGCAACCACAAAAACAATGCGATCGCACTGCTACCTTGCTGTGGCTCGTTAAACTTGCCAGCACGTCGGGTATGAGAATTGATCATTGCAGTGGATTCGATCGCGCACGTCGCTCAGCACCGACGTGATTCTTTGCAGCTCTTGATGCGTCTTCACCGTGAGCGGAAAAACGATCCACCAGCTGAAGCCCTAATGAGACTCTCTTGCAAAACGATACCTTTCCTCGGGCTTCCAGACCCGAGGAATAAATTAGTCTCTCAAATTCCAAAGGATTGACACAGATAATCTCGCTAGACCGCGGTACAACTCGTGGCGCACTCCGAGAGTCCGAACACTAACCTACAAGTCGAACGTACTCGCATGACTAGCGCGGTCTTTCCTCCACCACCGTCAAGATTTCATAATAATAAACGTACTCGACTAACTGTATTGTTATTATAATTTTTTATTTCGTTGGCACAATTTTTCAACTTGTGCCAATTGAATTAAATCTTAAAATAAAATAGACGGACAGCTCGCTTGACTGACTTGATTTTTTTTTCTTTTGTCTCTATTTTATATAGTTAATTGATGATGCTACCAACTGCCCGCATTGTAACATATTGTTCTCACGTGAAAAATTGACGTCTTTTAAGTTATTGTGACGTTAATAAAGACTATCTATTTATAATATGCTGATGTATGCACATAAATTATTGATGGTAGTTTTGTATTCACGCTAGCGTAATTCGAAATTGCGGCGGGCTGATCGGGTTTGGTTGGTCATCTTGTTATGAGTTTCGTCATTTGTCAATCGTATCCTGGCTCTTGGGGTTAATCGAATACACCAGAATACACAAAGCTGCGGCGTAAAGTTTAGTGTCGATACATATCTTGTCCTCATAATAACGTTTGATCGATCAAAGAATTGAATTCTACGAGCAAGGCGATTTATCGGTCCAACGCAGTATGGTCAAACTTCTGTGTGACGAGTAACGGCGCAATAGTTATCTTTGTTAGACCCCGTGTAACCCGTTTCGTGTAAGTCCATCGTAATATGAATTTATTGCTTGTATCAAACTTGGCAAAAGCTCATTTCATCGATTGTATTTCGAGGGGGTCAATTTGGCTCTATTGTATTAGATGTTGTGTTGTCGTAAAAAGAGTCTTTGGTAACAAAGGTTATGTCAACAATGAACCATTATTGTGACCAATTTTCATTGTTTCAGGTGCACATACCCCTGATCATTTATCTATTTATAATCAAATAAGTAAAATATCTTTATGTTTTTCCAGAACATGTCTTGGTTCTTTGGTAAAAAAAAGCATCAGCGAGAGTCTCCGCCGGATACTCCTGAGGAATCTAGACCAGCTCAACCAGACGACTATGTAATAATAGAGAAGCAGATTAATCCGCTCTCACCGACTACCGGAGGATTGTATCCTCATCTGGGAGACGGAACGGCTTTCCCTCCGTCTTATCCACCTGCAACATCGCAGAACCAGCTTCTTCCGGGAGATTCCCAAAATTATCTCCATGGGATTCCATTTAAGCTTAGCAAGAGTCTCAACAACGACTTTGAAATAGACAGGATCAGAGCCGACGAGATTATGTCTTTTGTGATTAGAATTAAAAATGAGGATTATAATTACGACTTTGGTCTTGAGACAAGTGTCATAAGTGAAATGGAAAGCGGAGCTAACTAACTTAATTTTTGGAAATTCAATCCGATAATATGACACATACTAACGACCTATCGCTAAACCTGTGATGATGCAACCTGGGAAAGGCTAACACTAGCCGGATAATGCTAAATTAGCATTACCTATAGAATCAAACAATTATTTAAGCATAACTCTGCCAAGTTTCTTTGCCATGATTAATCCTACATAATTCTGAAATATTGTATCATACATCCGCAAATACTATGTTTTATGCGTAAATTTTGATTTGTAAGAAAGTTAAATCTTTGTTTATATGTATATCGAGTGATGTACAAAATGGCAGAGGGCTAAATAGCATAGCAGCCAAGTATATACAGTTTTACTGGTGTATATGTATATATCTTCTCTCCACATGTACAGACCTTTGTGTGATAACGATGTTTGCTAAAATAAATATTATGATTGGAAGTCCAATAAGTTATGAATTTAATGTGTTATCACTTTATGTTAGTACACAGTACAGAGTAATAATAGCCACGATAATGGAGAAGGGTAGCCAAGTTTTGATAAATGCCCAGAAGCTGGAAAAAAGATGTTGGTAGTTAATCAACCTCCCCTGCTCTGCTGTGAACAAACGAAATAACGATCCTCACCTGACATATTTTCCATAAACGAGCATGAGAAATGCGAGTTTCACCATATTCCAGTTGGTGGAGTTTTTGTAGCTCATCAAATTGAGCGCTGTCGCGACATGGGAATGACAATTGTCGCAACACAAGTTATGCTGAAATGAAACACAGTCCTCGTGTTAAAAGATCCTTTGTCGCACGTCAATCTATAGAGAGATTCTTTACCATTCTAGTTTTGTAGATTTCGCTAGCTTCAGTGACAGCCGCATCCCATCCGACAGGTCCACCTTTTGCTCGATTGTAATCGAGCTGCCAATATTTGGTGGGTTGTCCAAATGCCATTTTGTCCTCGGACACATGATAAGGCCCAGCAAAGTCACGTATTATGCCTACCGTAGTCGCAATGCCCATGTGTCCGATAAACGGAAGGAAATATCTGTACGAACGAGATTAAGTAAATCGAAAGTTTTTTTTTTCCTACTGGCTTTGAGGTTAAGAATTGAACGTACGTGAGGAACGGTATCGGAGTCCATACGATGCACACGGGAAATCTTCGTCTCGGTGGATCTATCGTGAAATCCATTATCGGCGAGGTACCATTGCGATATGAGCGAGGCGAATAATCACCGTCCTGCATCGTCTTTGAAGCTTCTTTTCCGAGCCGCGACGTAAACCAGACTACATGCGCTAAATAATCATGACTAGATCGATCGCGAGACTCGAACTGACATTAACTATTCTCATTGATTTTCCACTGCATCGTTGAACTTGTGTGTCATTTATTTGCACAATGCATCACTCATTGATTTTTCTTATGCAATGTTAATTATTCGGCTTGTATCTGTTGATCGACGGTGCATGGCGCGTGCCTGCACCCGCTGACGTTGCGATGAGCAGGTATAGTATATGTCGAGTATATAGTACACTAATAAAAGGGTCAAAATATGAAGAGTTATGATGCCTCATGTATCGAAAAAATAAATTATTCAATCGGTATAGTATCTACTTAATTAATTTATCAAGATAGATAAAAAATAATCATTTAGTCGTAAAAAAACATCTGGTTCACCAAAGAAGAGTCTCTGATCAATCGAACGTAAATTTTTATCTATCTATAGACGGAAAGCTTAGTTCGCCCGAACGAAGGATACCTTACAAATGTAGACTAAACCGTAATAGGGGGTATACGTAACGCGCATAGTGCGCAGCTAACAAAATTAGTACGAGTATTATGGAGCATTGCCGAGGCGGGTTTCTCGACTGACAGAAAGTTCATTTCAGTCGAGAAGAGGAGTATGCATAGAGTTGTGTATGGTAAGTAAAGTATCGAGTGGGAACAACGACACGTGAAACCAATAGGTAAAAATGAGTCTTGTCGATTGTTGCATGACAAAAGTGATTATTGTGGCGATATGTGGCTCTTTCCTCTTGGTGAATTGTAACGTGGTGAGAAACGAAGACATATGCGGTGCCCACAACGGGAGGCGTTTGTACTTGGAGCTCGGGGAGCAAGGAATACTGTACGCAAAGAATGTATCCCTGATAAAGAATGCACCGAGGCAGCATCCGTCATCTAGAGTCTACGTGGCCAACAGTTCACACGATCAATGTAGCCTGGAACTCGTCACCTGTCCGTCCTGCGTTATCACAGTGACGTTCAAGAGTCTGGCGTTGTCTCACCATTGCAGCGACAGTGGAATGATGATGGATAGCCCATGCAGGTAAAAAAAATGTTTTACCGAACAGATGCCGCTGTTGTTACAAAAATTTGTATCCTCACGTTATTAACCTTGGGAAGCGCTTGTAACCGACACGTACTGTGTTATGTCCGGGGGGGGGGTTATCAAACGAACGCCGACAGGTGCGATTACGTCTGGATCTCGGAACCACCGTACGAAGACGTTTCGGGAGCCCCATACTGCGGTCTCTACGCCCCATTAACATATCGCTCCAGTACGAGAACCCTGTCGATCGCTTTACTCTACAGCCAATCTCACAGGCACGCGTTTACCATCGAGTACACGGCCGAGAGCAAGTTTCTCATAATTATTGTTAAAATGTTATTATACACAGGACTTAAAAAATAAAATATATTAGAAGACTAGGTATTTACGCGATCGTTGCCCATGCGACGTTGACATTTAAACCAACAGGAAATCGAATTAATCTCAAGGGCGCGGACACCTTGTCGGGGGGCGCTAACGGGATTAACAACACGGGCGGTGGTATTCTAACGTCACCGTTTTTCCCAGCGCGTTATCCACGAGATTTGGGAATGGAGTATCTGGTAACTTGCCCCACAGAGGCCCCCTCTTGCAGGGTCAGGGTACTTTTCAGTGACTTTCAACTGGCTTCGGTCTCCATAATCGAGGTAACGGAAGCATATCGTTACTCGAGTGAGGGTAGCACAGATTTTTCTTTGGTCATAGGATGAAAGAATTTGTGTGTTTTTAAAAAGTTTTACGATTGGAACGGTCAACGTCTGGACGTCAGCAGTGGCGCGAGGTTTCGTCCACCTGTGATCGTCAGCTCGGGACCATCGTTGCTCATAAGATTCTACGCCAACGGTGGAACGGGCCTCGGTTACAAGGCATTCTACTCCTTCGTGTTTGGTCACCTTCTGGACAAGACCGTTCAACCGATCACCGATTGCGGTGGTTACGTGGAGAATCTCGGCGGGGCAATCACCATGATGGATATGGTCGGTCAAGGAGTCAAGACTTACGACTGCGTTTGGCTCATAAGACCACCGAAGAATTTTCTTCATATGAAGACACACATGTATCTCAAAGTTGTCACGTTCGCTGATATGGGTCAGTCTGGTTCAATTCACTGACACGTGTAATAAAAATTCATAATGATGATAGGAATTTTCAATTTTTAGCTGGGAATACCGAATTGACGATTAAACAAGGACCCACGTCGGCACTTTTGCCGCTGGAGGTACTGAGACATCCAGCCAGTCAACTCCAGCCACCGAGACTCCGCGAACACGTGGCCCCGGTCACCAGTGGATTTCACGTCAGTCTTCGTGGCACCTTCGGACCGACTTCGAGGGTCGCGATCGCTTACGCGGCTTTCAGTTACATGGGTAATCTCGGGAATTTCCGCCAAAAGATAAACGGGCGTTAACGTTATGGCTTTAATGTTATTGCAGATTGTTTCACTGGCTCGGATTTCCTGTGCCAGAATCACAGGTGTATACCGACTCAATTGAATTGCGACGGATTCGATCACTGCGGTGACAATAGCGACGAGCCATCAACTTGCTTTCGAGGTTGCATTAAATAGATAAATTGAAATAGTATTCAGTCGCAAGTGATAATAACTTCAGATTATCGGTCGGTATCCAGATTGGGAAGTGGAGCCTCAGGATCGAAAGTGGCACATGAACAAAGCGAATTACTACTTCCCGAAGATCGATCGGTATCCCGATCTGAAGACCGCGACTCTAGTCTTCGTTGCTAGCAGCCTCGGTCTCATAGTGCTCATATCGGCATTGATTATACTCCTGTATAGAATGGGCGCAAGAGCGAGACAGCAGAGAGAATTGCAATCACGGTTACAGACGATCAGCGAGCTTCTAGGTAGACTGGATATAAACAAGTAGATTCTTTAGGTAGTAGTTTTGCCGGATCTCATCCGTCACATCGGACAGTTTTCGACATTGCAGATGGTGCAAGGATCGACGAGATCACGGTCTCCGATGACCCGCCGGTTTACGAAGCTCCGCCGGGTTACGACGAGGTTGTCAAGGTAGGCATGGACGGAAACGAGGTTACCAGACGGAGAAAGAGGAGAAATATATGTCGCGAACCCCGGAGTAGAAGCTCACCGGCCCATCGATCGTGAGTAATCAGTAATCATCGACTAATTACTTTTTTCTTACCGTGTTCTCCCTTCCTACTTTCTTCTGCAATTTAAATGTAAAAGGCGCGAGCAAGAGGCTGCTCTCCAATCGTCCAGTCTCTTCCCCGAGGGCGTGAGTACGAGCCGAAGCTGTCAGACGACACCGATCGTACCGAGTACGGGAGTTACACCAGTCCCGGAGAGTCCTCCACCGCCTTACATCACTCCTCCTGGAACGATACCCAGAAATCTCGATGTATCGAAACTCTCGGACTCGAGTGAGCGCTTCCCTTGGTATTAATTTAATTCAAGTGAATTTCACCGAACATACCTCATTCACGTTTTTCTCCGGCCGTCAGACGAAGCTGAGAGAGTAGTGAGCGTCAGAGCCCAAAGGGCTCGCCGGGCTTGGCTTCGCAGCAGCGGCGAATACTCCCGTTCATTTCCGGTAATGGATTCAACTGAACCGCCTATCGGTGGACCATCGACTTCGGTCGACGCGGAGGCCCTTGGTGCGTATCTACAAAACTACTCGTCGACGAGGTATCCCGTATCCGCCGCTGCTCGTCCTTCTCTTCATCCCGCCCCAGACGCTGCTGGCTCGCCGGCTCGTCATACTTATGCTGAAAGCTCGACTTCTGCCTTCATGAATGCTTCACAGCCGACCGATTGTCGAGATGTTTCGTCAGACACGAGACAAGGATACGGAGACGATGCGACAGAGTACACGGCCCACAGCATAATCAACGTCGGCGAAACGGAGCCAGGAGGAATCAACGCGGCGGCGGTAATCGTCGCCGTTGAGGATCAACCCGATAACGACTGTACCGTGAGGAGGACGCAAATCGAGAGGATCAGATGCGCCTGCGAGGGGGCTTGCGGTTGCGCCAACGCCGACGAAATTCCGGTCGATTACGAGCAACTCGATAATTCCTTCTGTCAACGACATCCTCGACGTCGCCGTCGTCCTCTCCTTCCGCAGCTTGACAATAATCAAAATCAGGATCCGAACAGGGACGTTGACCTCGAGCCTGAAGAATTGCCGGCTACAAGGAAGAACAGCGATGCCGAAATTATTTGTCCGAAGAGCGCGATAATCAGGCTTCTCGGGAGTGCGAGGTATAATTCGAGAACCTCCCAAAATTGTAGCCTCAATTCCACAACTGTTTCCACAGCTTCGTCCACCCCCAGCGGTACCTGCGGACGATCCTTCGGAAGGGATCTAACCAGCTTGAGAAAAGTTTCCGTATGCTCGAGGGACAGTCACGTTACCAAGATATCGATGATAAGCTCCAGTCACAGCAGCGAGAGGCTCAACGACGAGTTTGAGATAGTTTCGGAAAGCGCGAGTATCCTCGGCACGACCAATCCCAGTACTCCCATTGGTACACCCAGATTCTTTGGCAATTCGTTGAACAGTGGTCAACACGCCCGACGACCCGCATCGTCCTCCAGTCGTCATCGCCGTCGCCGACCATCCCTTCCCTATTCGAGTTGCGACCTGGAGAGTCTCTATGAGAGCATTCAGGCTCTCGACAATTTTCTCGTAAGGCGGGGTATGAGCATCAATCAAGCGAGAAACCAATCGGTCGCTGTTATGCTCTTCGGTACACCCGAACACACTGGAACGTGCATATCTTCGGCTTGTTCCTCTTCATCCTCTTATCCTCAGGAAGCCAACGAAGCTACGGGATTTATAAATGGATCGAAGAGCTGGCGTTCCAGTGATGACGCGTTCTCCAATTGATTTAATACTCAAACGTGTCTAGAGTTTTCTCATTTCAAGGTGGGAACGAGCATTTTAGCAGTACCTTCTTATGTATTCCTTGTTATCGTCATCTTTCAACATTATTCATTCAACGAGCGATTTACCAGGCGATAAGACATTTGTTGATCATTAGGTGAATTGAAAAAAAAAAAAAAATGCACTTGTATATTAGCGAGGTGTAATTTTCCATGGGTTCAGTCAATAAAATTCCTCGTGTTCTAAGATATATTAATTATTGATTATTGAAAGAGCTATTCCCAACGGGTGCGACTGAAAAAAGTCCGTGTGAAATTTTAAAAACTCCAAAATAAAAAAAATGCACATCAATAACTACTGCTGTGCATTTTTTTTTCCGCTGGTAACGAATTTCTCCACTCACTTTACTCACGATACGATATTTAATACAAAAATCGGCGTCAGAAGCGAAAACAATATTATCCTACGTATTTGCCATTTAGAAACCGTTTTGGAGCGCGCGAGTCGCGCCGATACTGCGAGTCACTGTAAAAAAGTGAAGGTAAGCCTTATCGACGCCTTCGAAGAAGCGAGTAGTAAACGTTTAGTTCAAGAGGTGACTCTACCAGCTTCCTTTGTACTTGTTATTATACTCCTTGAAACTCCCATCTCACAGATAGATGAATTTATCTTCGATCAATACTCGGACTGTTAAAAACTAAATATATCGCCCATCATTCGACGGTAATACGCCTAATTTCTGCATAATTTTACGATTGCACAACTACCGTTCAGTCTTCGCTGGAATATAAGATGATGAACCCGCCGGCGTGATAAAGCACGGATGGTACGAGAGCAATATATAAATACTAATACGAAAAGTTTATTAATACAGCGCTGCAGGGATTCTATACGGTACGCCGGTGATGCAACTGCGCGTGGGTTATCTATCGCTTTTTCACCTTCTCTGCTTCATTACTTCTCATGAAAGAAAAACTTAAATCTCAGCATGGCGAGGGAGTGGTTATCGATGTACAAGTTAATCGCAGGCTCGGCTTTTTAATGCGGACGAGTCGGGATGGATATCCCGCCGGTGTTGTTTTGTAAAAAAAAAAACCAATACTATGATTTGATGGCAAAATACTCTTTAATCAGTCGTCCTCATCGTGCGCACTCGGGAGCTGATGAAAAATACGATTCCGGGTAATGACAAGCAAATCGTTCCGATCGTATATGTTAAATTTCTAGAATCGCCTGTTGAATTGCTGTTGCGGCGGCTGGGAATCGTTTTCCTCGGGGTGAGCGGCGTTGTGTTCCAAGGAGCGGAGAATCGCTTCGGGTATGGGTGGGGCAACGGGAAGATGCGCTCCCTGGGGTTGGAATCCGTTCTCATCGGCGGTGTAGCTAACGGCTATGGGTGTGCCGTCAGGAGCGGTGTATTGAAACTGTCCTTGAGCAGCGATGGCGTTCGCAGGTCCTAATGCTCCCCTCTCAGCCATTACGATTCCATTTTGAGTCTCGTACTGGTAGTTGTACGCGCCATCAGGAGAGACGTCCTGGGACTGACGGAGAATCGCAATCGGTGGTTGCTGCGCGTGCTGTTGGGCCGCAGCAACGGCAATGACGGCCAAAGAAACGATCTGAAGGATGGAACGAGTTCAAGGTTATCATTAGGCACGTTTCAACGTAAAAGTATATATGTACTGAGTAAAAAGGAGGCGCTTGTTTGCGTGCTTTGTTTACGAAATAACGAAATTAAATTTAAACGTTTCTCTACATCGAATCGGCAAATCGGGCTATCCCGGGTAATTTTGCAGATACCGCTCAATCCGTAGGTTTAAAGATATATTTATATGTATTAGCTGACGCAATCACCGTCTCGCTGCGACGTCACTAATTCTGCCGAGGTCGAGGGGCACGATGGTTTTTTTTTCTTGCACTACTCGGTTATACTACTTATTTGCATGCGGATCGTTATAAATAATAGACCCTCCGATGCGAAGTTGCACGATAGTAACTTCGCATCGGAACGAATCGAAGGATGCATTCTAATGACGACGGCGCGTCCCCCCTGCCCCGTCCTTGCCGCAAATTAGATCCTCGGCGAAGTTTGAGCGATTACGGAAACAGTCCATCGGACGGCTTATCTCATCCAATATCATAATTATACCAAGTTATCTTCGTGATTATAATCCACACATATTGGGCGTGTATTGATTCCCCGTGGCACACCCATTACACGAATGTCGATTATGTGCAAATATCGTACGCGAATGCCGGGACAATCGTTAGCGATAATCGCGGGTGCGACACTCTTGGACACTCCCCGGAGTAAAAGTAGAACTGCTGCGATCTCGATCTCTATCCCAATATTATCGAATTTCCGTTTAATAAGATATAATGAAAACGACGAGGAAAAGTTTGTAATTTCGGATATGTCGCTAGTTACCGATTAGATAATACACGATATGCAATAATGCTGTAGATATGACAGTATAGACTATTTTATAAGCGACAATGAGAACTCACGAGGAATTTCATGTTGATGCTCGGACAGGTATCCACTGACTGTGCTAATAGGCAAAACGCATCCACGCCTATTTATACAAAAACTTTCTCGTCGAAAGAGATGTTCGGGACGATGATGTCACACATGGTTCATTCAATCGCTCACTCGATGCGTCCACTTGTTGTTTCCTATCCTCATGCCTGTCGATGCCCGTTCTCCTATCTACAGAGAGTGAGGCGGATAGAGGGGCAAAACTTGGGTACTGTGGGCCCATCGTCCGAACCCGTGACATTAAAAAAGTTATTCTTCTGTATACGCATCACGGGCCGTTCGACATTCGAATCTGCGCTCAATCTAAATTTTATGATCGCATATACAGCTTCTAAGGCGAATAGCCGACCGCTAGTTTTTGGCCCGTAGCCTTCACAGCGAGCCGAGTTGTAATAGTGTTTATAGAAAAAAATATACCAGGGAAATAGCCACACGTGCAAACCAGCGTAATATAATATATTCTTCTCGACAGGCCTGTCCGACGTGATACGAATTTAGCGTTCCATATTTAAGATTACGAATTTATAGGATGATTATAACAAAGATAATGGGAGGATGTTAAGGGCATGTGAAATACCACCGTCGCTAATAAAAACTATACTTGCATTTTTTTTGTCAACAAAATTAATGTCAGTTTTTATTGCCGATTGGGTAAGGTTTGAGTTCAGGGTGATGTTACGACGATTTTTGCAAAAGAAAATAAGTGTAATACCGTTGATCAAGGACGTAACCGTAGTATAGCTTCCGTGTGTCAGGGTATCGGAGCACTCGGAAGATGCGTGATCTTTGCCTAGTGTTAGACATCAGTCAATATTCGAGGGCATAGAAGAACGTAACGAAACGGTATATTATACGAGCGTATTATACTATTGCAGCGGGCGGCTCGACAAAGTTACCGGTGTTCGAAGTTGGATTATATAACATGGAAGATTCGTTTTCGGCAGAGAGAAGAGACCGAGCTCATTTCTAAAGGTCACATGCTAGGAAATAAATTTTAACAGAAGAGGATCTCCCAGAGTCCTCGAGATCCCCTCTATTTCGTTCTTTCTCTCTCGGTAACGGCCAACACACACCCAAAAAATCGAGTGTTCTTTTTTTTTCGGGACCCTCCTTGGAGGTACCTAAGAAGAAAAAAGATCGAGAAGAAGTGGGAACCGCGGATCCATATAAATAGTCCGGCGATGAACGATTCGACATCACATTCGAAAAATCGTTCGGTTACGCACAAAGCCACAACAAACTTTCTACAACATGCAGTTCCTCGTAAGTCTCAACATCTACGCTGAATATATTTGTTATACAATCTTTCAACTTGTCTTGACAATTTTGTTAATCTTGTATTTTTCATAATATTTAGATTGTATCTCTGGCCCTCGTTGCCGTGGCTTCGGCCCAACAGTTTGGACAAGGTGGTCAACCACCGATTGCCATTATCCGCCAGTCTGGCGATGTCGCTCCCGACGGTTCTTACGCCTACAGCTACGAGACGGAGAACGGTATCGCAGCCGGTGAGAGCGGTGCACCAGGACCAAGGAACGCTGAGGGTGAACAGGCCGTCGTTGCTCAGGGACAGTACCAATACACCGCTCCCGACGGCACCCCCATAGCCGTCACTTACACCGCCGACCAGAATGGATTCCAAGCCCAGGGTGCTCATCTTCCGGTCGCCCCGGCAATCCCTCCGCAGATCCAGCGTGCTCTTGAATACATCGCGGCTCACCCAGCCAAGCCCGAGACCCAACAGCAACAACGTCGTCCGTTCTAAACAATTTTCTGTTCCACATACCCTTGCAAACCACTACCATTCGAACTTGATAAATAAATTTTCCAACATTTAAATACCAATCAGCGTGGTTTACCTTTTATGCCGGGTGCTTGTGACCCCTCCATCAAATTTAACTCCCATTCACTACTGTGGGAACCCGGAGACCTCGTGAACCGAAAAAATAGCATATGAAAAAAGTATGAGATTTCTTCAATAGGTAGATTGGTGAACTCAATATGTGCGGTAAGTTGATAATAAACTTGAAAAGATCCATACGTAAGTCTTCGCGTCAAGGACGTCAAGAGGCTCCGAAATTTTTGCCGCTATCGTAAATGTCGACTATATGAGCCATCGAACTAGGTGGGTTGTTCGTGGGTATAATAATAGGTAATCCTTGAAGCGAACGATCGGTTCCTCGAAGCTAAGTTAACTAGCATTATAATACTCAGGTTTATTTATCGAATTTTTTCGACTTTCACCAATCCCATGGAGCCATTCTCATTCTACACGTGAAACACTCTAGCAGAGGTGTCGGCACAGTCGAGCCTTTATGTATCAAATCGGTCAAGC
The DNA here is from genome assembly GCA_917499995.1 of Ichneumon xanthorius. Classification (NCBI taxonomy): domain Eukaryota; kingdom Metazoa; phylum Arthropoda; class Insecta; order Hymenoptera; family Ichneumonidae; genus Ichneumon; species Ichneumon xanthorius. Next base: position 910,254 of record OU824206.1, on the reverse strand, counting down.
CGTGAACACAATGGTAAGCGGAATGATGGTCCAACAGTTATTCGTACCGTGTATACGTGTATCCTACCAACACCAACAAGGATCCTCAAATTATGGGTTACCGTACGGATGATCCGTCCAGTTGAAATACCTTTCGCAAAAATCCAGGATATTAACTTGCCAATAATCTGTGGGTCGTATCGCGATTGATACCGATGATAAGCCACTTTGTTTCATTCTCCGCAGCCCCAAGATACGTCGATGGAAAAAGTTTGCAAAATCAGAATCGGTCATTTTTTATCCGGAAGCGAATTCTGGAGCGACCATAAACGCACGGCTTACAATCGTAAATAATAACTAATATCGTTTGACCGTTTGTCCGACTAACGATGATTGTGCGATGAGACGGGACACTTGCCATGTGTGGGGCTTAATAAAATAAGAAGTCTAACACGTGTGGAATTCAACCCACAGGAATAGTAATAATATCCTCGTGGTATATTCTCGCCAGAGATCGTCTGTGTCGTAACGAAACAATAGCTTTATGAATTCCTTGCGGCTTACGCATGTCACTTCACACAATTCTAAAACGTTTCGATGGAATAAAAATTCAAGAGGCTCAAAGATAAACGGCATTGCGTCGCATCGGGAGGGAATCATCTTACATCTCGTATGAATACATGTACGTACCTAACTACCTCCGATACCACCCACGGATACTTGTAGTTTTGCTCGTTGTGTACCGAGCGTACAAATTATCATTTATCGAGAATCCCTATAGGTCAAATAATTTACAAATCATCGGATAATCGCCGTTTTAACTATTAGTCATACGAGGGTATTGTATACAAAAGAAGCGTTCAAGCCGCATTACAATTTTTTTTAAGTGCGTGGATTTGTCCGCTGCGTCTCCAGTGTTACATGTGCGGAGAGATCAATTAATCGCGAGTTAAGGTGGGTTATTTGGGGCGATAACATTCGATCCACGGTGTGCTGGAATAAATCGACAATAATTAATTATTATTATCGAAGGATTTCGAGATTAATGAGCTCATGAGTTGCTGGGCGATGCCACATTATTCCTCGGGACCTTGGATCGTGCGGCATAAATCAATGAGAAATAATTGGCTTCATCGTAGGCCACGGGTGGTGGATCGGGATGAGAATCAAATGTTTCCACAAGTTCCACAAGCCTTGTTCGATCGAACACGAAGATGCATCGATGGTTCTTCGCCATCTATTCTCTTGTATGGATTAAACGAAATGAAAATTATTGGCGACGAAGGAGTATAATCATATCAGGGGGTACATAAACTCATACACACAGATAGGGTTGAGGAAGAGCATACAGTGATGCACGTTCGATCTTATTGCTAAATACCAAGACAGTCGATCGTTAATCGGTTCCATACGATAGCATATTGGCGAGCTTTCACAGTGCTCGAGATGATAAATGCAGATCCGAGGGAGGGCCGACACCTGGACCGAGAGCCGATCGGCAAGAGCGAAGCAACGAAGCATTCGCAGCTCTTGAGAAATCGCATAACTGAGAGGTTACACCTTGCCAATGCGACTTGTGAGCCACGAGATACAGGAGACTTTTACAACTAACCCATCGCCACCATTATCTATTATCATAATCGTCCACATACAACGAGGATCGTTATACAATCTTTTTTTTTTCGTTGGGTCAATGAGGTGTTTTTTTTTTCGTTCGATCGGACGCACGCATAGGTGATTCTAGATTGATCCCTCGGACTCGGGGAGGGAGATTCGCGCGTTCTCGGAACTTGCGAGACCTCGAGAGTTTGTTCATACACGTGGGTTTGTGCGAAAGAAAATTTATTATCAAGACAGAGAAACGATAGGAGGCTCCGGAGACAAGACGGAGAATATACCACACATGAGCAAGTCTGATATCGAATGATCGTCAGCAATAAACTTCCCTGAGAGCAGACCTTGTCTCTCGGAGTTTCTCATAAGTGAAAAGACAATAGCCCAACGGTCTATCTCCAACGCACATCTCGGATTCATTAACGGAGTCCTATGCGACGAGAGTTTCCACTCTTCTGCGTCATGATACAACTACCGACTATCCTGTTCGTCGTTTGTTTTCATTCCCTCTTTCTCTGTTTGTCTTACGCCTATCTATAAAAAATCTACGACCCGAAATATATCGAAATAATCGAAAGTGTCGTTGCCGATTTATTCGTTCGCCGACTTTGCAACTTTACCGAGTACCCGAAATACACCGTACGTGTATTTTTACCCGTCAGTATTCCCGTGGTTCCGTCGGGAAGCAGAGTTATCGCTACAAAAAATGGCAACTTTTTTCCAAAATGGGTTTTCAACGATGACCGTAGTGTTCGGGAGCACGCGAGGTTCGATGATGACTGTAGTGATATAAAAAAGAATCGTGTTGCCCACTCGCGGCATAACTCGTGTCTGAGCGATAAATTACCCCTACTGATTATCGCATTTCCAAAGACCGACGATCGGCGATAATTCCGCTGTTCCTTTAATATCTTTTGTCTTCTATACGGAATACCTCTCGCGAACAAAATATGACAAAGATGCTCCCAAACGAATACCCCTCGATCTACCCTCCTTCTTACTCTTCACCGATCGATCGTTTTACTTTTCGATTGCAAAGCATGAGATTGTGTTGCTCGACCGGCATTCTGCAGGACTATGTCGCAAGGATCATAGCGGTGAAGAGAGAAGATAGAGAAGTTCATCTGTTGCATGCTGGGTCCGATAGAGCGGTGAAAGGAATACGCCCTGCGATCATCCGTGGCGGATCCTCTCGCGCGCTCGCGTCCACCGATCTAAATCCTCGGGTGGGTTGCGACGCCCGTTCGACTTTAATGACCGGTCTGCTGATATCCTATGGATGCATTCCTGCGACGAGAGTTGTGGGGCATGTGATATACTGTATATATACATAATACCACTTGGCGTTATGAAGCATCGGTGCGGGGTGAGGGGATTCGTAGGGGGTCCACGTAGGAGCTCAACTGGTAGCCGCATCAACTGCAGGCACGACCCCGCGCCCCGCCGTACCCCGGTGTACACCCCACTTTTGATTACGTATGTAATGTAGGTACACATACGTGCATGCATGCTGGGTACATCCTTCCAGTTGTAAGTCTCTGTCCTCTGTTTATTAAGGGGGAGGGGTCGCGCCCCCCTCTTCTGCAGCTCCTCATCTGCACCGGTCCCACCAAGAAGGAAGCACCGGGCTCTCGAGCTACTATAAATTCGACCAGGGACCATCCTTCGACCATATTCGCTACTTGCCAGTGCTTTGCCAACAAACTCATTTTCTCGGTACTCCGAAAGGATTAAGAAACTCGGCACACGTTTTATAAATATTCGCGGTTCTTACCCTCGAGTCATCATGAAGATCATCGTGAGTGTCTTTGCCCCGTAATTGTATCTCGTCCTATTCACACAACAACAAAAAATCCGTTTAAAGCTGGAGGATCCTTTCGCAGCAAGTGGATTGGCATTTGCGGCCGATAGAATATTCGTGCATCGAATTTGATTCTATTGCGATAAACGGATTTTTTTGCGTGTTCCTTGCACTTTTTACGTTAATTTTTTTTATTTCATCTGCGCGACCTAAACGTACGGAATATTGCTTAAATTGATGTACAACTGTAATGATTTCAGTTAGCTGTTTTGGGCCTGGCGACGATAGTTTGCGGACAGTTGAACAAGTACAATCAGTACAATCCTGATTTCTACGGAAGACGTTTTGCCATTCTCCGTCAGAGTCAAGACGCCGCACCCGATGGCTCTTACGCTTACAGGTATTTATTTATCATGTTCAATATATACTTTGTAAAAGACCCTAGTTAATAATTCGTGAGTGTAAATAACAAAACTTTCTCGTGATTAATGACAAACGACGATGGAGCTGACAAATTACGCGTCGCGACGTCCAACATACCCGCTGAATGATTTATCGATCCTCGAGGATGCGAAATATATCACGCCGAGATTGCTTCAATGGACACAGTCGGTCGACGCACGTTGCTGCGTTTGATAAATTAAATAACCGGCTATTCAGTTGGATTTTTGCCGGGCTTCGGAGACTTTCCTGCACTCGATACACAAAACGTTGAAGGCGAGTCGAACAAGTACCTCGGCAAAATTTAACAAGCCAGGCTCTTCTCGTCGCTCGGGCGCGCTCGTGCAAAAGAACCTGCTATCGCGAGGATAATTAGCTTTGATGTTAATCGTGCGCGAGCCTGGGTTATACTCGGACCGCGTGTATGCCTCTTCACTGTAATAGCATTGCGCAAGTCGACGATTACAATTAACCAATCCATCTCCCGTAATTTCTGTATTCTCGTATGTTATAGATATCAGTGTGTAGACACGTAGACACGTCGTTGCTCTTGAAATCATTATCGATACCGTCAATCTTTAACGACTCGAATCAATTTTCAAGACGTATAATTTATGGAGTTACGATAATGATAGTAATAAACAATATTATTATTACTACTATTGTAGCGAGCCCTCGCGTACCATTGTCTTTTTCTTAACGATTTAAAATGAATAATAAAGAATAAGAGTTTTGTTTTAAGCGAAACGATTAATTAAGTAACGCGGTATAATCGTTGTAGACGGTGTGACTACTAGGTAAAAGTTGCAGAGACGACGACGACGACGACGACGACGATGACTAACGCGAGATAATTATTGCAGTTACGACACCGAGAATGGGATATCCGTGGCGGAGCAGGGCTCGCCGAAGAATCTTGGATCGGTCGGTCAGGCGGAAGTTGTGAGGGGCCAGTACAGCTACACAGCGCCGGACGGCACACCGATACTCGTGACTTACACAGCCGACGAGAATGGCTTTCAGGCAGCCGGTGCCCACCTGCCGACGCCGCCGCCTATTCCGCCCGCGATTCAGAGGGCCTTGGCCTACAACGCCGCTCACCCTGAGGAGGATCAGTCGGGACAACCGTACAGAAGGTACTAGAACGGACTGACCGACACCGACAGGCGAACTCGAACGAGCAACAGCCGAGCGAGTACTCGAGGGATTTATTTGGTGAAAATAAGTCGTCAGATTTCTCTATCTCGGCCGGACACGAAACGCAGGACCACGATTCTCCAATTTAGCATCATCAGTGTGTTGTCAATAAGAACACTCCGGTATTAAACACGCCGGAGCATCGTTTTCCAATGCTCGTCACTACACGATTCTCTGTATACTGTCATCCGAATGTTAAATGGCCTTTCTTTGCGCATTACACTATAAAACACTATACACACATTATACGACGATTCCCACGCGATCTCATCCGCCGGCGAGGAAACAGCTAGTTGATGGGGCGGCGCTCACGCATATTATACACGCCTCTGCGTACATCGCCAGGATGAGGACAGGTGCGAACAAGCATACGTATACCGATGCCTCCTGATAATAATTTATACAATATTTTTCGACCGATCGGCGGCGATGTCCGAGTGCATGGATTTTTAATCAACATTTTTTTTTTAATCAAACAATTTTTTAATAATGCTGAAATATTTTTCAACACAAACACATTGTAAACGTGCTCGAGTCTCCAAGGATGTTTCACTATTAATATCTGATTGTTATATTATTGAGTTTAATCATTTTTATATACGACTCTGTACTATATTTAATAATTATCTACTTTATACATATATGACGATAATAAATTAATGAATTTTATCCAAAGACTATTTTTTTCCTTCCAAATTTATTAGGGCCGATGCTATTAACGCTATTATAACTATTATCGCTTTCGCGTGTCAATAATCGACCGAGATAATTTCATACTCCGTTGACCCTTTTATATATTCATTTACAATTATGTTTGTACTAAACTCTTTCACAATCTATGACGCGCCAGCGAATGCTAATTATCTATCATCATTTATGAAACGCAACGATTAAGTCCAGTCGCGAATATCAGTATTACCAATTCCTAGATTATACTGATAGCTAATCTAATAATATCATAATGGTACGCTGCTGAGAGGACGCGCGTGCGAATAATCCTCAAGAGCTTGGACAAATTTTAGGTAGAAAAGGCTCGAAATGCCAGCTGGATGTATGTTAATGGTAATCGTAATATCGCGCGGCAAAGGTGAGCCGGTGAAAGCAAATCATAAGTGGCTCGTGTAGCCCGTTGCATCACAACGAGCTCATCCGTATATAGGAGCTCGTTGGAACGAGAGGAGAGATCGAGACATGGCATCGCGTGTTAATTGTCAATGCGATCGACGAACCGTAATTATTATCGTGCAATATCGGACACCACTCTCAGGTACAACTCGGCATCTGTGGTTTCTCAAGTTCGTCCTTGGGATCTTTAAGATTCTTTATAAATGCATTTCGTCAAATACTACCAAGCGCTTGATTATCATTCTTTGAAGGAACACACAATGAGTATTTACGTAGGTATAGATTTGTAGTTTTCCGGTGTAGTAGATCAGTCTGGGATGTACGGATTGCCGCTCCGGATGGAAATCTTGTATAATCGATGATGCACGTTTGTGAAGAAAGTTAATGCCGCTACAGTTCGGAGGTATACACGCGTAGAATGAAATAAATAAAGAACAAGCAACCACGCAGCTTGACGACAGCGGGTCATGCGTTAAATCTCCCGGTCGCGGGATGGTCAACGCGGTACACTACCGAGCTACACTTTCCATCCTGCTGTGTTGCGAGAGATTATATTGCGAGAAAGGTGCGGAAAGGTCCCGTGTATCATTCTCACGTTAAACCGGAGAGTGGGCGGTTCACGAAATAATATATATTTTGCATACAATCGAGCAAGAGTTTGGCACAATATGCCGGTGTGTATCTCCGCGTACTACGTCGTTACGCATGAAAGATATTGGTCAAGGCGTACCCGATGGATGAGCGTGTACGTTGTAACATCAATCTGGATGCAGTCTCGGCCGGGATTTGTGGATTTTCACGGGACCATCTCTCCGCCTATAAGACTTCGGGAACCTTCGAAATGTCCCAATCGTACACGGATGAAGCGTTTTTTTAAAAGCGACTCTTTTATCTGCACGCGACGAAAGTTACTAATGTTCAAGGTGCTCCAAATGATTTTCTTATCGCGAAAAATTGCGTGTCATTGAAAACTTATGGTGTCATGTTTATGGTGATGTTATTAAATAACGAATGGTACGTAAGGGAGACCAGGCAAAATGTTGACACTGTAAGCTTCTCTCAAAGGGCAAAATGGGATTCGACAAAATGTTCCGAAATATTCATTGCGACATTCTGAGCAACCGGGCGAAAAAGGTTCCTCCTAAATCGCAGCGAATTGACAAATGTTAGTTGTCGCGGTGACGATGAGGCTGAGAGGTATCCATATCGCCCCGCATCGCGTTCTTTCTCAGATGGACGGAATAATTAATAAATTAGAATGGCCACGTCATCGCAAGCTTGAAAATGACAAATAACTCCTTGCTTATGATCGCACCTCGTAATATTCTTGACATTAGTTCTTTGAGACTGAAACAATGGGAATGAAGAAAAGGCTGTCGCGCATTCCAGTCTGAATCCGTAAGCCGACTCTCCGAATGTAATATGAACACTCGTGATTCTATCACAATCCACCCATAGTGCAAAGAGTGTAAAACGATGATAAGATTATAGTGGTATTATAAGAGAGGAGAACGCTCATCGAACAACCACGCCTGCATTTCTCTAGAATGTTAAATTATCGTTCGAACTCTCTCTGATACAGGACTTTATAATATTCAGACTATCCTAAAAAAGATGCCCAAAGTAAATATTCCTAATATTGACAATGCTCGACTTGTACCAAACAGATAATGAACAGTGAGGCAAATCGGCCAATTTTAACCAAATTGTCGGAATACATAAAAAAGTTCGTTTTTCCTAGGGGAGACCCTATCATCTTCTGATAGAACTTGCGGGATTGATTTTGTCACGATTCTTCTCGGCTAATTATAACAAGAGAAACGCTAAGTCGTAAAGTGCCAATGTGTATGGATAGATGTAATTCGAGAAGGCTCTGGCTCGATACGGTAATTGTTGGCTCGACCAGCCGTTTGACTCCTGGCACTTGACACGCACGCGAATCCTTCGGCGTCCTCGCCATTATCGGAGCCGGAGCTTAACAGTCAGTGGATGATCTGTACAAGACCGGCGAGTTACTCGTGAGAGATTTCTTGTGGTCGATGTTGGAGTCGATTTAAGAACCGATCATTTGAATTTATTCTCAATCATTCAGGCGGTTTTAATGTCATAATCTTGGTATGACTCGGCGAAAATAACACGCCTCTGGAGAATTCGAGAACAAGTTCCAGATCAGGAGAGGATGCGAGTTGCGCCAATAGCCTGAGCTCCCCGAAGTCGTAACTTGAACTCGGTCTGACCTTTTGTGAGTAGTGCAAGACAGGATCGTTGGCCAAGTTCCACGATCGGGCCAACGAGCGGGCAGGGCAACCCATCAGTGAGGAGGCTCTCCGGTCTGGCTGCTCACAAAGGCCCCCATTGGCGTCGATCGTACACGAAGTCCGACCATAGAATTCTAAGAACTTCTGGAATCGAAATACCGCATGTGTGGCGCTTCGGTATAACCATCTGGAAACTTGATTGACTTGCAAGATAGTTGGGAATACATATTCATCGAGTAGCTGACGAGTAATTAGTAATTACAACGTGGAAGCGATTCTCTCGAAGCGGTAGAAATGAAACACATCGTACAGACCAATTTCAAGATATAGGAAATATAAATTGAGCGTCGATGATTCGCTGATAAGCGAGGTTGTATCAATTATACTCGTTATACGAAATGTCAGATTCATTGTGTTTGTTCTCCCTTGGGCCTCCTGGCGATTATTACGTAACGATATTGGGAGTCTCTGTCCGGCGTACATTACCGACGCAATTTAACGATCGATTGATCTGTGAAAAATTTCAATACGTCTCATTACCATATTTTGTCTGTATTCGCAAGCCTGTTTTACATTATTGCAACTCCATCGACATGTTCAGGTACCAAAAAACGTTTTTTTCTTACTGGTCATCCTTCCCCAATTAAATAGTACAATCGAGATACTCAATTACGTGAGACTTTAGATTATCCCTTTCGATTGACTTAAGCTTATATATTTCCATCTCAAAGTCATTCTTAATGTCCGTCCGCTCGCCTTAGGATGACGCACAGTTCCTAGTCTCTTGACATTTCTAAAAAGGGCCTGTTTCATCGCATGTATCATCCTCCTATGCGAGGGTGAGCCGGCTATACTGGGTATACATTACAAGTACAATACAAGTGTACCATAATTTACATGCCGAGCCAGTGTTTCATCTAGAATACTGATGAGACGGGGATCGACGCGCGATTACGCCACTTTCGAGAACACGAACGGGTCCACTGGGGATCAGCGAGGACGAAAAAAATGTTTGGTGGATAAAAATCTTGGGGGATATGTTACCGAATGAATGGTAAAAAAATGGCGTGTATAAAACGTATATAAATATATTGTCTGGCTAAGAGAACGAAAGTAAATATACTATGAATCAACGAATTATAATTGTATGATCGCCGAAACTGCATGGCATCAAACAAGTGTCTCGCGGTGCTCGCCCGACTGACGATTCGCAAGCGTCTCATCCTCCGTGAGAGCCCGTCACCCAGCTTGGACGACTCACCTTCCTACGGGTGGCCGACGGGAGGGAATTTCGTAGCTCGCGCTGCAGGATCCTCCGACAGCGTACACATAGGCGCGCAAAATTGAAAGAGTTTCTCAGCTCATTGAAGCAGAGCTCGGAGTGAGAAAGAATGAGATGAGCAAAGAGACCAACACATTCTCAGTAACGCACGCTGCTGGTCACGGATGCTCGAGCAACTGGAGGGGAAAGATCTATGAGGGGGAGTTTTTCGTATAAATGCCGGGACTGTTCGTCCTGGAGATGCAGATGCGATCTGACCAAAAAGTCTTGGACTTGTCGCCGATCAGTCAACGAAAATCTACAATCAACTTTTTTCAAGATGAAGTTCTTCGTGAGTGTGTCGTTTGAATAATAGATACAAGTTTTAAACGGTCTCGAAATATTGCATTGTGCAGACGAGTTTGGTTGATGTGGAGTAATAACAAAAATCGACCTGTATGTGTTTCACAGATAGTCATCTTCGTCCTGATTGGCTGCGCGTTCGCGCAATTCGGTAACTTCCGTGGGTTCCAGAACCAGAGGCCATTTACGCAGACACCGCGACCTCAGTACCAACAATTTACGGAGCCTCCGCAGCAACAGTATCGGCCCCAGTACAAGTGAGTTGGATTGTCGCGTAATGTAACTATGACAAAAGACGTAAGGCTACGAATTTTTATTTAAAATTCAACGTTTGTGCAAATTTTCGCAGCCCCAGCGGACCAGTTATAGCTATTCGCAGCCAGCAGCAGGACGCTTCCCCAGATGGTTCATACCAGTGGAGCTACGAAACCGACAATGGAATTTCCGCATCGGAGAGCGGATCGCCGAAGGCCACTCCCGAAGGACAAGCTGAGGTTCGGTGAACGACATAACATTTTTATACGACCTAACACGCAATTACCTTTGCCTCTTTTTTTAACGATAAATAAATGATCGGAACAGTGCATATTAATCGAATGGTTGTTAACATTGCGCAGGTTGTCAAGGGACGGTATTCTTACACCTCCCCAGACGGTACTCCGATAACCGTCGAGTACTACGCCGACGAGAACGGTTTCCATGCCGAAGGTGCTCATCTGCCGACACCACCTCCGATTCCAGCTGCGATCCAGCGGGCTCTCGCTGTTCTTCCTCAAACTCGCCAGGATCCCTACGACCAACCAGCCCAGCAGTACAACAGACCTGCATTCAACCAGGGCGGTCCTTTCCGCAGATTTTAATAGAGAATCTTTTTAAATCGTCATGAAATTAAAATGAATCACGTGTGACAGTATGTTAATCGCTACGAGAACGTAAACGATACATTTCGATTAACGCGATCGACGATTAAGCTTCGTTAATATTAATCTTGATAAAACGTAATTTTATAGCTTTAATATAAAACTCTTTATACTCCTTTTTTCATACTTGATTAACTAATGTAATGCTGTTCGATCTCGTCTGCAATATATTGATCGTCTCGCAATACTCGTTCATTCGTTTATTTCCCTCCCCTCCCCCCCCCCCCCAAACATTTTAAACGTCTTGCTGTTATTATCCAATTATGGAAGCATAACGGCCATACTGTCGCTTGTTATATCTTCGGCGCTCAGTTCATTCTTACACCGCTTATAATTTATTTTCTAGTTTGCCGCTATACTTGGCAGTATATCAAAGCATCATGCCATGTTTATGTTACCTCCTAGTAACTGTTGGGTCACATCGTCTGTGATCGAGTACGAATAGATAACTATGATTGATATACCGATCATCTAGGAAAGTGTGCACAAAAGAACGAAGTGACTACTGAAATCCGCCCCTCGGACCATTTTGTTTTCTCTTTTGTCGCGCTTGTGTATACCAAGCTTCTTCGCATATACTTCAAGCAATTGAAAATGATTAAATATCGGTAATTGAATGTTGATTATTAAATATAATGGTAGATGGAATGATATATCAGTGCCATGATCATTTAGTGCATTTTACATACACTAGCAGCATCCGGAATAATTTAAGGCCAGAAATGGCAAACTTAAAAAAAATATCTATTTATTTTTGAACAAGTTTTCGTATCAAACATTGAGCTTTTGTTTTAGAGAGGGTTGGTGTTTCCTGACTATCGCAAATTACTGCTGCATAGAAAAACGTCAATTGATGGGTCTACTGTCTTGCATTTTCATGTTCTATGTAGAACGATATAGAAAGTAGGAAAACACATTGGTCAAACAAGAGGAATAGCATTCCTCTTGTGACATGTATTAACGTTATATATGGTTCTTGCGAAACTAACTGCCAGAGAGCAGCTCAAATTTATAGAAATAACTTACTTTGTTCTACAGTATACGTACACTGACGTATAGCTTATCAACTTGTTGGATACATACTCCACAGCACGATTCCTGGTATTTTCTTCATTGTCCCACAGTGGCCCCTGCCAAACAACAAAAAATGCAAGAATATCGTTAAATCTTCTTTAAAATTCTGGATGTCACTTTCTTCTTCGTATATTTTTGAACATAAACAAAATACTATACTGTGATTTTTTTTATCATCGTCACAAAAATAAAAAGGAAACGTAATTTTCTGTTTAATTAATCGATTTTCGTTGCAATAGTTCTCGTTTTACTATTCTCTCGATTTTCATCATTATGCCCAACGGAGAAACCCGTAAATTAACAAATTAAAAGTCAAAAGGTTGATATTTTTTTTATATCGCAATTGGTGGCTGCAGCGTGTCGAGTAAATGGATCGTAACCCTTCGGATTACAAATCGATTATTTGTTCCTTGGCACATTCTATGAGGAACGTCGCGAAGCAGCGCTCGTTTCCTTCAAAGGGCCAAATGCCGGGAGGTAAGGGCCACACTCTTATCGGCGGAACTTCCTCGCTCCAAAAATCTTCGATATGCTCTCCAAACTGCCAGTGCTTTTTGAGGCCGTGTCAGCCCGAGCAGTTCTTCACGAGATAGGCTGCAATTTACCAGTGCTACACTATCAATCACTATACGATATTACCTATTATCAATATACAAGATATATCGAATTAGTAGATTATGGAAACACTGCAGAGCAGGTAGACGATGAATGCGAATTGATAAACGGCTAAACTTTCTTCCGACCTCCGTCTTGACCTTTCTATCCTGTTATTCGAGCATCTTCCAATCACCATACGTTCCATTTAGTCACACACAGCAATCGATTAAACATTAGCCAATTTGCATAAAACTAGTTTCTTGGCGTAAGCCTTACGAGGGATTATGTCAGAAGAAGAGTAAGTACCACGGTTATTTAAGTGCCTGCACTCTCGAGTTTCAGTTTAACTTCATAAAATGAGCAATAAACGAGTTGCAATAAACATTTGGAAGACGCGAGAGTAGGGAAGCATGAAGAATTATGGTGCGATGCTATCTACTCAAATGAGGAATTTATGAGGCCTGAAAAGGCAAACGAAACTCCTTTGTCTGGAAGGAGAGGCGTTGTCTTGTTCATCTTCGAAAGATCGAGCGAGGCGTCAGAAAAGTGACAGTGGAATGAGAGTTGTGCGCGGTCGATGCTTAAAGTATGCACCAGGCTCAAGTATTATACGCGGGGATGTGCCAGTGGCATTTGCACTCTTCGGCATCCCGCACACAGAGTGCCGAACGCAGGCTGTTCCTCTTCTACTCTCTCGCTCCTTTCAGTTTCGCCCCGGACACGCGTAATTCAGAATTAATCGAGTGGGAGATTGGTCCGTTTTCAAAGCAAAGTGGGGGTTTATAAAAAGATGGGCGAATATATAATTTGCGCTGACTCGAACGGAGATCCGTCTGTTCCTCAAGTCAAATGTCAAACTGTGCGTAAACCCCGTCTAATACCTATTTCACTACTATCGTAAAAAAAACGATTCTTTCACACTGCATCTGTCTGTTTAACGCAAGAACTACACCTACTGTTTGAAATGAATTGGCGCTCCCATTCGCGCTCGAGCGAAATTAGTTGCCTAACCTGCCACTGCGTATCGCTAGTTGTCGTCTCGGTGACGGTGTGAAATTCCGCTTGTAATTCGTGTGACACATAACCAAGCAGCATCGAGAATCCTCCTCTCCAGTCTCCGAGCGAGAAACAAAAGTTTATTAACAGTGAATAATTAAAGGTCGAGCGAGCAATAATGCCGGACCATCTGGGAGATGACATGAGGAAGATTAAGGGCGAGGAGGAGCAGGAGGAGAAGGAAATCAAGTGTGAGTTTACATACGAATGCTCGTGACGAATTTGAGATTTCGTCTTCGAGAGGATATTTGTGAATGTAATATGGTTATTTCAAATTTTAGCCCTGGACGAGGGAGATATCGCTTTACTAAAGACCTACGTAAGTCCAAAATCGAATAAAGTGATAAACACATGAACGATAACGGAGTAAAAAGAAAACATGTTTGAATATTTCAGGGTCAGGGACAATACACAAAGGCCATAAAGGCAGTCGAAGAGGATATACAAACAATAATAAAGCGTGTCAACGAATTGACCGGTATAAAGGAATCAGACACCGGATTGGCACCTCCTGCACTCTGGGATCTGGCAGCTGACAAGCAAACTCTGCAGAACGAGCAACCGCTCCAAGTTGCACGATGCACAAAAATAATAAACGCCGACTCGGACGATCCAAAGTACATAATAAATGTGAAGCAATTTGCAAAGTTTGTGGTCGATTTGGCAGATTCTGTAGCCCCTACCGACATAGAAGAAGGAATGAGGGTCGGAGTGGATCGCAACAAATATCAGATACATATACCTCTGCCACCAAAAATTGACTCTACTGTGACTATGATGCAAGTGGAAGAGAAGCCCGATGTAACGTACAGCGACGTGGGTGGATGCAAGGAACAGATAGAGAAACTGAGGGAAGTCGTGGAGACTCCCTTGTTGCATGTGAGTTATAGATAATCTATGTCATATACAGGGAAAAACTGGTTAATTTAGTACAGCAGGGGTATCTAATAAAATGTATTGTTACAGCCAGAGAAGTTTGTTAATCTCGGTATCGAGCCGCCCAAAGGCGTACTCCTTTTCGGACCACCCGGAACTGGAAAGACCCTCTGTGCTCGTGCAGTGGCTAACAGAACGGACGCTTGTTTCATTCGCGTTATCGGTTCCGAGTTGGTGCAAAAATACGTCGGAGAGGTGAGAAACAAAAGCCCATCGTTGATATCGGAGCTCGTCAGGATAATAACGTTTTCTGGAATCCCAGGGCGCTAGAATGGTGAGAGAGTTGTTCGAAATGGCACGTAGCAAAAAAGCCTGTTTGATATTCTTCGACGAGATCGACGCTATCGGAGGTGCGAGATTCGATGATGGAGCCGGTGGCGACAACGAGGTACAGCGCACCATGTTGGAATTAATCAATCAATTAGATGGGTAAGTATATCGAGAAACGTTGTTGAAGTATCGCGAGTTTAATCATTGAACGATAATATTCAACAGATTCGATCCACGAGGAAACATCAAAGTATTAATGGCGACAAATCGACCGGATACTTTGGATCCGGCATTGATGCGACCCGGACGTCTCGATAGGAAAGTCGAGTTCGGCCTGCCGGACCTGGAGGGTCGTACGCATATATTCAAGATTCACGCGCGTCCAATGAGCGTCGAGCGCGATATAAGATTCGAGCTACTCGCTCGCCTCTGTCCGAACAGCACGGGTGCCGAGATTCGATCCGTATGCACGGAAGCTGGCATGTTCGCAATTCGCGCGAGACGCAAGGTTGCTACGGAGAAAGATTTTCTCGAGGCAGTCAACAAAGTCATTAAGTCTTACGCCAAATTTTCGGCGACACCGAAATACATGACTTACAATTAAGTAATATCCGAACACGTTTTTATCTCAATAATCATACTTCTTCTTTTTCTCATACATTAATACCAATTTATCTTTATGAGGAAAAACGCTGTTACGTATTGTTATACGGCAGTCGCTGTTCACAATAAAATCATCTTCACAGCGAAGTATTTTCTTCTTTTAGTTGTTGCTTCTCGTTTTGTTATCTACTGTGGAATCGAAGTTTGATGGGGCCATCTGGCACGTTGATTAATAACGATTCACTGTCGAGTTTTCCTCCCTCCCACTCGAATTTGTATTTTCGGCATAGCTATGATATAGTACAATTATGGGTGATATTATTAGCCAAATTTACAGCCTATCGAATGGTATACGTGTACAAACTGTGAAACATACTCTGAGTAGAAAAACTTGCATACTCTGCTCAGCTAAACGTCTGGCAATGCAGGATCTCGGGCCATGTCCAAACGGAAGCACGAGATAAGGATGCACCGGCTTATTGTCGATCGTATCGTTGCTGTCTCGCAGCCATCGCTCCGGCAGGTAAGTCTCCGGATCGGTAAAAAACTCAGGTAGACGGCAAATTACTTGATTTTGCGTCACCACGACAGTCTGAAATATTCGCCCATACAAACAAAATTCGCCTCAAGTTTGTCGAAAAATGTAGTCTTAAATTTCGGATACATACTCCCTCGGGAACGGAATAACCACTGAGAACCGTATCGGTCTTCAAGATGCGGCCGATTCCTACGGAAATTGGATTCATTCTGAAAGTTTCTTTGAGTACTGCCTTCGTGTATCGAGCTTTTTCTAATATGTAGGACGTCATTGGATCCTCTGCATTTGGTAATAGCTTTGCAGATTCTCGGTACAAATTATCCTGAGCCTCGAGATTTTTACCGAGATGGTAGAGCGCGAATGAGATGCTGTATGTCGTCTCGGGTGGAAATAAAAAATAATGAAATCGCTCGAGTTTAAAGACCTATACTATATTTGATCACTTACGGTATCTATTCCAGCGAGAAGCATATCGCAGGCCATGCCCACGACGTCTTTGTCGTCCAGATTCGAATTGTTAAGATACGTTTCTAGAAGAGATTCATTATTTCCCGTCGAGCACTTTTCTAGTTGAATTTTCTTGCGAGCCACCATGTCTATCGCAAAGCTAAAACAAAAAGACCCTTGTAAATAACGGATGACATTATATTCAAACAAATGCAAAGGTGACATGACTTACCTCTCCATCAATCGTTGGCTATTGGAGAATTTTTTGAATAGTGGTGTATTAAAAAATCGCCACAATCTGGGCCCATTGTCCAGATTCAAGATTGCACTGTTTGTCTCGAAAGCGGCCTTTATTAATTCCGAGCTTATCGAATTTTTTTTCATTTCATCATTCGAGAAACTATTTAATTTAATATCAAATGCCACTAGACAGGTAACTGAAAAGACGGTTAAACCTTAAGCTGAGTCGAACGGGCTAAGACTGGATGAATAGATTTTTTTTTACGTTCGAGAAAAAGACGTGACAATAGCGGCAAGATATCTTTCGAGGGTTCCTTGTGTTGACATAGCCCGACGAATTCTTTCACGATTTGGTCAGTGTCCTCTACGTACGTGACGATACTCTGGGGTTTGCTGAGAGCCTTTTGAAACTCTTTGCGGAGTCTCCACCACTCTGGACCGTTTCTATCAATGTCATTCTTAGGTAATACTTAATCATTCTTAGATAATACTTAATTTTTTTAATCGTATATTAATAATATAATTACGTCGGTAATAGCCCTCCAGTATTGTAGATATTCCTCCTGTCGTTTCTGTATTTGAGGAGGGCCAGATGGCTCCTTCTCTCGGGATAATGACCGATCTTGGTCTTGAAAACTTCGGCGATATCGTCAGGGTTGAATACCCAAACGGTGTATTCACCAGGGACAATTTCTTCCTTTACCAATGGTCCGTAATTTGCAAGTTTCTTCGCTCCAGCTTCGTGTAGTTTTTTGAAACTGTATTCGCCTGTGAATATTAATAATTCTCAAATAAAAATGAAAATGGATAATGTATTTGATAAACTTACCAATATAGGGAAGGTATTTGTACAGAGTTCCGACGAGAGGCAAAGATTTCGGGCCGGGTATATCCTGGAATGGTCGCGCGAGCTCCGCACGAGTGGAATGGCAAAATCGACCATTCCCCTTGCCGAAACTTTTCAGGTAGCAGCGGACATTCATCCTCAACGGTTCACTACACATTACTGTCGGCTCTGCGACTCACACTGCATTGTCGTCAAACCACATACAAGACGGCGAGACACGAGAAAATTTGACTCCGGATTCAACGAATCACGACTAAGGTAAAAATGGACGCGGCAACCGGGTGAGCAGCGAACACCACGGTCAACACAAAAGATAATAAAAATCCACGTTCCAGTCGAGTTTTGCAAGAGGCGACTATAGCGACTACAGGCGTTTCGTCTCCGAAGATCTCGATCTTTTACAACCGTTTTCTACTTTCGTGACTCAACTTGTACGTCGATGTATGTGCATTAATTTGATCCGAAGACGTGATATGTGAGAGCGCGGTGTATGTCGACGGCATTAAGCAGTTGACAATACTTCAGCTAAATTTTCACTGGTGATATATATATATATGAGGTATTCGACCCAGTTTCAAACGGTCAAAAACTGGACCCTCTCAAAAAAAAAATTGGAATTTCACCACAATTCATGATTATTTAAATAATAAATTGTGATGAAATTACGATTTTTGACTGTTCGAAATGTATATGTATATTTATATATTTATATTTATAAATATGCGTTCTCAGTTTTACCTGGCGGTTATTCTATCGTTATGCCATCGGCAGCAACAAATAGTTATTATAGTTATTATTGTTATTTTTGTTATTTTTGTTATTTTTGTCATTATTTGTCATTATATTTTTTCTTATGCGAGTCACGCTTTCGTGGTAATTAGGCCAATTAAAATTAAAGTATCCGAAAGGTTAACGACATTCGGAAGTGCGCGTCATAATTGTTAATAAACAAATAAAATAGGATGAAAGATGCTCTATTGCATTCCGTCTTTCGAATTTTTGTTCACCAGAACGCTATGTCATGACGATGATCAGGACAATGATGATGATACAGCGTTCGCCCTGTTCGTTCCCTCCCGGGATGTCTCCCACCTACTCTCTTCATAGTAACAGTTCTTCAGATCGGTGTAGCCTGCCAGTCGTTATTTGCTCGGCAACCTTGGCCGCGGTGCTGTAACGGTAACAGAAGAGAACGTTCTGCTATTCAACGTGTATTACAAGTAAGGAAAATAGATTCACAAAAATGCGGCCATTCAGTAGTGTATGTAGTGGGAAAGCTCGCCTGGTTGGTAAAACCGTTGTAATCACCGGGGCCAATACGGGAGTCGGCAAGGAGACAGCCAGAGATCTCTACAGACGAGGTACATAATATACTGTATCAAATTGAATGTCGATAGACACTGGTTAACTATTTATTGCAATACGCACATCAAAAGCCTCTATTTTCGTGCGCGTAAAGTGTGGTGAATCTAGCACTTTTTAGTATAGCATGCGGAAAACACTTCTCTTGCACACTTCACAGCCACTTCTTACTAAAACTGTCGTGTGATACAAAGACAAAAAAAATCGGCCTTCGACGGAGAGTACGTGATTAGCTGTACTCGCCTTCATCTTCTGCAACCAACTGTGCAGCTTCGCAACTTAAAACAATGAATATTCAACATCGGAACGTCACATTGATATTCTAATGAATGGGTTTTGCGTTATTCGCTTCGTCAGTTTGGGACTGAAACACAGTGTGACTTTGCTAGTTATCCACTGTAACACTGTAGTGGATAACTAACAAAGTTATATTTTTCCGCCCGATTGATGTACGATTTACAACTCAATAACAATTACTTTTTCTCTAGGTGCCCGAGTGATCCTGGCATGCCGAGACATCGCAAAGGCAAAGCTCGCTGTCGAGGAACTCAAAAGTATTCCACCATCCAAGTATGAGCTGCTATGGATAATTGAATTTAGTCGATATGTAAACGATAATAACATACAATTATTTATATTAAATTATGTTACATAGACCCGAGCGGCCGCAGTTTAACGGTGGTCCCGGTGAGCTGGTAGTCTGTCAGTTGAATCTTTCGAGTTTCAAAAGCGTTCGAGAATGTGCCAAGACGTTGACGGCTACCGAAGCGAATATACACTTGCTTATCAACAATGCGGGGGTGATGATGTGTCCATTCGAAAAAACCGAAGATGGTTTTGAGCAGCAACTACAATCGAATCATCTCGGACACTTTCTTCTGACACTGCTCCTCTTGCCAAAACTCAAGAGTTCTACACCGGGTGTTAGGATCATCAACGTTTCATCGGATGCACATTACTGTGAGATACCTACTGATTATTAGTTAAACAATAATCTAATTATTTACGTAATATATAATACTTCTATTACATTGATTAAGTCGGAAACATCCACTTTGATGACATCAATTTGGAAAAATCGTATACTCCGATGAAAGCGTATAGCCAGAGCAAGTTGGCAAATATTTTATTCACGAAAGAGTTGGCGAGGCGTTTGAAAGGTGCGTACATACTTCCTCGCGCTGTCTAATTTTTGATGGTACTAAAATATTCTATGCTCGCTGCTGTTTGTTATTTAATTTAGAGGCCAAGATAGAAGGTATGTCGGTATATTCACTGCATCCCGGTGTAATTCGCACGGAACTCGGGCGTCACTTGGACACGGCGTATTTTCGCGGAGTGCAAATGTTGTTCCGCTCGGTATTGGGGCTGTTCATAAAAACTCCAGAGCTTGGGGCACAGACCACACTCCACTGCGCGGTTGACGATGAGGCTGGAAAACAGACCGGATTATTTTACAAGTGAGTTGCATTCTATCTATCGATAATTGAAATAGGAACAGAAACTTACAGGGATCATTTGATGTTTCAGAGAATGTTCAGTGACAACTCCGTCGGCGAGAGCCCGAGACGAACAGCTCGGCATTCGTTTATGGGACGCGAGCGTTAAATTTGTCAGTTTGGGACCCGGAGATAATGTTGACGAGATGTTAAACATGTCTTCCTCGCACAGTCGTGAGACCGCATAATAATTCAACAAGAGGAAACGTTAAATCAACTCGATGCAATTTCGTCTTCAACGGAATTAGAAAAGATCGAGTGGAACTACTCGGTAGCGTTTCGCTAAACATTTTTTTTAAGTACTTGGCATCGAAACGCTATCGCGTCCGTTGATTACATGAAACGAAATGTGTATACATAATGTCGGCGGCTAAGAATGAAAGGGCCGTAGTTTTGGGTGGTCAATAAGCTAATATCAAGATATACGTAAGATTCATCGGAAGTTCCAATGGTTGTCAATTCTTTCCAAACCCGATTCGGAAATGGTAATGTAAGATGAAAATATATTCGCGTGTCCCCAGTTCAAACGAATCAAGACCGTGCCCGTACTTTGAGTTCGACGAACTGGCTTTCCGTAGGTGGTACAAATTGAGCGTCATCGACGGAAATGAGGTCTCGGACTACAAGTAAATTGCCGTTGTACGGTACTTGTGTATCTATCTGAGGATACCAACCGAGGAGGAAAGAACACGAACCGTGCGTTGACGCGGCAATAATTGGAACAGATATGCTGTGGCCAGCTTTTGTGCATACCGTACTTGGATATGGAACCGACTACGCAGTACACGCGTCCGCCACACTATTTTGAGTACACGTGAAAAAAAAAAAGATCAAGACCTCCAGGGATAGACTTAGTTTCGATTATACTGATTTGACATTGAGGAGAGAATTGCGAAGGCGTTGAGGCCGCGCCGACGACGACGTTGGATCCTGTCGTGCCAACTTATCTGCTCTCGTAAGAGCCGGCTCGGTATGATTCTCTCCGCGGTCTCGTTCATCAGTCGAATCGTGCCTCGCAATCGAACAGCAACTCGAACTCTTGGTTGAAATAAAAGTGCGCGCCCCATGTGACACAGTGCAACCCAACAACGATTATTGACTAATAGTCTCGAGAGTAACGAGCTCGTCATCAAAATGCGTGATGGTTTTCTTGTTTTTTTGGTAAGTCTCATTGGTAGATCGATTAACGAAAAAATTTCGTTTCGCTTCGGGGCTAAACGATATCGGAGAATGTACGTAATCATCGACTGCTTTCACTTGGGCCATTTCGCCGGTTACTCTCGCGTGAAAAGATATTTCAAGACCATCGCGTCACAACCCTTCACTTGGATATCCTACATAGAAAGATGTATTGTTGCATTAGCCATTTAACCAGCGAGTTGTACGGCAAGGGGGATTTTTTTTTCAAGTTTGAACCTCTCCAGCCTACTGTGTGGGTTTGTCGGGTTTACCTATATCCATGCGGACCTTGCGCATTTACCGAAGCCCACACGGTCACGTATACTCGCGCAAACGGAAAGTGACACACCCTTATGAACGGCAGCAAGGATTGAGAGTTGCGTCGCTGCTGTTAATACCGGGACCGGCGTCAGAGCGGCAAACAGAAAGACGCCGCACGAAAGTAGGACACACCATACGCGTACGAGGAAATACTGTAGCAGTATCCACTATAGATCGGATAAAAATACATTGCACATCCATTTTATGTGGAGTAAAAAATTTGTTATCACACCCAATTATTGCGTATTAATTTACAAGGTAATAGAACTATGCTCTAAATTTTTTTCTTCCCAATACTGTGAGTGAGAGGCCGTTTATAATGGTCAATTAATTGTCCCGTGGGAATGAGCAGGAGCAGCTTCCGCTGTCAAAAGTGAAAGCAATTTGGTGAGATTCCGCTGTCGACGCGTCCGTTTCTTTATGAATGACTTCGGGGTGGTGGTACCTAGGCAACGCACACACGACCCCTGTACCTTCTGTACCCTACTTGTTCAATCAAACTTGTCTGCTATTGCGTGCACAGATGTAATTTTATCGCACGCTGTTTTACCGTCTATTTTTCTTATTCTTCCACAGTAAAATTGCACGCAGCTCCTGCGTACGCGTGCGTGCGTCGTACTGCGACGACTCCATAAGAAACCACGACCGTCGTTCCCTTTGTTCGAGAGCGTTTGAAGAGAAAGAGAGAGAATGAAATACTCGTTCGCTGTGTGTATTCCGCGCGTATAGGTGTTGTCTGTTCTTTCTGGCACGGCGTTCCGCTGCTCGGAGGAAACGAGTACGCTCCCACGCGGCCTTTGCAAATCGAGAGTAATCTCGGTGGAACAATCTTCAAGTTGTTGTCTCGCTAGCGGCTTCACCATTTTTTTCCATGTATTTTCGTCCCGTCTCTGTCTTTTATCTCTCTGTTTCTCCCTTGTTATATTGTTGTATCCGAGGCGCGGTGACTGAAGATTTCATTTTCACGACTGTGTGCAATCGGAAGGGTTGTGTTTATAGTTTCCGGTCGGGTCTCCTGGCCGAATATCGCGTGTCGACGACGATGATGATAATTTTAAATTATAAGTTACAAATCCGCCGTTTCGCAATTTCATTATGTTAAATCTCGTTGGTTAGCGCCGGGATAAGTTTCATGAGGCATTCGTAGATGCCCATATTACCCATGCGGCGATTACAATAATATAAAAAAGAAAAATCCATGTAACATATTGTTTTGGCTTTATTCGTCGGATAATTACCTGTTATCCGTTATACGAAGTTGAAACTGAACGCTCTTCATCGTCATACATTTTTTATTTTTTTCGAGCCCTCTGATGTTTATACCAAAATTCCATGTATGGTACATCTTTTTAGCGCTTGGCAGATTCTGCCAGTTCTACATGAAAAAAAACCGTGTGCCAAGAAAAAAATTCGAAAAATATCTAACAATACGGAGTGCTCGAGGAGCTTTGATGCTGCAGTTTGACTTAACTACAAAGTCGTTTGTTTCTCTGACAACGGATATCGTTATTGCTATGCAGGAAGCCCGATCGAGCTCGTATTCGTCCCAGGTACGTACGTGCGTACTCTAACGCCGGTGACTCATTGCTAGACGAGCAATGTAACATTATTTTTCGCCTTGAATCCATACCGCCCATAAATTCAGAGTAGCTCGATAGGAATGTTTCGTGGTGACGCATGTGAGTCGAAGCAATTAATACCATATAATACTCGGTATACGCAGATCTTCGGAGAACCGCCGAGTGTGTACCTCCTTTTGCGCTATGTAAATTTATCCTATCGCTACGCATAGCGTACTTGGAGAGGGTTAATTGGCGTAAATATTAACAAAGAGTGCGTCAAACAATTGGCAGTACATGATTGGTGTGTATTTGCAATGAATGTTTAATGGTTCTTTCACGAGATGCATTATGTCCCGACCGCGGGTAACAATCTCGGAGGAATCGAACGAGTTGCGAAAGACCCGTTCCGAAAGATCCCATAGCTGACTCCCTTGCGATGAGGATAGAAAGTAAGACAAGCGCGCGCTACGATACGACAAGTTCCGAGCCAAGTTATCGAGTGCCGAGGGCCTCGGACGGATCTAATTCTTCTACCAATGTGCCGTTGACTAATCCTCCGGTTACCGCTGTACAGTGCAACCGGTACACTTTACGCAGCTTAGATCATAGCGCGGGCAGGAACTCGTACATGAAAAAAAATATCGATGATCCAACTGCTCGTGACTCGTTGTCCATGTGAGTCAATATGTAATGCATATTGCTGTGCGCTACATATATACTCTGTTTACGATATAACGTCTACCCGGTTCGATCTCGTAAAAAAAAAAAAAAAAAACGTAAATATTAAATGCATTTGATCTGACACTTTTACTACGTCGCGCGGTGAAATAGCGAAAAGATGCTGAGATTAAGGCAATATCCCAAGAGCCTCGAAGGTCCGCGATCGCGACAGGCCAGTCGTCGCGAAGAGACGAAAAAGCAGAGGCGCGGTTACCCGGCGGAGGAGTCCCCCGACTAGTCGAGTGATAGCCGCGAGGAAACGCTTGTTGTTCCTCGCAGTCTCGGTATAGCATCCTTTCTGTTCGCTCTACGAGGAGCGATACTCGACTCTACTCTCAATAACATACACACACATACATTGGGCCGATAACCGCTCTCGGTTTTCCCTACGTGTGACGCGCAAGAGATTTGTCAATCGAAAGGATAAAAAAAACTCAGAGTGAAATTCTCGGTGATATCTCTGGAACTAATTTAGTGAAATTGAAATTTGGCCAGTCTGTGATTAAAAACATTCACCATGTCCTCGATTGAAAGGATATTCATCGTTCTGAGCACGCTAATGGTATACCACATACAGATTATATTTTATTAAGTTTAAATCGTTCGGTGATGTACGTGTAATTGTGAAGACTAGAGTACCTCGAGATAATAATTCTTCGGGTGAAAATTAAAGAAACGCGTGTGAGCGGTGCGATGGCGATACAGTGTATATCCCCGATAACTGTGTCTTGCACACAATTAGTTACGCCAGCTCGTGCCGGCAGAATCTCTCGTCGTAAGTACGACTCGCAGCTCTCTTTCTGAGAACGAAATACTGCTCCACTCTCGTCCTATCGAGAATTAAATATATATTTATTAACCCTTTGTAGTCACACTGGGTCGAATTGGCACAGTTTTTAAAAATTAGTTCAAAACTGTTCGTCAGATTAGAATGAAAAAAATTGTGCGATATTCTTTGATGAGCATTGTAAAATATGTCTTAGCAGTTATAATTTAAGAAAATGAATGACACCCTTAACAAACAAAATGTCGAAAAATGTACCGTTAAAATAATCGTGTGTCGAATGCCGCGTTTATTTAACCCTCAGTGACTACGAACGTTTAACATCGCTCTTGTCACTCAAGTTTTGCGCGAAATTTATAAGTTCGTACTCGCAGAGAGCCGCCGCCATAGATCAAAATGTTATCGCCGTACACATTCCTGAGAGTGGATACCCGGTTCCGAGCACAAGTAGCGAAAGTCTCGGCAATTACTTAATGATCGGCTCGGCCGGAGATGAGCAACCACTGCTCCTCCACGATCGGTCCGCCCGCAATCCGTGTATGGTCTTCTCTCCGCACGAGTACGCACGCGGTAGCAGATCTCGCGTCAAGCTCCGGACAACGCCGTACTCTCACCGTCGTCGCAAAGGTGCTCTGCTACACGCACGTGAGAGTTCTCCCTATCTTTCTCAACGTAAATCGCTACCGTTGCGTAATGAGCGTTCCCTATTTTTAAAAACTTTCCATGGGCTGTACCGCTATCTACGGAATGATTTGATAGATTATTCGTTACAATGGCGCAACCTGTCGCTTGTCCGGCTTGTTGAGATTGAGGTCAGCATTCTTGTCTGTTCTGTTTGTCTTTGTTTCGCAAATTGGTGAGATTCGGTGCGACTAAAAAAAAAAATTGCTCTTCATTTAGGGGGGACCGAGGCGAGATGGGCTAGCGAAAAATCAGGCTGACGCGGGGCGTAATGGGCCACCCTAAATAAGATAACTAGAAGGCTGCAACGGCGGATTATTGGAGCATGAGCACTACTGACGGGTAGAAGTTGGGAAACTCAAAATGTATGGACAATACAGGTACAGACAGGGGTTAAGAAAGTGAACAATTTAAGGGTAGCCCGTCCCGCCCCAGATTTTTTTTTTTTTTTTCACGCGTTATAAAATTGTGAAAATATCATTTTCACAGTTGTTGGATTTTGTTGGATGACAAACAATAAATCGGCATATAATTAGCTTAGGGGACCCATCTCACCCCGGTCTCCCCTATATTTTGTTCTGGGCTCTCCCTACCTATAACATACCCTATCTTGGTGTGAAATTGATATTCATTCCTCCAAACTGGAAAAATAATCGTCATAGTAACCTTGGCAATGAACTCTTTCAGACGAGTCGGCGAGCTTCGTATATTATATTCCGTTCTCCCGGACTGCCTGTTCGAGTTTCAAGGTTTGTCGTAAATATGCAAATCAATGAATACAATTGAATCGTGATCCGGTCCGATTGTACGGAAAGGAATCGCGAAGTGACATTCTATCATTGAGAGAGTGAGCGAAGCAGACCCTCGGGGTGATTGCGTGCTAGATGGATAATACCAAAGAAATCTTCGTAGCAACTTGATGATAATTGTGCAAAGCCCTGTGATAGTTTCATCGGCATTCACCTTAACCTGAAAGGCCTGTGGTTGTCGAGCAGCGGTCACGTAATAAGCCGCTCACATTTTTTACGCATTGTCGTGAGCGGAGGGCGGCGGATTGTAGCGCGGAAATCGGAGAGAAAACACCCTGTGTGCGGCGACAATTATAGCTCTTTCGCAGCTGACGAGGACTAAAATATTACAATAGAAAAGTGGTCTTGCCATAAGAGCCCTATTATGAGACCATTGTGCGTCCGAAATACAACGTAGGTACTACTTACGTCGTGGCGATAATTCTTTCATTCGCGCCAAGAATAATTAATCAGAAAATCCTTCGTATCGAAGATCGACACGCTGTCTATTGAATGGCTAATAGCTGCGCTGACCTTGCGCGTGCTATGCGGCGTGCGTACTGCATACATCGCAATTATGCAGTACACTATTAACGAGGTGCTTCCAATGTGGCATTGATACGGTTATTGGGGGGATAAATATCGTTCCTGTGGTTCTCATTGCTTCGCTGACGAGTCCAACATCGGATGTCCAGTGGAAGCGAAATTCGGAGACTAGAAAGGTCGGCAGGAGGCAGGAATGAGAAAAAAGAGAGGGGAGTTAATAACTGCCAGGGAGAGATATCTCGTCGACAACTTTCATTTCTCGACCAGAGTTTTAGATAATCGAAAGTGAAAATATTATAATTTCGGGCGGTTATCATTCGGGAGTCGGCTCAACCGTCGAGCTACACGCCTTCCTGTAGAGTTGTATCTTCTTTTTTTTCTTCGGCGTTACTTTCGCTGCCTAATATTGTCGAGAATAAATAGCTGGATCGAGAGGAAATATTATTAGTGGATTCGTCGTTCTCTCATCTTGCTTTCCTTTCTCGACTTCGCGCTGTGAGGCGAGTGAGACACCGAGGTTCCCGATAGATTGTTACAGGCCGATACAAGGCGCGTTCACCGACCGAAGAAAACGAATGAAAGAAACGAGCTTCCGCCAGGCCGTGAAAGTAAATTTGTCCTCATCATCGTTATCTTTCTAGGTGATATAGCTCGTAAAAGCCCACGAGCCATTTACCGCTGCGCTAAACAATAACTTTAGTGCAACACAGAAAAAGAGATGCAATTGTTTGGGGAAGTTAACTTAACAATAATTTTTTTAAATGAGAGAGAACGGTTCACAACAAAATTCACATCGATATTAAATATGTAAGAATGGAATTTACAATAACGTTGAAATGCTCACGCTCTTGTCCAGCGTGTAAACATTTTTGAGAGATCGGGCAAAACGGACGGTTTTTACCAATTTTTCACGCAAATGAAAAAAAAAAAAAACAAACAAAATGTGTGTGGAGAGTCGACGCACGGTTTTGGGATTCTTAAGCAAGGTCTAGATAGCAGATAAGCGCCGTCGGTTATTTTCCATGGACAACGAGTGGTTTGTATGTAAACGGAATGTGTGGGACGTTTTCGTAGCGTACGATAGGACACGACGAGTGGGCAGTATACGACAGGATCTGCAGGCGAGAGAGCAATGCTCGACTCCGCTCCGCATAGGGAACTATGAAACCCTATGGTCCTGGGAAGCTTCGTTTCGCACGGATGCCAGTCATATTCGCCCACGCAAGCGGATCGGTAGTAGGCACGAACCGAATGGTACTTGGCGGACTGCGACAAACACGGTTACGGACCATATCGCCATATAACACTCGGTTTATTTGACGGCAACGTTCGGTTTCGGAGCGCTAAAGACTGAACGAATGTGCAAGATCCTATCTCGAGGTATAAGCTGTATATTATAAGCGTATGTGTGGCTGTCACTCTGATATGGGATTTCTTAATATGGGCCGGAGAGGCCGGCCATACGGGATCCAAACCCACGCACGCATGGGTATAAGAATACAAGAATACAAGAGAATACAAGACGACGAGGAAGTGGCAGAAGAGTTGCGCCGTGTTGAGTAAGACATGGTTGGTCGCTTCGCCGCTGTGACAAAAGTTACCAACACCGTGGCATTTCTCACCAGCAGCGCGTCCCCGACAAATGCACAAATGTCCTTGTAAAGTTCTCGCACACAAATGTTGCATTCTCGATTTATGAACCAGTATATTGCATCCACAATGCGATAAGCCACTCAGGAGTAATTGGGAACAATTGAATGGCGCTTTTGTATTATTACTGACTACTACGATGACGCAATCGCGATCTCATGCACGACCGTACTCAAGGTTGACCTTGATTATTTTCGAGGCTCATTCCCACTCACATTATTCCGTACGAACGCTCTCGGTGACGTACAATAACAATATGTTGGACGATGTTCCAAATCCATGAGGTTATGGTTTTGCCTCATGTATTATTTTGCCTAGAAATATCTAGTATCTAGTGGAGAATAATCTAAAAAGCCTCACCCTGACCGAGCCCACTCATCGTCACGCCACCAGTATTGTATCACGTACTGCGTATCGCTTGTTTATCCGTGCCAACAACTAGAACTGCGACTTTGGTTGGAACCGTAAATGGTCGTCGCCATTGGTCATCGATCAGTGGAGTTGATTAAATTAACAGTAAATAAAACTCTGCTCCAAGCGTTACCACTACAGCTGCTCTTGGAATTATGTAACCTGTGTTTATTGATTGTATCTTTATTCCTGAGCTGCATTGCCAGTATGACGCTCGATCTCATTTCATATATTTTGTTGGTCATTCAGGTTTCGGTCCTGTGTCTGACGACAGACGAGATCGAAGCCGAAAGAAGCGGCTGGAGCGCGACACCAAACACACAGTATCATATACAGACAGACGAGGGTCCCGAGAGGTACTTTCGATTTCAGACTCTCAATGGACAGTATCGAAAGGAGAAAAGACTGGAGGATGGGACGGTCATCGGAACTGAGGGATGGCTCGATCCTCTCGGATATCTTCGTATCAAGGACTATATCGCTGATGCCGAAGGATTCAGAATATTAAAGTAAAGATATATTTATAATTGGAGGGTTATTATTGGCTTACCGAGTTTAACTTCCTGTTCCTCCTCCACGGACGCTGGCAAGAACAATCATTGGCTGCTTGTAATTTCTACGACTATTATTGCAGATCGAAGACGGTATTTGTTGGCCAGGGTCGCCCAATCGAAGATGCAGTGGCAGCGAGCAAGCGAGTACCCGCGCAGACTGGAGTATTAACAAAGCCGAGAAGGCCACCGAATCCATTTAGGTACAAATTCGCTGATATCTGTAGCCCACAAAGCCATGCCGTAAAGTTCTTATTGTTTTATCAAATAACAACTTTATTCTGCAGAAAGCCCGCGTTGCAAGATGTTTCGAGCAACAGCATAGAGACAAAGAACAACAAGCTCTACACATCCTATTTGCCGGGTTCGAGACGATACCAGGCGCCCTCTGCGACAGCGAATGCACGAAGCAACTACAATCCGCGAACGATCGATCCGAGGCCGATATTATCGTCCGACGATTACTCGAGACCAACGAAACAAAATGTCCAACCGTCCTACGCGTTTCAGACTCCTTACGAGCGCCCCTATCGTAGTTCTTACCCGCACGTGCCTACGCCAGTTGTGGTAATGCAACCACCGATCTTCGACGAGAACGCCGCGCAATTGAGTCAGCCTATCGCGATGCAAGTGGCGCCGGAATCATCTTACGGAGGCTACCGAACCGACAGAAGAGAAACGTCCACTGTCGGCCCTATCGTTTATAATAATTACAATTCTACCGGGAGACGGCAGTACAGGGGATCGATTCGTTCTGCATCGAGAAATAATGGTTTTCCCACTCGAGAACCTGTGTACGCAAGCGATCGGTCCGATGTCCCGGGATCTCGAGGGTCGTTGAGAACGGACGAATACGAGTTTCCTCCCTACGACGGTCATCACACGACTGCCGATGGCTTTCAATATTATCTCAAGACACACTATCACGAAGAGGAGAACAAGCCAGACGGAGAAAAGAGCATAGGATCTTTCGGATACGTTGATCCGTTTGGTATAAGGAGAGTAGTATATTACAAGTCTGATCCTCAGAACGGTTTTGTTCACAAGAAGAACAATAGATACGTGGGCTTCGACGCGACGCCTTACGACCCATTGCCACCTGATACTCAATAATTTATTTTTGTACTATGTAGTTATAACTTTTTAAGTTTCATGTCGTCCTTAGACGTCTCGAGCAAGTGGCGCCTCACACGCGGGTGTGCTTAGTCAGTAACAATTAACAATGATCTAGTTGATAATTTTATAAAATACTATAGAATTGTATTGACAACTAAACCTGAGTCTAGAGAAGTAATAGAATAATTGTTTAATTAAATTTGTAACGAATCGTCGTTATTAGCCGTCCTGCGATTATGTGTTCGTAATCGATAAACTATATTTATCATTTATCTTTGAAATATAAGATAGAAATAATTTTTTTTATCGGTATCTCCGTAAATCATTTTTGCGATTGTCGAATAATTCTGATCACTACTTACTGTATTATGGACTATTTGATGGTGTGCTTTTTGACGATATTAATCAAACGAGAGACAATATAGGTAGAAACATAATTTAATCGGTCTGCCCTGCTGATCACAGTGCATTGCAAGTAAAGCCTATGATAATGAAAATAGTAATAACTAATTTTCTTGCTTTTTACCTCTAAATATACCAAGGAATGCACTCTGGCCGCTGGGCTGACTAGAAAAATGTTGCCTGTCAATAAATAATTGATATTGTTATACTAGAACAAAGGAGATTATGATTAAATAAAAATCGAAATTATGAAGAGGTTACAAAATTAGGAATTCTTTGTATTTGTAAAGAATTCATAATTGGAACTAATCATGGGAGCTTTTTCTTTGCTATCAGCTGGAGTAATACAAACAAACGTACTATAACAAACGGCTCAATAAATGATGCTGACGATGAAGTATTCTTACCATAAATCGATCCTTCGTTAAAACCTTGTTATTGAATTACATATTTTTTTAAATACATCATATCATTTTATCGACGGCTAAAAAAAAAACAAAAAAAGTAATCGCCGTGTGAAATTACGTCCTGCTCCCGTATTAAAGTAAATCTCTATACCACTACACAAGTTGATCAACAATATAACAATACTACACCACGCGATATACTTACGACTGTTGACATCACGTGCATTTCAAACTGAATCGACTTTTCGCCAGACGCGCCGGCGACGCGCAGAAACTCAACCTTATGATCTGTGATACTGCCTTTCATTGTCGTACAACTTCAATTCAACAAATTTACTTTTTTAAATTAATCACCGCATTTTCATTATCATTATTCTTATATCATTGTCAATCCTCTGATCGTGAACAAACCGTGGAGCGACACGAAAGTACATTGCTGATGCCGGTACAAAACTGAGAGGGGAGCTTTCAATTTGGCGTTATTTATTCGTTACTATAAAAAAGGCTGGACGTGCGCACTGTCGTTTTCTGGTAAGCATTCTTCCTCAAAAACAACCGTCCGCAGTGGAGTCGGTTACAATAACGAATAAAAAAAACCAAATCGAAAGCGCCTCTAACAGTTATCCGCCAAATGAACACGTGATCGAAATTAGCAAATGGAGGAACACGATTGAGGGAGCGATGTTTTCGAAACGTACAACACACCGGGCGACATAACAAGGCCAAGCGGTGGTGGTAATGCAATGTGTGTAGCAGGAGCATACGGTCTCGTGGTATGATAGTAGCGCGTGAGACGCGTGAACTGCGGTGGCGCGGTTGGATATAACTGCAGTAGTTGCATTCATACGTCAAAATACCCTGTCGTTTGTTCGACTTTGATTCGAGACTGTCAAACACTTCGTTTTTCATACGTTTGTAAGCGGCACAAAGGCGAGTATATTCTCGGTATGCAACATTAAATGAAACGAGAACATTTCTCTTTCATAAGTCGAAGGTTCTTTGTAACGATGAGGTAAGCCTCTATGGAGTTTCGATTTTTCTCGCGTATGTACAATATATTTGGAATTCGAGTAATCGTGATAAAAACATCGGATTCCGGTGGAATGGAGAGATTCTGATTATCGTGCACGTGTTTCGAAGCATCGAGACTCCGGTCTCGTACACGTCGAGGTCAATGTTCGCATCGTCACGCGTTCTCTACTCAATTTCGTCTATTGTCGTGTTATTTCTATAGGCACTGAAGTCTCCAAGATGACCATTGGTTCAAGGACAATAAATTAAATGCGAAGAAAAAAATGATTACCGAGACGATAACGTATTTGAAGGATCCTCATCTAGTCGCGAGGATACAGGAACTATTTGGTATCAGGATACATTACAATGACGAATCGTCGATAGATGAAAAGACTGGTAAATGGGAAAAAGAAGATTGCAAAACTGCAGCAAGTAAACTGAATGGATATGGGGTGTACGGAGGAGAATCCAATGGTCATCCGGTAAGGGATAATCTTGTGCAGCGAAAAGAGGCTAATGCTTCCAGCGAAGACGAAGATGCCGTTCCATCAGACCCAGAATCGCTCGACTACACAATCACCAATCGCTTCTGGTACTATCTGTTTCTCTTTGGTACCGAGTTGGGAGATGAGACTTTTTACTCTGCATTTATACCATTCTGGTTTTGGAATATCGACGGCGCTGTAGGACGCAGAGTTGTCTTAGTCTGGGCGATCATTATGACGATTGGTAAGAGCAATTGTCGATAATTATTCAAAACCGTTTAACACATTTCCAAATTTTTTTGCAGGCCAAGGTCTGAAGGACATAATTTGTTGGCCTAGACCAGCTTGCCCACCGGCTGTGAGACTCCAGAGCAAATGGTCTCAAGAATATGGAATGCCTTCCACACATGCTATGATAGGCATCTCTATTCCTTTCAGCGTTGTATTGTTCACCATCAACAGATATATTTATTCATTTCCAATCGGGTGTACGGTAGCTACGCTGTGGTAAGATCTGATACTAAATTTAGATTTCCAACAAAGGCCCCTTATCGCTTATCAATGTCATATTCAATGGCTTTTAATCTTTGAATTAGATCAGCCTCAAATCTCCTCGTGGACGAGCGATCACACGAATCGAGATTTTATCGATATTTTATTTCCAGGTGTGTTCTCGTATTCACGAGTAGATTGTACCTCGGCATGCATACCGTGCTGGATGTTATAGCGGGATTGGCTCTCGCTATTCTCCTAATGGTTCCATTAGTGCCACTGGTTGACTTCACTGATCATTATTTTCTCACGGAGAGCTGGGCCCTCGGGCTACTCATTGCTCTCAGTATCGCGACAATAGTTTATTATCCCTGCAGTGATAGATGGACACCCACTCGGCAAGTAATTCGTCCCTGAAATATTCGGGGCTTGGATGAATGTGATTGATAGAACGATACGATATTCGATCTTACAGAGGCGATACAGCGATGGTGGTATCCGTGACCACAGGTGTCCACGTCGGGGCGTGGCTAAACTACAAGAGCGGAGCATTGTCCGCACCTTTCTATCCACCTCCGTACAACATTATTTGGCCATCTTATCCGATGCTCGGACGCGCGATCCTCCGTACAATAATCGGCTTTTGTTGTGTATTAGGAACAAAAGCCCTGTGCAAATCGCTCAGTTACGCGTCGATGTGCACCATACTTCGAGTCAATTCCAAGGAGCTCATGAGGAGCGAAAATTCCTTGGATAATAAGAATAAGGTTCTCGTTGATTTAGTTTATAAATACATTACGTGTTTCATGATCGGTTTCAATACTGTATATCTGTTGCCTAATGTCTTCACGATACTCGGTATAGAGAGGCCTACTTTTTATACGGAAATGTAATTAGAATTACATTCGATCAATAAGTTATTTATACTTGGTGGAGTCCGCAAAGCGTAACTGTCAACAGTCAGTCATCCAAATATGAGCGATGTACTGCTATCTGTATGATTTGCATCACCGATTTGAATGGATTCATTCAACCAAAGTTCACCACTGCTTTAGAATTGTATATACGATATATACATATATATATGAAACCTCTGCATTACAAGGCCATAAACTATTACAGTCGCTGTACATATTTTTTTATTTGAGGAATCATTAGAGGACCCCGTGGTCTATAGAGAAGGCCAAGTGCGAGCTAACTGGTATTAGTTCTGAACTCCGTGAAGAGCTTCTTCAAATCATATCTAAGTCCAAATGGGTTGTCTCGATCGTTCGTTACTCGATTTTTTAATGCAAAAAGCCTAGTATTAAAGGTATTAGGTCGATGTTCATTCATGATTTATTTATTATAGAGGAAATAGAAATTATATTAATGCACAAAATTAAGTAATCACCTTTTTTATTGGTCTCGTACCATTTTATTTTTCCAAGTCCTGGTATCCTCATGTCACCGGAATATTGAGACGCAACATCTGAAAAATACGAATTCTTATATTTAAGTCCAGAACAAATTATACGAATTATGAAAAAAAAAAAAAAAAAATTAAGGTATACGTACGTTTACGTTCTGATCCATCACAGCAGTTACCTTATCCTGATCCAAAGTATAAGGTACAAAAACGTCGACCAAAAAGTTCGTTCTCGGAGCTTCGACGATTATGCGATCTTCGCCGACATCGACTCTGATGTCTTTGATGCGATGCTAGAAATGTTATGGCGCTATGAATTACCGATTATCGGAGCATATATCGTTATTGCTGTACACCAAGATCGTACTCTGCTCGGCAATTTGAAGTAGCCTATGAGTTCCTTGACATCACCCTCTTCTGGTTTACGCAGTATGATATACTGCGGTTCCGATTGCTTCTTATCAATGTTGATTTTGTTTTGCATCATTGATCCTGAAGACGCTTTAGAGGTACTCGCGATTTCTTCTATCAGTGGCCTGTGCACAATTGGTTTCTTTGGCTCGCGTACCTGAACTCTGTGATCGTGAAGCTTGCCCATCACCTGCAATACATAATTCAGATTTTTTTTTATAAGTAAAAAACTTAAAGTCTAACCTTTCACCTCTTCCCGGTGATAACACTATAGAAGACATTACATTGTACCTTTCGATTCTTCAAAACAATGTAGTCTTCCGTTTTTATAGCTCTCTCATGCTTCTCGGCCACTGCTGATATAATAGTGAGTACAGTGAAGATCCAGAAGGCTTTCTTTTGTCGACACTTTTCATAGTACTTTGTATTGATAGCAATGTCATAGGTTAGACACTTTGATCCGCCTGTGCATACATGAAAGTATTCAGTTTTTTTTGTTGTTGTATATAAACTTGAGAATTTTTTGTTAGTTACCTTTGTCAAGTTCATATCTCTCATGACCTATGCTCATCGGAATGGACCACGTACTCTTGTCCTCCTTGTCTCTCAGCATTTGGAATAATTCCTCATCCTCCTTGTTCAGAATTTGGAGTAATTCTTCATCGGACAAGTCTTCGGGGGCTGGAAGCTCGGTTGTGTGACATATATTGAGGAAAACCTTTCCACCGTTTTCGGTATGACATTTGATGCAAGCTCCTGCAAAAGAAATGTGCTCAATGAACTTGCAATTGCGCAGATACATGGATTTTCTGTATTAACCTGGTAATGGACGAAACAGTGCGGAGGCTGGTTTGGCTTTATCCAAGTTCTGCAAAAGCTCGTTGAATTCCTCATCCTCTTTTTTCTTTTCCTACAATAAATTATATTTGTCACGCACTTTTCGACCCTAACCCGTAAAACGTAAACAAACAATTAATTCGCCGGCTCTATTTGTTATATCTCACCGTAAGTAGTAAATTCTTTCTAATGATGGACTCGTCAATCTCGAGCAGAGTCTTATTTGACATTCTGTGCAAGGATACGCTATTTCTGGTGCTAGAGAGACGCAGTTTATTGCGACAGTCAAACAAACATTTGATTTCTCGAGACGCGTAAAGACGAACGGGTGACACTAAGCTCGGAGCAGGTTATCACGTGTGCGCGTTGCCGGTGGGCGGAGTCCAATATTATTATTGTTACGTAAACGGCGCAAACGATGTTGGGGCTTCGATCGTTTTACCTCGCCAAACGCGAGAGCTGCTTCGAATAATGCATACACCCTGTTCGAACCTGCAGTAGTCTCTTAAAACAACACCTGGTTTCCTGTCTGTACATGAGCTAAGCTGTTCTCGATTCTAGACGACGCTTCTTAGCATTGATTTTTCATTGATGATTATAATGGTTCAATCTTCGACCACCGAATTCTTTAATACGCCGTATTTCATGCTTCAACAGTTCTATTTCGGACTCTTTTCTCTGCAACAGATCGACTACGAAACTGTGCTGTTGTTTCTCACAATCGAGCTGTCGCTGATAATTCATCGTGGTCTCGCACAGTTTTTCTGCAGCGCATTTTGCAGCGATAAGCGCTTTTTGCTTCTGTTGACTGAGCCCTCGAAGCTGAGCTTCCAATGTTGTGCATCGTTCGCAACATTCGATCTCGCATTCGTCGCTCATCTGGGCTTCCGCTTCATCTAATGCAAATCGCAACGATTTGTTACTTTGCTTCAGACAGTAAAGTTCGTCTCTGAGGGACTCGAACTCGCGAGCTGCTTGATGAGCCATTTTTTCACTGTCCTGCAACAACTGTGAAACGGATAAATTTTAGAAAAAACCATTGTCAGACTTTGTCTTTTTTATTTATTTACTATTAATTGCTGACCTTTTTCAACTTCTTTATAGTTTCAACCTGATCGGCGATTATCTTGTCCTTGATCTGCAGCTCGCAATTGCAATTGTCTTGGCGCTCGTCGAACGCTTTTTGTAACTTGTCACGAGCCTCTGACTGTTCGTTCAAACAACACTTCAGATACTCGATCTCGTCGTCCATACTTCCGCACCTGCAATTTATCGATTGAATCCTATTTTCTGCCTCGGACAATTGATCGATCTTCGCGGCGATGCAATTCTCATGCTCTTGAAGAGCGCTTCTTTGCTTCGTACATATCGACGTTAAATCGCATATACGTTTCTTCTGTTCTTTAACGAGCCTCGTCAATTCGGCCACGGTCTCCTCAAGCTCCGATTTCTCACTTGCCAAAGCCATTTCCTTTTCCTTGACGGCACATTTTATCCGGTTGACTTTGTCATCGACCTCCGCACACCTTGTATCAACGATCAATCGAACAATCGAGGCAGCTAATTCGCTCGGTAAAAGTTAATAAAGCAGAACTTACTTTTTCTCCTCGTTCTCCGACATTTCCCGCAATTTCGATCGCAGCTCGTCGCACTCGCACTGGAGTTTGCTGTTATCACATTTCACGACGTTGATCTGACTCAAGACTTCGTCTCTGCTCGCTTTTGCCAAATCAGTCTGATTCCTCGACTGTTTTGCAATATCAACCGCGAGATTTCTCGAACGGGTCGCTAACGTCGCTTGAATCTTCGCCTTCTCCAGAGCGTCTTTCAGGCAAGCCGCTTGCTCTTCGCCCTCAATCTTCAGACACTGAAGACTACAATTAGTCTTTTCCAGCTTCTCTTCCAGCTCTCGATTACGGATCTTCTCGGCCATCAATTCCTGCGAAGAACTACGTTTTAATAGAGTAATTTGTCAGTAACTTTTGAATATGGCGTTCAGAAACCTTGTACATTTTCTCGACATCCTTTCTATCGTCGTTCGCCCTATCAATGTCAGATGCATTCGAGCGATCGACAGTATCGACTGTCTGAGACGCCACTGCATTTCGATTCGAGTCGGTCACCGCGTCAGGCTTCCCATCTCCATTACCTGGGTCAAAACGTGCTGCAGTTCTGGCTATTCGATCGTTGGACGCAATACCGGCAGGTACTTTTTGTCCTACCCGATCGGCAAGGTTCGTCGTCTCACCCTTGTCGACAACTTCTATTTGCCGATCTGGCCGTGTGGGGAAGTCGGAATCCAATTTAAAATCTTCATCAGCGTCTGATCTCTTCGACGATTCAATTATACTTTGATCTGCAAAGTAAATTAATACTAATAATAATAAATAAGCAGTACGGCCAATTTGCCTTTGAATATTGTAAAACTCACCGTCGGATGTGCGACTACACAGGCAGCGCTTCGGACGTTCTCGACAAGGGCAATGAAGACTTTTGTCTCTGTTGCTGTGAGAGCTGCACTTTCTCGGACATCTCGATCTCGACGGCGACCTGTGATGAGCACAGGTACAAGGCTTGGTACGCTTCCCAGACATATCCTTGAGTCTCTGGAGGCTCGAGATGGTCATGAGTCCTTCGTGAATCTTCTGGAGTCTGGTCACGATCGAAGGAATGCTCATTACCGAAGCTCTATAGATTTTAGGCCTATCATCGTTTTATGTCAAACGAGGAAAATTTTAATGCTACCAGAACAACAAGACTTTAAACTACGAGGGAATAAATAAAAAAATCTTATTCTGTCATAGGGAATGACATTTCGAGAGGAGTCGATACGTAGAACTGCGCATTCAGATGCCACACAGATCATTCGCGATGGTATTTACACTGGTAACAAAGGAACGGCTGGTATTCCCAAGGAATGGAGAATGTGGAGACGTTTTATGGAATGTCATCTACGAACGAATATTGGAATAGTTCAACCGGAACGTCCTCGGATGGTTCGTCGGTTGAAACGCTGTCGAGAAACAAGGAAAATCGAGACGCCAGTTGTAACGTCGATTTTGACGAAGAATTAGACGAGATAATCGACGAAGAGGTGTCGGCTGTCGAGAAGAGTTCAAGAAAGTGTGTAAATTTGACAGGATCGACGATAGAAAATTGTATTGAATGTAAATCGTCGCGATACATTCGCTGGGACGTTCTCATGAGCCTGGGAATCGGATTGTGGGCTATTCTTTGCATCGTCGATGTATTGCACTCGGAAAAGTCCGTGGCGATAGGTGAGGGCATCGACTCTGATGATTCAAAGATCTGTCCAACTATTTGGATATCCGTTTCTTCTTTTTACAGAGTGGCTGTACGAACTTGCGAGAGAAAAGAAAAATGTATCAAAAACTTTATCGATAAAAAAACCAGCACCTTATGTATGGTGGTTCTTCAACCTGTGGCCTTACCTGTGGAGTATTATGTCCATCTCGAACGCGGGCGGTCCCTTCGTACTGTTGTTTCTAGTAGTCATTGTATTCTGCACCGATGCAAGAATCCGCAAAAACAGTGCTCATGCGGTAGTGAAGACCAGCTTGAAAAGTAAAATCCATCCGAACCGAGTTCAAGATCCGATCGTCGATAATAAAACCCTTAGTGTGTGCAAACAGTTACCAGGAATCGTTGAGCCAACTGTTCTGAGAGTTGCCCCAGTAAAATTGGAATTGAAGCCTGCGATTTATCTGCATGCGAGAATTCTGTCGAGCATCGAAGAGCATGTTGTGTATGAGCTTACGGAGCTGAAAGCAGAAGGTGAATGTAATTTCGGAATACAAGAGGGGTTTTCACATACCCCGAAAATATTAGACGCAAGCAGTCAAACCGAATATAGAAAGGCATTGAGTGTCGAAAAAGGTCTCCTTGCTCGTCTTGACGTTGCCGGTTACGGAACATTCGATTTAACAAACATCAGTAGACCTGATCGTCCTTCCATCGCCACGATTTATCCGACCCATTCCAGTAATGGTACCTGTGCGGTAAGAATGTTCCATCTGAAGATTGAGGAGTACATGAGAAAGGGGAAAAAATATTCCACAGACGTATACAGCGACCGGTTTGCAAACGCTCGAGGTACGAAGACAACTGCAGAATCCGTCGAATTGTCAAACACTGAAAAAAGCAAGAGGCGAATCATTACTTCGTCACCTGCATTCAAGAAATTTTTACTGAGATTAAAGTGCAACAATGCCTCGTCCCTCGAGATTGCAACTAGGAGCCAAGTGTTTCGAAACCATTTACAAGACATCTGATTATGAAGAATTTTTTGTTTTATTGAACACAAGTACAGCTAATTTTGTCAAGCGATATACACGTTTAGAATACGAGATTTATATATTTTATTGGTCCATGGATTTGGTGTGTTAGTCGGTAATAAAAATAGGCTCGCACATCGAGACCACATTGTACAATTTATAAAATTCTATACTGTTAATTCCTCGTTCACATCGATACACTATTTATGCGCTCATTGTAAGGCATCTTCGGTTCAGGAACTCAATGGCATATATTTTTTTATATAAGAATTAAACTACGATAACTCATCGACAAAAATGGTTCCTTGTACGCGTGAAGATTCAAAGCGTAAACAAGCGTTACATCTTCGCGATAATGTTAGTAACGATTAGATGTGTCTAATGATTAAAATTCAATGTGATAAAAGTTGTATGTCGTAAAAAAAACTATATATGAAAAAGCATACTGCAAGATGAAAGTACTGTTAATTTATCGATTACGCATATCTCGACTATAGTCGGTGTTAGAGGAAATTAGGGCGCTCGAAAGTTGGCAGCTCGAAAAAGAAAATGTAATCTCGTAGTTATAAAAAAATATTTGTTCCTTTGGTATTTCTCTCTAAATGCCTCTGTAGTCAAGGTATAACAGATCCTATTGGGTTCGCGAACGATTGACTCTTCAGTCTCCAACCACGCAGTTTTGTTCTATCCCCGAGTTGGCTAGATAAATATAATATTAAATAAAAATCCTCGTCCTCGGCCGACCTTCACATGGAATTGTGCAACATCTGGCGTGATCTTTTGACGTTGCCGGTTTTGCAACTGTTTACGTTGCTGGCGAAACGCAACGAATTTAGCGTCTCGTTGTAACACTCATCCAAGGGTGAAACGTTGAGTAACATGAGAGTTTTTGAATTTCCGCCCAACGAGGGCATCAGCAGATGAGTGAGCTTCGAGTTTCTGTACGGTATATGATCTTGTTTTTTGAGCAGCGCGAGAATTACGTTACCCAAGTTGGCCAGTGACTTGTTGATGTTCTTAGTTTCCATTGTTCTGGCAGCTTCCTCACTTTTCAATCGTTCCGAGCCCGCGAGATCTACGAGATTGA
Organism: Ichneumon xanthorius; assembly: GCA_917499995.1. Lineage (NCBI taxonomy): Eukaryota > Metazoa > Arthropoda > Insecta > Hymenoptera > Ichneumonidae > Ichneumon > Ichneumon xanthorius. Next base: position 868,679 of record OU824206.1, on the reverse strand, counting down.
GATTACCGATTGACAATTCGTCCTTCTCGGTGTGTGTGCCGATGAGACGGATACGCGCGACGGAGTGAGATCTCGAAGACCTCTCGTTCGCGAAAGTCGCGGCCACGGCTCGATTCTGCTGCGCCGTTAGAAGAAACTCGTGCAATTCTTCGGGGCTGTGAATCTCTTCAACGCGAAGATTCGAGACGTAAAGATCGTTGCCTTTGCTGTCGGCCATGCGTATCTCGTGGTTCTTCTGTTGTGAATCTAGCAGATCGACGATGTGCTCGTTGTAAATTTCGAGAAAGCTCGCCTCGATTTTATACTCCCATCCTAGTAGCTCGAACTGCTTCATCTCGCTGAATATGTGACGAACGGTGCGCGGTATCATTCCTTCGCCGACGGCATCGCGCCTTCCCTCCATCGTGTACGTTTTTCCGGAGCCCGTCTGGCCGTAGGCAAACACGCAGACATTGTATCCTTCAAGAGCCGATTGAACGAGAAGTGATAGTTCCTCGAACACCTCGGCCTGAGATGCCGTCGGTGGGAAGACTTTGTCGAAGGAGAATTCCTGCTTGGTTCGAGACTTGCCGCTGCAACTGAACGAATCAGCCGAGTCCGATCGTCCCACCTCTATCGTGCACTCATCAATGAAATTGATCATGCACAAGGCTTTGGCAGACTCTTTCGGGATTCTCGGTCGTACTCGACAAAAAACTCTGATGTTACCCTTCAATTCTTGAATGGCATTGTGCAATAGTCTACGGTCTTTATCCATCTGATGCACCAGCGATTGCAGATCCTTGACTTTCTCGTTTAAATCCTCGTTAGTTTTCTTTTCCTTGTTCAGATTTCTTTCCAAGTTTTGCACCTTGGCCTCGTGCTCGGATAGTATAATCTTCTGTGACGCGCAAGTATCCTCGCATTTTTTTAACGCCTTCGATACCTTGTCGTACGATTTTTGCGATTCTTTCAGCTCGGTCTGCAAGTTTTCGTGTTTCCCTATTATATCGGCATAATCTCTCTTCGTGCTCGTTAATTCTTCCGTCAATGTCGCGTTCGAATCTTCCAGTTCGTTGATTTTTATTGTCATCACCGACTCCTTCTCTGTGAGCTCTTCCACCGTATCTGCAAGTTCGGAACATTGTCTGTGCTTCTCTTTTAACGTTGACAATTCTGCAGTCGCTAGTTCCAGACGACCCTTCAGATCCCATTTTTGAACTTTTGCCTTTGGAGCAGCCTTCAAAGTAGCGCCGCCGACTGCCTTTCCTGTTGTAGTGTTTCCCACTCCGACTCCGACTCTGGTGCCTCTCTGAGTCATGGGAGCTGAGACTGTGGCGACTCTTATATTCGGTCTTTTTGTTTCTACAGCATTGGAAGTCGTGCCTAGCCTTTTTGCAGCTTTCGGTGCTGACCTTGATATCGCTGCACTGGTCTGAGAACGCACTAGCATAGGTTTTGGCGCCGGTGGTTTATTCTCATTTGATCCTTTGACATTTATGTTGAGCGTACTCTTGGATTTCCCAATGGCTTTCAGACCATTAGTGGTTTGACCGTTCTTCTTTGCAACGTTCAAGGAATTTGCCAACTTCGCAAGGTCGGAAGTGACTTCCGTCACGCTGACAGCTTTTTTCATTCCAATTGGTTTTGGCTTGGGCAAACGAGATTCCATCTATAAGAGACAGTAATATTAATGATATGGGACATTTTTATTGGTTCGTCATTTGCATGAGAATGTACGCTATGGAACATAGATGTTTACTGTACTCGCTCCCAGTGTCAAAAATGGAGTGCATGTATTTGGAGCTATAATATGAACAAGTACTAAGTAAATCTGCAAAATTGTACGGAAATTATTGTAAACGATAGTTGAAGCCGGTAGAGCGTGGACAATTCTGACTACTCGAGTAGATCATTGATGGAGATGTTTTTTATGGGTTATGCTATTGGTGATAATCTTACGTGTTACATAGCCATGGGATATATTCAGGGGGTCCGTTAATTTTAATGACAAACACCACGTCAATATTCGACTGGCGTGGGATAATAAAATAATACTTTATAGCAACGCAACGAACCTTGTGTCTGGCAAGAGATTTACTTACGTCTTGCGATGTCACTTATCAATTGTTTGGGCGATCCACGGCAGACAACACAGGGTAAGAAAACACTGCTTATTTATGTCGAATATACGTCATACTTTGGTAGGATAAGGGAAGACCAGCGATTAATTGTTTTTTAATATAAATTTTTTATGAAACGAGTTACTCATGTGGCGTTCCTCGGCGTGGAATGAGCGGCACTTTGTGGCCGTTAACTACGGAGAGCATCGAAATTCATTCAAACTTGAATGTCCAGCCTCCGAGAGCCAGTCAAAAGCTACGCTCCATCGAGCAACCTATCACTGCTCACTGCGACAGCAGCGCCCTTCGCAACGCTACCAGCGTTGCCAACTGATGCACAATTTATCAGTTACCGGTAAACACTGTTGCTGTTACCTTGTTGGCAATACTTATTGCGGAAAGTTCGGTTCGTCGTTTCTTATGCATAAACTCCGAAGTGATTTCGGGATATACAAACAGTGCTAGAATTTATCATTGATATTCGGTGCCACTGCAATACGAATGCCGATGCTCAATAGCGCAAAAAATTAGGCAGCCGTCCAATTAACCTCCTATTACGGATTATTGATTCGGAGAAGAACATTTTCATTATTCGTTAAGCTAATTGCATTTGCGATTTCGTTTACTCCAAACAGTTCGAGTATTAAAATATTCAACGGTCCTACAGGATCTTGTAAATTTTTGCCAAAACCGCCCTGCTCCCGTGCGGCGTAAGACATGCGCACCGCTAGAACTTGTCTGACTCGTATAGCGGGGTACGCTGTATTACTCTTCAGTCACGTGGAGGCTTCATCCGCGTACGGAACCTCGAATCCGGAATTTCTCGGTTCTGGTAAATCAAACGTATCGTGTGAACAGTGAAAGTTTATTTGAGCCGTACGTTTCGGGCACAAGAGATCCGTGACAACAAGTACCGCTCTTTGTTGGTGAGTACAAAAAAAAACTTATATCAGCAAAAAAAAATTGAAGGTCGCCGTCCACGATTTGTTATGAAAATTCGACACTACCGGCATGACCTTTATCATTCGTAACCTAATCGTCGAAATAGTTCTACATTATATCATTACGTTGAGCGCCGTGTCAAGATAAATCATCGATAACGCGTAATGGTTAGACTGCAACGAAGTGTAGTTGAAAGTTTATACTGCCACTTGGCGTTGAGTCGAAGCGACACAGTGTAAATTTGCATTGACTCCGACTACACTCAACCACGCTTCGAAGTGATTCGATTATTCTAAGCCGGGCAACACTGCAGTCTACGTAATTCTCATCTCTTACCCTAATTGCTTTGTCTCCGCATCGAACTTCAATTAGCGTGTTCGAAGTTCTTGTACAAGTACTAGAAGCGACAAGAGGCCCCTTTTCAATTACGGCGTAGAGTGCATAAGCTTGAGATACTTCACGCGTATTCATGTTCGCTAAAGCTATTTTACCCGCAGGTACTTCCTCCAAGTTAAGCTACTCCGACGCTCTTTCCACCGACCACGATGCAAAATAAATAGCATCCAATTTCGAGACAACTTTTAATCAGCTCGTTTGATCTCTTTATCAATTAGTATCGTCAACTCTTTTTGACAGTGTGTATGTAAATTGGCTCGACCAACGCATTACACAGGGGCATGAATAATTTTGCTCGGAGATAATACTGATAACGAGATAGTAGAGGACAACACGAATAGAATGAAACGATGGGGATGTGTTTTGTGGAATATCGTCGTAATACATTGTCTGAATCCTTTGGGGTATTTCACATAGGGTATAATCTCGACTATACGAGCGGGTATAAATATATATATATTCTTTTTCCTTATCGTCGTGACACCCGCATTGCGTCGTTCGCCCGTTTACAACCAATATAAGTAAAAAGAAAACCCGATGCAGTAGACAATATGAGTGAGAAATAAAAGTTGAGATCACAAAGACGCTGCCAAGCTTGGAGGAAAGCTTCTCGTTGTCGACTTGCGCTGTGACGGGAAGTTTTTTCGTAGCTCGGTCTTTCGCTCGCTCACGTTCGCAACCAGTGAAACGTGACTCGTGTCCCGTTCATGTACGACGTCTGTCTGTCGCAAAATAAAAATCCGCAGAAACTTATTGCAACCATTTAGCGAAACATATTTCGCATAACCGCGAGCTAATTAATGGTATTCCTCGATTACACAATTTCAAATGCGGAGAAACTACCCGCGAATAAAAAGGGAAAGAAAAAGAAACGGGAACGTAGATCTCTCACTCGACCTCCTAATTGCATTCTCGGTGGCATGTGGAGCGGCGCTGTTAGAGTGCTGGCTAAATTGGGTTCACGCGGCAACGAAGTATACGAAAAGCCGACGATATTTCATGCGCTCGAGGCCGGAATAGCCCGGTTGCACGAGCAATGGGATCAATGGTAAAAAAAAATCATAGACATTTTAATCGCTGTCTTCAATAAAAGTGGTTGATTTCGAAAAAGCGATCCTCGCTATTCCGATAGATAATTAACCCGGTATCTTGGGCGCCGATCACGCTCCTCCGTTTAATTTTCGCGACGCTCCTGCCACGGAGTTTGCTTCTCTCAAAAGTTCCGTCGCTCTGTGGCCTCGATATCGAGACTTTTTGCGCGCAAACGAAAGTAAGCTTCTTAGCGTTTTTCCGCGGCGACGCGGAAAGATGCCCGTGTCGCGTTAGATCACTGACAGTCGTTAAGGCTTTTTCCTACATTTAATGGTGCTTCTCGTTGCTTCGCTCGTCGGCTATCTAGTGGGCGATGCACTAAGCTGCGAGGAAGCTTAGGAACGAGGGAAAACTATGCCCTGGCGAATGGGTAACAGCTGTTTGAAATACGATGTTGATGCGACGACCTTTGCGAACGTGCGATAAAAAATCTTCCAGATCTCGTTTACATGGTTTTTTCTTTTAATTACTTGCAACAATGCGTCAGACTGTAGATGCAATGGCTGCATAGCAGTTCGACCGATCTACTTGCGATATAATGGTTCTCGTTTCGCACCGGATCATGGGTACAGGTATGAGTCTCGTACTTCCAGCATGACCAAATCTCCCGTATATGCAAATCTCGCACGCAAATGCCAGAATCGCTGGAGCACGGAACATAGATTTGCTCGACTGTAAATATGGGCGAATGTACGAACCATGTAGCCCTCGTAATTCATGGATTGTGAAACGTACTGTGTTACCGACGAACTGGTGAATTTATGCAGCTCGTAAAGTTGGAAATTGTCGGCTCGGTTGAAAGGAAGGTGGAAACGTGCGAGGCGGAGAGGGTGGAGGTATCGAGAGTAAAAGTTTGGAAACTGACACCTCGAGTGCCGAGTGCGGAGGCAATAAGGGACTTCGGCTCGAGTGTTTGACGTTTGTTTTCGGGATGACCTTTTGATTAATGAGTCGACAGGTCACACCGGCGTAGAACAAGCTAATTTTATTCATTCCGGGGAGGGGAGCGGGTTTCATCGATCCCTGGTAAAAAAGGGTTTTACTTTTTTTTCCGTAATAAAAAAATATCCTCGTGTGTCCCCCACGTATTACACCCCGGGTGTTCTGATCGTGTAAAAAAATCTCCAGGCTGGAATATAAAAAAAATTGCCGGAGCAGTTTCATTTTTCAAATATTATTTATTAAATATTGTATAAAAAAAAAGGCGCTTCGTCGATAGCTTTGAATTCCGTATCGTCCGGATTACATGGCACGTGATCGATGACTTACTCGTGGCAATTTATATCCTGCAGAGGTTTTCCAAGCCGTAAGAGGAAGAAAAAAAAATGTCGTCGACAGACGTTCACCGTGTCTACTGCAGCTCGCACTGGTAATACCTCTCGTCCCTAACCAAACTCCTGTCACGCGAAGATCTGCGAGGTCGCAAGAATAACAACGTCGTCGGGGGGCTGGATTCCGCTCTCAGGGCGCCGGGAAGCACTTGGCCGGATGATGGACTACCATCAAGGAGGACGCGCAAGCCGATACCACATATAGCACCGTGGGTTCTACGCTAAAGTGCAACTTCTCCGGTATAGCTGTTAGCTTGTTGTCGGAGGATTGCGCTTCGTGTTCTCGTGGTTTACCGGTTCCATCGGCCGTCCGGATTGCTCATTCCGGGGAAGAGACTAGCGCGAAATGGGCCATTCGAGACTTTACAAAACACATAAATCTCCTCCGACAGTTTTCCCTCACGTTGCTGATAAGAACGAAACTTCATTTTTTTTTTCCATCAACAATAGTTCGTAATTTTTTTACTTTGATGCCCGTCGTATTTTTTCACTCCTCGTCCGGTTTTGAAACGCATCGCGAATGCTCGTCGGCGTACGACATTGGAAGTCCTGAAGTGTATTAAGAATGCAAAGAAACGTCAATTTAACCGCGATGGCATATGCACCGTGTGATCTGAAGTTGAACGATGCGTGTCAAGGTCAACCGTCGGGTATTGGTATTCCACATTGAAGACCCATGGTCGTCCAGACACGTGTCGAGGATACTCGGAGACCGCGGCATCCTGGTACTTTGTCTGGTCTCTCGGTACCCTTCGCTATGACGTTGCGTCTCGACCGATCGATCGAGCATTGATTGGTCTCAAATAATAAATAACTATCTCCAGGGTCGGGCTGCAACCATCTCAAAGTTGGATTCACGAACTTGCCAGAGAAACATACAGCTGAAAGAAGAACTAAAGGATATCGATCGAATTTATAGATTGTATTAGCAGGAATTGGCGTTTGATTCGTCACAGTTACGGGGGAAAACCGATAATGGAAGTCAAAGTGATAACGGTTATTTGATTAATCTCTGAAATTTCATGGATAATCTTGATAACGAGAACTCATTAATTGTATTCCGTAATACAAATGAATCGAGTCACAGGTTATCTGGAACTTTTATTGGATCTTTAGTCTGCTCTTTTTATTTTTTATCATCTCTTTATCTTCCGTTGCCCTCAACAAAAGCGGTGATACCCGAGTCTCCGGCTTGCACGTCGAACAATCCAATAGAGTATAATTACTTTGATAATGGAAAAGCCTGGCTCTGGGAGTAGGAGAGGGAGAGACAAAGTGGAGGGATGCTGGGAGAGCCCTCGAAGCCGTCGTCCAAGTACCAGACTGCTGCAAGCATTTGAGGTAGGAGGTACAACCTTTGGCTACAAGGAACGACTCTCTCGACAGTTTACCGTAAAGTTGGCGAGGAATAGAGTTCGCTGTATGGCCTTCGTGGATTTCTCTTCTCCGTCTCATCTCTTTAAACTCATTCTCGCATTTAACTAAGAGAGCTTCCACCTTGTTTGCTCTCCGCGGAGCGTTAAAAAGTTTTACTACAACAGGAGAATCGTCTTCGGAAGGGAGCATCGCTGCTGCGCGTTTATCTTTATCTCATTCGCCGACTGGGGATGCAGTTCGCTTAGAGAAACATTTTTAATCATCATTCGAGCGTCGCTCTTTCGTTGCATTGTAAATTTTTTGTTCTCGTTTGCTTTTTGCTTCTACTTCATTTTTTTCCGCGGAGCTGGGACAACTGACTTCCGTTTCCATCCCCTCTTTAATTTCAAAAACATGGCCTCCGATCTCTTCACTTCCGTGTTGTTACACCGAGAATAAACTTGAGTGGATTCCCGACGCTTGCGCTCACGCAAGTTTGGACGAATTTATTTTTCGTCTCATCGTATATTTTTAGAAAATCGTGCGTGGACGATTGATCGCAAACACTTGATGAAAACACTTTCTGTTCAATTTTTCACACGTATATGTCCCGAAGGGTGAACACATATTCGAGACATCTATAATCTTTTGCAGGAACGAATTCTCCCGGTGGTGTTTCTTCAACAGCACCGAGGACGATGCGTCACAGAGAATGCCATTAACAAACAAAACTCCGGGGCTGTCTGGCAGAAACATCACTGTGTACACTTCGTTTTGGCCCTGTCTTCACACTCCTCAATCCTCCGACAGTTCCGACAAAATGTACCCATCCGGTGCGATTCATTCTTTCGTGCAAAAAGCTTTACGTTCCACGTACATTATTATTTACACGGAAACTTCTGCGAAGGTTTGGATGAAGGGGTGTCTATGGCGTGTCCATCAATCGAAGAAAGTAGACCTCGAGCGCGATAGGTGTCTGTTGCGGACGTCGAGACTACTGTCTCGCGTCGAATTTGTCCCCGGCATTACATCAGCCGTGTCTGCTCCTCAATGATGAATTTGTATATTGAATTCTGCGAGCGACAGCCATCGAGCCTCTCTCGTCTCGTTCAATATTGTATACTTCTCCGGGAATAGATGTATATAAATTAGCTAATATTCGTCCTATGAAGTAAAAAAAAAAATTATATCCGGCATATCTATTTTGCGAAGAGCCAACTTTGCCATAGAGGCGCAGGTTTAATGAGGTATTGGAAAAGGAACTTGGGCGAGAGTTGTCTGCAGTTACAGGAGTAAATTGATATCGAGTTACCGCAGCCATCCTGTTTATCGGAAAAATCTTCGTGTTTCGTAACAATCAACTTCCACGATTAATTATCGAACTTTACGTAAAGAAGGTTTGTACATTCAGCAAACATTTATTTTCCAATGAATATACCCCATTTCTCTTCTTTCCTATTTTACAATTATTTTTCATAAAAAATTACGGTTTGTTTATTTAAACAAATGGAAAATTAACTGAAAAGAAGAATGTGGTCCAGTGTGGAAAAACATTTTTTATTAGATGCACATAGCTTTTTCACTGTCGCGATTCCTTGAAAGAGAAGCAATTCGAGTTTATTCAACCAAAGAGAATTCTTAATAAAGTAAACTTTCGTTCTCCGTCTGATCTATGGTCGGAAGCTCCGATGCAATTTCAGGCATTCGCTCCAGTGACGCTGAGATTGAGGAATATTATTTGATGTAGGACTTTTACACCACTCTGTTTGCCGAGATTTACGCGCGCCAGGGAAGATTGAGAGTCGTAGGAAAAGAAACGAGAATACAACATTTTTCTAGGGAGATCAAGGCGACACGGTCGCGTGCAAGCGTTGCCGTTCGTATATTAACCCATAGTGTAAAACATTTTTTTATCTAAAAAACCTAACTGTGCACCTTAAAGTACATTTTTTTGAAGTTCACTAGGGTTAAAATTGACCCGTCATGCACATAATGTTTCGATACGGGGATGTGGGTCAAAATATTATCATTCGAGTCTTGTTGCCGATGAAATTATAGTTTTTGCGTGTACGACACCTTTTTGCATTACGATACATTTCGTCAGAAGAATGTCGTATGTGAAAGGAATTGTATTGCAGGTGTAGAAGTGCTCCCTTGCGAGCAACGATACGGGGTTATCGTACGTAGGAACCGACAATAAAGGGAGGCGAGAGGACCGGGTCAAGGGGTATTTCGAGCGTGGCTTTGTACACACAATACCACTCTTGCTTACCGCGCGCGAGGTAAAATCATCGTGGCTCGACAGCAACAGCAACAGGAGTATAGCATCCCTCTGGCTTAATGCAACGCTCTTCTGCATTCATGGATGATTAGACGTTGGCTGTAGGGAACACTTAAAACTTACTACCACGTACGTTGTCCATCCTACCTGGCTACCACTTATGTTGCATTCATTCATGAGCAACTAGGGTTGCCCTATCCGATCCTCTCCCTTGCTTTGGCTATACGTAACATAATACAGATAAGATATGCAGCTGTGCACTGTTGACTATAAAATGGTGTACAAGATCTGACGATAGCTTAAGCTAATATTTGACACTGACACTCTCTATTATATTCTTTATATATTTTACTGAGAAGTTATTGTGGCTTCGGCTCTTCGCGTCTTCTTTATGGATTATGGAATTTAGATTTAGCGGAGATACGTCATTTGCCGTTTGAAAATTTCATTTCTCGACCGGAAGTGACGCCATTCCGGAAATACGTTATCCCGTTTGTTTTTCGAACGATCGTGCACAGGGCTATACATTAATACTCAAAGACTGATTAGCTCAAACTTAATTTAACGAGTTTTAAGTATCGCTGACGAAAGTCTTGAGATACTTTAGGGATGCCGGTGACAACTAGACAATTTACTAAGAGCTGAGAACGAGCGAGAGTTCTCAGAGTATACTGTTTGGATGAACACCATGGTTGGCTGGTGGCGCTGCATTTTCGCCACTGCAGCGGTGCAGCGGTGGAAAAGGTCACCGAAGAGCTACATGCAGATGAGCCCGGGAAACTCCCGCTCCCGGTTTTCTATATATCTCTTATAATCTATTCCCATTGCGTGCTGAGCGTCGCAGTGTATCACTCTTCGCTCGTTCGTTCGCCCGTTTCGTGTATTCCAATGATCAATCATGTACGAAAAGATCCAACAACTGATATATTTTTTTTAATATCGTCGGCGATGTCAAAAGGTTTGAGTTACTTTATATTCAATCAAGCAATGCTATGTTGATCTTCGCGGCTGGACCATTGATATACGTTTGTGTACGTTTGTTTTCGTTCTTCAATGTGCATCATTTTTTTGAGTCCGGGAGTTACCGGCTATGTACAATGGAGAGTGAGTGAGTTTCTTTGCGAGTGAGACCCTATCGAGTATCTTGATCTACTTGCTCGCGATCCCCTGGGTTACGAGCTCGACCCCCTTTTCTATGCTTTTCTCTCGTACTTCCCTTCCGCAACTAGCCTCCTCTACATATCCGGAGCTTAAACTAACACTGTAAGCCGTAAGCCCCGCTGCTGTCCGATCGAGATGCTGACTTTGCCAGACTCGAGATGCCCTGATAAGGCAGAGCCTCATTCACATTTTGAATGTAACCACCGCGAGGTTAATTCTCTCAGCGGGTATGTAGCGAAGTCCTCACGAAAAGGTGCTACAAAGTTTCATTACACGAGAGTCAATAAAATATGACACTTGTGATTGTAACGTGAATTGCTTAAATCAGCCAATGAAGTTGAGCTGGAACACAGAATACACCAACATCGGCCCCGATGGGAACTTATAATAAAATTTTATACATTAATCCCATGGAATAAATTCCATTCCGTGAGGAAAGATTCAACCATTAGAAAATTGATTCCATTCTATCTGTTGAATACCATTTTTCATTGGTTGAATGCTCATGGAATGGAATCACCCTTGAGTCATACTTCGTTTCCGGGTTTCGCTTAAACTTGTAAGGACGAAAGACGACGTGATTAATACCGGGGCGATTTCTCCATACCTCGTTCATAATGGAGAGAAGAAAAACGGAGCATTTGTTTCTTCCAGGGCTTCTCTCAATTTCAAAGTTTCTCACTTACGTAAGAGATTTGTTTTCAAAAGTTTCACGCTCTCCTTACTTCCCTTATTTTTCGTTTATCCCTGGACTCGTAGTCACAGGCGTTTCATTGGTACAAAACTTTGTCGAAAGCAATGGCGCGTGGCACTCGATGATCCAGAGACAAACATCTCGGCGTTTCCCATCCCGCTTCCAGTCTTACATGTTATCTGTCGAAGGATCCCCGGAATTTATCTACAAATCGCGTTCGAATTCTGATCAGTCGTTCGTCTCCTCCACCTTCGTCTCTTACGATTGCATGCGCGGGATCCTTCCCTCGATAAAAATTGCTCGAAACTCCTCATGCATACAAAACGCTTTCGATCAATATTGATAGACTGCCGGCGTAAGAGCAGCGGATGATAATCTACTCGATAATTGATGTACATACTATTACGGGGACGAAATTCGTATCCTTCGCATATAATGTGGCGATGTGAGAAACGAGCGTTGGAGCGGCGCGGATGAACGACCATCCAATGCTAAGATGGTTCAGTAGTAGCATGAACGGCGGAATGAGATGCAATTTTGCAAACTCGCCTCTAAGGATCGACAGGAGGATTTTCCAAGCTCGAGCTTTTCAATACACCACGATGTGTATGTTAGAGGATCATGTGATAGATGAGGATGTGAAAAGGAAACGTGGGTGTGGTATTACCAGTTATTGAAGAACAGATCTATATATCTGAACTCATTTCTGTTTTTATTTACGATACGAACCGAAAAATTTGGCATCGGAATAATTTTCCTGCACAGCCGATACAGATTTTTTCTTCTTAGATTATATTTATATTACGTTAGGATTAACAGGCTTTAAAGTAATAAGTATAGAAGAGTTGTTTCCATCGTCATTTTAGAATCACAGTTACGAGCTCCGCTGACCGTAAAAGAAAACGACTCTGACAAATGAGTCGGACGGTATCGGCGTCTAGCTCGTCGAATCCTGCGGAGCAATCATAAATCTCGATTGGCCCCAACGGATTGAAGAGAGTGAAATTCTAACTCGCAGACAAGACGCGCATATAGCTGCAACAGCTGTCGCACGATTCGTTATCGCCATGGTCCTGAGGAAACCGGACGAAAGGATGGTACTTTATTGTACCCTTACTCCCGAGGGTCTCGGAGGTTTGAACTTCGATCCCCGACACCTAAACCCTCTCGACTGCCCGATGGACTTTTCGTATAAGTTGTAAAGTCGAGGGTTCACGATCGGGGATAGTGCGTTCCTCGAACGTCTTTTTTTCCCCCAAACGGCTGTGATCCCTGGATTATTTTTCCCACCTAAAATCGGTTTCTTCGTAAGTTTTTTTTTCGACACTATCTCACCGAGAGACGAAGCTATCCTGTGGTTTTCGTTCCGGTCTCTCAAGCGGTATTACTATCGTAATCCCTCTTTTAGAGAAAATCCCTTAGTCCTTGCGGAGATTGCGAGAATAAGTGGCCAGCCTTGAGGATCAGAGCCGTTGGCAACGAGACGATTACGTTTTATCTACTTCACTCTGGCGACTAAAGCGGCACTCGTACGCGCACTTTCTGCAAAACAACACTCGCATGTGCAGCGCGAAATTATGCAAATTCACGAAGCCCCTTTCAGTCCGGCCACGCGAACCCTGCAGATCCGCAGGATTTCTCTTGTCAAATGTTGATAACGCTGCGAGAATCCGACCGTGACAAGTTATAATTTAGATTCTACCTTGAGGCGAAAGAGTGGCGAGATACAAAGGGAGGTCAAACAGATTTTTCCGTTTATTAAATAATAGGGTTGAGGAGTGTTTCCGTGTATCACTTCTGTGATGAGGCCCGAGTTGGCAGCGTATATCAAGAAGCGTAGCAACGATTCACTATTAATCGAATTCTCATTTATCATCGAATCCATAATAAACCAATATTTCGCTGATGTCACCGCGAATATCGTATAATAACATTGAAGCGAAATATGACGAGTTTTACTTATGTCCATCGATTTTTTTTTTACTTCCGATCGTTCAATTCGTTTCCTATCTTGTACTTTAATTATCATGTACTTTTTACACTACGTTACTAATATTAGAAGACACATGTTTAATTAACGCAATGGGGCATTGAAAAAATTAATCGTTGTGTAAATGCAGCTGTGTGATACAAAGTGCAACGAAGCGTACAAACGCTCGTGTTTCTTTGTCGATACGTAGCTCGCATAATGGTCTATAAAAGAGCTATTGATCCGCTGAAAGAGAACGGCTCAAACAAACCATTATTATACCCTTGTCGCCATACCAGTCGTATCGCAGTACAGTTCCGAGTCTGCCGTTACATACGTATATCTCCGACATTGTAGCAACGTCATTCGATTTTCATTCGATTATTGGCAACTTAGCAATTTATCGGTAATCAGGGGACAATCAGTTCCTTTAGCAGTTGCAACATCCATTTAATAACGTTACTTTAATATTCCATAACAAAATTAAATGCTCGTATATATCCCTATTATCGATTAAACATTGAATTTTTTTATTTTTCAGATAGAAGGGCTAAAAAAATCTCTCACTGTGGAGGGGGAGGATCGCCATACAAGACATCGGCATGTCACGGTTTCGCCAATCAAGCGACAGGTGACTGATGGAGATGGTGAGTGTTCTATGAATAGAGGGAGGACGGAGCTTGGAAAATCCAATTTAACGTAACTGTACTGTAATAACGTTCTCAGCATGAAATATTATTTTATAACTCTATCGTAAGATTACGTGTTGATTATGATTATTATACTATTATTCTTTATTACATTTCTTCTTTTGTATTTCCCGTTTTATACAGGTGGTGAGCTGACGAAGATTGAACTGGAGCTCGAAGAGGCTCCGGACACGAAGGAGCCCCAGGACAACAGGCTGCCTTCCATTCTCGTCGGTTCAATGCCGACGGAGTTGGATTCTACAGCCGAAGTAAATTCCACTTATCCACATGGTAGGTGTTTCGAACTGGCTGCAGCTTCTTCGAGCTCGCCGGTGAATACGTGCGAATATTTCGTTAATTTAAAAGTGCGACAAACTTTGAGAGCATGGAATCATTCGAGTTGAGCCAAATACGAATTTGCATAACATTTTCGAATTCTTATGCAAAGCCCCTTTAGTAGTACGCCCTTGGGAGATTACTTTGCTCATCTGCTCCTTCAAAAGTAGAACGAAAGACTTTCCAACTCTGGACGTTAACGAAAAAGTATCGTCCTTCTCAGAGCTATACGTTATAGTTCTATAGCCTGAATCTTTTTCTAATTACGCCACTCCCATTAATACTTAACCGTGTATTACCGCGAACGCATTAATACCACGAATGTAGATATCTCCCCAGTTTAATCTCGCATATTTTCACAATGCTGTTTAAGTGTTCATTATTCTATATCCTTCGCCCACTATGACCTTACGTGTGTGGCTTTCTCTTCAACACTATTGCACCGAGCCCAACCTCACCCCGTTTTACGATATCAGAGATTATTCCAGTTTAAGTGCCCACAAACGCGCCTCCGCGTTCCTCTGTATCCTACATTACGAGGTAGCCGAGATTGATCGTTACGATTTGGCTATGAGGAAAATTTTGATTATTGAAAGGTTTCAACTTCATTTCACCCGCTACATTCGATAATAAATTAACGATTTATCGATTCCGTCTCTCGACGTTTTTTTATATATATAACATTTCATTTTTCTCGTTTGGCTGTCCAATCATAGGTTTTCCGGCTACGCCTGGAGCAGTGGTAGTCCGGGCTGAGGAGGCACTCATAGTTGTCTTCGTTTTGGTCCTGTGGGTCGCAGCAATTGCTCTCTTCTTCAATCGTTGGGGTAAAATCAGAAGCTTGGAGCCTTACCAGCCAAAGTTTCAACAGCAACACAGACAGAGTTGTGTCATCGTCGAACCGACTCCTCTACCAGTGAGTCTATTTTACAGCACTGCTATTCCTTCTTCTTCTATTCGTCTCGTGCTGCGTTATACGGGCAGCTACGATACAATACTGTACTAAAGTTTCTATCATTATATCGCCCGTGAGCTCTGGAAGCATCGTACAGAATCGAACTGTATCACTCGTGATTAAACTCGAGGCATTCTATAAGCATCGATTCCACGGTGTGATAATCAAGTAGGGCAATCACGTGGACCGACTATTATCCACGCTAAATGTATCAATTTATACAGTCTGCATATATGCACATACATTGGCGAATAATAACGTGCGGCCTAGCGGAGAAACGCGCATTATTCGTGCTTTGCGAAACACGATCAGCCTGACTCTAAACAGGAACGCATTAAATATCCATAAAGCTTCACTCTCGGTTACCCTATTCGGTATAGTGAAAGCATACACTATAAGCGCAGACCGCGATTCTGAGGGGGCTTTACGAACAGACCATGACCGGTTAGTTGGGCTACTGTATTGTATATCCTGCAGATGATCAAATGCTGCGGGAAATTACGGAGTGGGAACGTTATGTAATATTTCATTAAACAGGGCAAACGATCGTTCATATATTTTTTTCTCTGGCCCTTTAGCCATCGATAGAAGTAGTTGCAGTGCAAGTCCATTTTGCCGAGTTGGACGAAAATAAATAAAAATAAAAATCGGAAGCTTGCTTGGTACGTAGGCACTCTCTCATGCCTAGGAAATGCTTAACCGATTTCCATAGAAATATCCTCGAGAATTCATTTCCATAACCGTATAATATATAGAAAACTGGGAGAATTGGTCGTGCGAATAGTGGGTAGTGACAGTGGTGAATTCAAAAGCGAAGTCTCGGTGGAAGTTCCATCGTGCATACTGAATTCTCTATCTTTCATAGGGAATACGCCCAAATTTCCTTTCATTGTCTCTTCTCTCGAACACATCTGGAACCGATGTTCATGTTGTATTCGTATCTCACATGACATATTTATGTTTTAGTCAATACATCAGAGCGGATTACTCGGCCGTGGAGTAATGAACGCTCGTATAAAACCCACATTACCCGATAGGCTATACTCATACACATGTGTGATAGCGATAAGGCTCGCTATTGAGAAAAATCGTTGAAAAAAGGGGAAGGTTTTGCTCTGTCCTCTGCCTCGGGGAAAATAATCCCCGAATGAAAATTTATCGCTTTCCATTTTCCAGGGATATTTTTTCGGGTAATTTTTTTTTCCGTGGCATCCCGTGGGAGCGAAAAGGCTATTTGTTCGCGATGGAAGAGTATACCGGTATATGTAGATGCATCTATATAATATCCTATCGGAACGTGAATAGCTTAGCACAGCCAGTAGAGAGGTTCGGTATGAATTGTAATGCATTTTTCCAACGTATGCGTGGAGAGAAGAACAAGCTATTGGTGGGACGGTGGAAAGTGAGTTAAGGGTTGATGGGCGAGAGAACTGTACAATATGCATGCAGGGCATGCCTCTGGCATCGCCCGGACACACGATGGAGTACGGAAGAAGAGCATAATTTTAGACTGCAGAGAGGAAACTTTTCCTGCCCCGCGTGTTACTGTCTTTCTCGTCGACTGTGGCAAGCTCAAAGCTCCGCTGCCTCGCGAACGGTATAGTCTGCCGGGTGTGACAAGTTAAATATTGCGGTCGAAAGTATACCAGCTCCAACGTCCGGCAGATTAACTTTCGAATTAAGAGCTCGGCGTGCTCGGTTTCACTATGGCCATGATTATAAAAATTCCACCGCCTTTTTTCAGAATGATCATCCTTTTTTTCTTGTTTCCCATTTATGTAGCTTGCAATTCCCCAGACAGGTTGAAAATTGCATATCGCTTGATATAGTGCGGATATTCGTCTCGTCGTTCTTGTCGGAACTTTTTCACCTTTACCTCCAACACGATTCGCGTAACTATCGGCTTCGAGATCGAGATTAATTGTTTTTTTGATTTTTTTTTAGTCAATCACGAGTATAACGTGCTTTTCGTGACGCGAAAGAAATAAAGATCACCTGCGCTGGCGGTGTCGATTAGAGTTTCGCTACGAACAAATTCGAGATAGAATTCGCTACTCCCTAGCAAAGGGAGGATCGGCAGAGTCGTATCTTCTAATTGAACATCCAGAAGCTATATAATCGCGGGTAGAAGAAACATTGCTCGAAGCCATTCATCTTCCGTTCGTCTAATACGTTTCTACGCTCCTCCTTCGATCTCAAGGATATCGAGATACCCACTTACCACCCATATGGAGATCAAAGGTTTCGCATTCTCGTGTCCTTGGTGGGACGACGAGAAAATCGGGTACTCTCGATAGGGAACAGTTACTCCCATCCACAAGGTATATCTCTTTCTTTAGACCATCCTCCGTTAATCCCTCCGTCTCGAGGCCGGAGCCACGATAATCTATCAAGCCACCCAGAATATAGCAACAAACTTCTTCGTGGTGTGGTTTGTGCTTAAATGGAGAAAGTTTGTATTACGTGATCATGTCGCGCCGAGTCTCTCATTGAAGCGACAAATTTATACGCCGCAGCGATGATTTGCTAAATTCGCAGTTCCCGACGAACGTGTTTGGAAAACTTCATACTTCGAGTAGTTAGGTCAATTGATCGTTCCCGAATGATGACAGTGCTGCATTGCATAACCGCCGTCGACGATGTCGACGGCATAACGACCGAGACGCGAATGGGAAAGAGTTATAAAAGCGTTCTACCCACTATATACGATTTGGTATCTTCATTCGCCAGACATCGCCGCACCAAGACTATTTGAATGCGAGCTCATCCGAATCTGTGGTAAAATTTATATCACGTACCCACCGAAGTGCATGCACCGTGGGTAATGGTCGCAGGCGATAGGGTAGAGCGGGGTAAGTCAAACCACCATTTGCCAATTGTTAGTGTCACAAGAAAAAAAAGTCTCACCTCAAATGGAGCATTTCGTTTTGCCCCGCTCTCCCACTACATCTACCGTTAAGATAATACAACCTTACAACTTGCAATAAGATACGACCTTACAATAAATTAGGTAATTCATGTATCTATACACACGGAATACGATAACGGTATTGTATACGTCACGATAATTTATATGCCAGGTGGATAATTTATTCGCATATGACTCTCACTCTATCTCTATATATCTAATAAATGAAACGACCTATGCATCCTGCTCGAAAAGTTATGACCTCGTAACATCGAGCGTCTATCGAGCGTCAAAAAATTAGCGAAGTGTTTATATTTTTTGAAAATTCCCTGCGACCTATGTCTGTGTGTATAGATTGTATATTCGCATGAGTGACACAAATTGACGGATGAGAACAACGTAGAGTATAGAGGTAAGGTACAGAGTTTGGTGTCGGAGAACATTCGCTTCATAGTAGGGCACCGGTGGTTCAACCGCAGCGTACAACCGTATAACTGCACAGGTAGCAGGATAGGTTGGGTGTATTATCTGCCCTCAGACTCGTGCAGGTTTGACGTTATTTATTGCATGTAAGGTGCACCCACTGAAAGAGTGATGTTCCAAGTAATCCCTTGTTTCAACGTTCATTTTAACTACCCAACACATTAGACATAAATACAGCACTGGTTTTTAACACATATTGGACTTGAACATATATTTTTAACTTACAAAAAAATATGTAGATATACATAATTGTGACTAATTATCGCTGTGCAATTGTGGAACATTTATATGTCGCCGCTGCCTACGTATGCTGCGCCAATGTGATTGAAGTCCCGTATTCATGATTTACCTTCCGATTTAACGCAAAACCGCATAAACTCGCTACGCGCGGCATTAAACACAGTCTGGGTCGTCGGGTAGCCCTTACGTTAATACGCCCTTGGGAAAACGCTCGATCCGAACCACGAGATAAAGCGAGATATCGCGGTAGAGAGAGCGCGTGACGACGGGCCTCCGGCGGCTAAGGGAGGACCCATTCCGTGGATAACGAATGAGGGTGTCACCTGATATCCCGGTCGAACGTGATCGCCCCTACGTGGCAGTGGAGGCGCATGCAACCACGGACTAACATTGAAATAAAGTCACAAACCTGATGAACCGATTTACCGTAGTTTCTGCTGCACAGTCACCAGCACTCTCACATGGATGAAAAAAAAACTCGTAATCACGTCAACTTGGACTTTAAGCCAAAACCATTATCGGATTCGCCCTTCGCGTAAAAAAATGCATGGATACATGTGTCGCTTGTTCTTTCGAGGTTATATCCTATTTCTGTAACTTATTTTTTTCCTGCTTTAACGCTCGACACGGAAACCTGCACGGAATGTGAAAATAATATTGTTGTTCCCGATAACCCATCGGCCTGACCCTGCTTGTGGGTATAAATTCTGCGAACGAATATATAAAAGCATTCGGACGTCGCGAGCTAGGGTCGTACTTAATGGCCTCTAATCAAGCGCTCGCAATCGGAATTCACGGTGGAAACCTAATGAAAAGGCTCGTGTCCGGCAGATCGTCCGTCAAAGCTATTGAGCATCCCCCCGTGAAAAGGCAGGAAGGGAGTAGAGAGAAAGAAAAAAACATTGTAGACGCACCTACATCCGGAGATCGTGGGTGTGCTATCTCATTCCGAAAACCAACCCTCTCATACCTTCCGGGCTTTGAACAAATGTTATTCCGGTAGTCGAGGGTACCGATGATGAACAAACTCGTTTCACCCTCTGTTGCGTGCACATAAAAGCGCAGGCTGACTAACTAGTTGCATAGCACTATAACCGGAAGTAGTATATGTGCAGGCAGGATATTCCAAACATGGGGCTACCACAACCTCAGGGTTCTTTCTGTTTCACAGGCTATATTCGGCTTACATCGGATAATGATGGAACAGAATATAGTGAAACCTTGATTATGCCCGCAAAACTGGACCGGACTATCCGAAAATAGTCGAAAGCCACGGATGGTAGGGTGACATAGTCCCCGAACGATTATCCCCCGAAATGCCCGAAACGCATATCCCCTGAAAATTTAAACACCAAAACATATATACCCCGAAAAATTAACCCCCAAACCGCATATCCCTCAAAAAAGTTAAGCCCCGAAACGTCACTTTATTAAAATATTGAGGCCCCTTGATCACGAATATGACGTTCATTTTGCTCCAAACCCAATATTTTAGATTTTAATCCCAAAAATGCGATTATACATTAAAGCAAACTGTTTTCAGTGCATAAAATCAAAGATACAAATATCATTTTAATGAATCTCATAAAAGACATTTTATTGAACCTCACAATCCTTTGACAAATCGATAATTAGCGTACCCGAATGTAAAAAAAAAATGTGACTTGCGATTCAAGAGGATCCCTCGAATGTGTTCTGTTGCAGTTGCGTACCTGCTCGAAATTCAACATCCACTGTCTCGAACACCCGTTGTATCCGTCGGGCGAGTCTCAGCGTCCCCGACAGAACAGCGTATTCGTTGGTTCCAGCGTATCGCTCTTCCCCAACGATGAAAATACTCCTAGACGGGCCAAGAGCGCCTTCGATCTTCAGAGTCTCGTTCTCGCCGAATGCACCGTGCAACGGTCGATGGAAGAGCAGGACGACACTGTAGAAATGGAGGCAGAGTTGTTGCCGTGCAGCACGATAGGTCACACATCGAGCAACAGGAGACTGAAGCCTTTCAATGAATATCCAAAACCATCGAGATCTTTTCAACGCGAGAGAGGCGCGAGTATATGCCACTTCGACAGAACGGACGTGCTCGCGCGACCGTTGCAAAGGGAGCGCGGTATGAGCATTTGCCAATTCGACAGAATGGACGTGCTGGCGAGGCCCCTCCAGAGGGACAGAGGGATGAGCATTTGTCACTTCGATAGAATGGACGTTCTCGCTCGTCCGTGTTTCAGGGGTAGCCGCACGAGTATCGTCAGCAACGCCGAGAAACTCGAGAATCTAGGCAAGAGCCTGCAGCGTGAAAGCCGGACGAGTATGATCTTCAACAACTCGGTGGATAAGCCGCAGATCGGATGTCTGGAGAATTTTCAGCGCGGTGCGGGATCCAGGGAACCGAGGCTCAACGTGGTAAATCTCGAACGATCGGACAACATAGCGAGATTCTTGCAGAGGGACAGCCGAGCTAGTCTCGGTAGTAACGAGAGGGGTATGATCGAGAATCTTGGAAATGGAAAGAATGGAACAGCTGGACAGAGCGCGGGGAATATCGGGAGTGGCGTCAGAGACAGAGGAGTGACTACCGTGTGCCCCTACGATCGGCCATCCTGCAGTAAAACACCCGACGTCGTTCTCGGCTACAAGGCAACGTGTGTCTGATTCTGGGAGGATCCGAAGAGACTCTTGGAACAGACGTGGATGTCGTTGGTATTTCACCTCCTGGGCTGCTACAGCCGGCGGGTTACAATCGGGATTGGACTCGCGGGAGAATCTTCTCGATGCCCTACTTTCATCCTTCTTATCCCCGACTTCTCGACCATGACCCGAAAAGTCAAGCTCATCGGTCTTCTTTGACACTCGCCGTAGTTGCTGGGGCTCCGTCGCAGGGCGAAAATGACAAACGCGTCACCGCAGCATTTCACGAGATAAAGTACATATTTTTTGCCTAAAGACAGTCACCATTCATTGACAGTCCTAATAAACGATGTAATGATGTAACCGATCCCATTCGGATACTTTCGAAGGTGAAAAATGAAATGAAACCCGCTCACAGATTTCACTGAATTTCGTTGCATCTACTGAATCGCCAAAATGAACTATATCTTTAATGTGTTATATATGTGTTATGTATGTGTTATACATGTGTTAGCGGAAAGATGCTCAACAAAATCCTAGTAGATGAGGGGCGCTTTTATTTTGCTTCCTTGATATACATTTTTTACGAGCAACCAATTCAATTGTCTGCCGGATTTCTACGACTCTGACTGGAGCTTTTCATCGGACTCTCGTGCAACATTTGATAGGAGTAGCAAGGGTCCTGGTTTATTAGGAAGGCGCGAGAGGGAGACAAACTTTATGATGAGTTCGCGAAACTGTAGCCCCTGATTAAATCTCCGACGGAGGTTTGGGTTATTTTTTTATCTTTGGACTTTTTGCCGGTACTCATTTTGTACCGTGAATAAATGAAGTGAATATCTCAAGTACCATCATTACAATGATACAAGACGCATAGACGTACATCGTCCTTTGAAGTTCACGTTTACCCTGCCCGGCGAGATTGCTTATCCTGCTTTGTCGATGAACTGTTATTTCGTTTTGATGTGGAAATATATTTCATTCGTTCAACACGGCATGAGACAAAAGTTTATCGTTGCGGAGGTTAGCGTCGGTCAGCCCGAAACCCACTGTAAATACTTCCACGGATCTGCTATCGACAGTTCGGGGTTTACAGCCACATATTATTGAAAACCGTGAGGACTGCGGTAGAGTTAAAATACTGGTTGCTCGACAGGCACTGACTGCACGGCCCGACATGCCGTACAGTAAATATGAAATTGCAGGATCGAATTTTTTTTTTGTAAGACCTTAAATTGCTTATTTTGACTTACAAATCCAAGCGTTAAAATTTATCACACCTCGGTGAGTCTCAGAGCTTGTATCTAATATCAAGCCGGAGTCTCGGCTACGAAGGGATTAATTAGTTCAGCGAAAACAGCCAAAACTTTGGAACTATGTTGGTAAACTACTCTTCATACTCCTCAGTTCCACTTTGCTATAACTTTTCTATAGTTCATAAGTAACTCTACCTTTCTTCTCCTCTCTCGAGGTCGCAATCGCTGGTCGATTACCAAGACTTCTTGGCAGTTTGCCTTCTTTCTATTCTCCGAAAACTTCGCATATCATCTCTTTTTTCCAAGCCGATATTCTCACGAGCCTTGTTGCACCGACGGAAAACATACTCTACATTTCACTAGTCAGTAATCCGTTCTATAAATTAATTATACATTGTAGGGGACGTGTAGATAATGCATACGATACGTAAAATACACAAACTACTATAATCGAATAAGTTAATGCAGATGTGCCGAAAGTAATGTCCGATATTTTCGAAGGGCCTAACGTATTTTTTTACCACTCTGAGAGGATGAAAGGATAAATAATCAAATAAATTAAAGCAAGTTTTCAAAACCGTGATAGTCTGTAATTCTACAAACGCTTATATCTATACTTTCTTAAACGGTACTACAATTTTTTTCTCGACTATGACATGTAAATACGCATAAACAAATATTCCAACGTGTACAGATCCCTCGCTTTTCTCCGGTGTAACTAAACCCTCGAATGAATCTCGGTACGAAAAAAACCCTTTGAAATGTCACATGTTACTTTCAAATTAGTACTGCTATACTGGTACTGTTTATTGGAGGAGACTGTTACTATCGGACCATCTATCATCATACTGTGCGAAGTGTATTATCAAACAGTCTCAAATTTAATCTTATCTATTCGGATCTGCGGTAAAGGCTTTGTAGACAATTACTTGAAGAATTATGACCTTGCCAGATGAAAGTTCTCTTGAAATCGTCCTGGCCGTAGTTTCGTTGATTGTTCCTTGTTACCGTAGAGATATCGTGAGAATTATTAATGTAGGACGGAACAATGTCTCGAATCGTTATACTGCACGAGTAAAGTACCATTAATCGTCAACACGAATTATTAACATTTTGTTCTCTACGAGACTATCACAAATCAGACCAAGCGTTGTTAGACTGTTTATATTAAGATGAAATAAATCCGTCTCTAACATAGATATATAGCGTAGAACAAACAAAAATCGGAACTGCGGGACCTTGGATTAAAATATCTCATTTAGGGCTCTTAGACGTAGAATTTAAGCAAACGTACGTTTGAACTTTAGACCAAATACCTACATTAATTTATAACGTATCCATCAGTACTGTTATTCAAAGTGTCTCGTCCTAATCTCCGCGTTATTTCTCCGCCTGTAAGTTTAATAACGAATCACAAATTAAATTTAATCGCCTGATTGGATGGACCAGAAACCTACAGCTTTACACTTTAAAGAAGCATTCAACGATTACAAAAATTCTATGAATATTGAACGAAGAAATAATTCTAACGAATCTTAATAAATGTAGTAGCATATTGTTCCTCTTTTTGGGACCTACCAGGGTGTATCCTGACTTAAAGAATCATAATATATACCATAGCACTATATAGTTAGACCCCTAACAATAATAATAATAATACGATAATGATAATTGATAAGAAAAACGATCTGAAAATGCCAAAACATTTATAAAGTAATATTATTCTAATATCGTCCTTGACGTATCGCGATGCAAGAGAGATATATACGTATGTCACATGTATTAAATTGATAAAAAATAAATAATTCTTTGCGAACAGTAACGGGCTCTGTTTAGCCCACCCTGAAGGTATAGCCTTTTTGGAATGGCATTTCCGTGCCAAATCGGACTGCTATCCTCACCACTTTTACCATATATATATGGTATATATATATATATATATTTATATATAGGAAGAGAGAGCAGCCATTTCGTAAATTTCGTCCGGGCACTCGTGAAACTGTTACATGTGTGTTACGTAGCACGAATATCCTGGCGTACGCTTTCGAATCCGTCACTTCCGTAAACGAGATCCCCCCGAAGCATTAATCCATTAGCGACCGGCGGAGAGATTGCCTTTAACGAGAGTATGTTAATCATAATGAAATGTTCATTTTTAACGACGAAAGCGAGACGGAAAATTAGAGATTTTACAGTTTCATCACAGCGTATTAATAATTGGAGCAGCCACACGACAGTAATTTCGCAACGATATACAAAATATCGATACGACCACCTCTGTCATCATCTTTTATTTACAAAGCTCTGTGAATTCATTAATAAAACATTACCATCGTTACCATTACCTACAATTTATCAAAATACCTGATTCAATTAAATATCGCTGCAAAATCTACCGATCGCTATTTCGTCGGTAATATGAAGTTTTATAATTTCGTCGCTGCGGCGCTGTGACAATATTGCATAGTACACAGGTAAGTACATTTTCTGATAAGCGGAAGTGAGAGTCATTAGAGCACGACGTTGTTGCGAGTTATTGTGTACCACGTGTCTATTCTTTTTAAGTACCGTCAAACATCGGAGTCTCTCCGACTAAAAGAAAAACTACAGATAACCTGTGTCACGCTGTTTATTAATCGAGAACCATTGTGTTATTTTTTTCTTTTATCTCGTTGATACATATATCTCGCTCATCCGAGCCTTATCGTCCGGCTCGGAGCTCTCTCACCCCCCTCTGCTGCATGAGAGTATCTCAGCGGCTATGAGAACCTCCGCAGAATCTCAAGCTGGCAGGCTATACACAATGGTATTCGGCTGGTAAAAGAAAGGGTCTAGCTTTCGTGGGGGATGTCGACTATGTCTGAGAAATCCCTCGACATGCCTTGCATGGCTCCAAATATTTCTAGGACTACAGTACCGAATTTACGGTATGTCTAAGACAGTACCGAAATCCTGCTCGAAAAAGAACTTTTAATTTACACAACAAGTTTACGTACTAATGAAATCGGGCCTCTTTTCCCGATTCATGCTACACGTGCGGATTTTACTGATTGAACAACTTTCCAGCTCAACCGCAGTCGTAGCCCATTCGAGGGTTACCCGGATTCCCGTAGTGCCAAATTGCCCACCAAGGTCTAGTTGGTCCCCGGGGATTAGAATTGCCTTCCGCGCGCTTATCCGAACCCTGATGCCCCCGTTCGACTTGGAGGACTCCCTGATTTCGCTCGTCCATTTCCTTCTACTACTATATAGTGTCCTTTTCCTGCCTCTCCTCCGTTGCTCCGATTCCTTCGCACGGCGTCTTCATCCTGAGACTGACCTTCCTACTAACTTTCGAGGAAACTTTCACTTTACGCTGCTTACTCTACAATAAACTTGGCGGATTTATGGGTCTATCAGGTGGCTTACTCATGGTTCTCGTGGAACTTTGTTTTACTTTGCGAAGAAAACAAATACCGACGGCCAGAAATCAAAATGGCGTAAGTCCGGTATTAACGTCCATGCGTTACGCCTATCCGATTCTTAGCCGTCGATTTTAAGTTAAAGGCTGTTTGTAGAAATATTACAGGCGTCACTTTTTCGTCGTTAAATGATAAATTAAGAATTGAAACGGCAAGTTAATACGAGAGCCAAGTTTTAAACTCATATTTTATTCGTAGCACCGTTACTTGCCAATGAAAAGGCCGAGGAGGAATTGAAATGCACCCTTCAGCGATCGTAGTTTTAGTCCCCGGTGCAGTCTGAGAGAACAGATTTTATATTTACACAATGGAAAAATGTTTCGATAAGTTTTCTCTTTACCTCATCGAGGCTCCTCTTGAAGAGAAGCTCGTAAAAGTAAAAAACGGTAAACGCAACGACTCGAGAAAAGAATTTTTCCTGCATTTACTTCGGAAAATTTCTTCAAAGTGAATATCTAAGTGTTGCCTCGAGCGATTCTTCAGTCGCCGATGTTTGCAAAGCTCCACGTCGAGTTCAATCAGTCACGCAGCAGATGGAATTGGCAGCAAGTAAAAAAAATGCTATTCTCTCTTTTATTAGATTGAAAAAACGTCGGTCGTCGTTTTAATATAATTTGCATTGTCAGTGGGAACTGGCACGTGCGTTTTGTATGTCTGAGTGAAGCATACAACAGAACCTCCCGGACGCGAACTCTAATGGGATTACAACAACCCAACGTTAACAGGAACACGAGCTCATTGTTAATGCTGCGAATGTTTATACTCCTCGTTGGACCGAAAATGCAATTGCCGCCCTGCTCGCTACCGGATAGATGCACTTTTTAGTTTCTTCGCAAAGTGGCTACGAATTAGTAAATTCGTTCACGGACATTTTTAACACTCGTTTCCAACTTCGTTGGTAAAATCAATAAACGCAGTGCCGATTTCTTTTCAGAGGTTCGTCATTACGCGCAAGGATCGTTGGTGGTCTCATATATTTTGGCTCTATGCCCTGTGAGTTTGGCGGATCTTTGAAAATCCGCATGAACACCGATAGGCAAACGGTGAAAAGGCATCACGGACCATACTCTTGATTAAACTTTCTCCTGGAATTCCTGCCTAGATTTTTCTCTGCACCCTCGCCGCTTCTTCTATATACACGAAGCAAGCGGGTTGGCGGCATGAAACGTACGCTAGTAAACCACAAATATTTTATGATGTGCATGTGAAGCTGCACTGCCATATGCATGCGCGCACCCCGCAAAACCCGAGACAGTTGCTCGAGGGAAACCGAGGCAATGACTCTCACTTCCATTCTGGCCGCAGCTCAGCATCGATTTGTTCAGGTCGTCGCGTGTACGACCATTCTGTCTCGCTCCTCCACAATGAT
The DNA here is from genome assembly GCA_917499995.1 of Ichneumon xanthorius. Taxonomy (NCBI): domain Eukaryota; kingdom Metazoa; phylum Arthropoda; class Insecta; order Hymenoptera; family Ichneumonidae; genus Ichneumon; species Ichneumon xanthorius. The sequence continues at coordinate 841,030 of OU824206.1, read as the reverse complement.
AAACTCTACGACAATTCATGGCTTTATTTGCTAACGATAGTATACAGAGTTCCCTCATAAAACAATCGTTCGAGATTTCGCGCACGGTCAGCAATGGAACAATGATACCTTTTTTGCACTAATTTATTTTTATTCATGAGAAGGGTCATTCAACGGTCATTCAACCCAACACCCGGAAGGACAACTTTTGTCGAATTCTCGGTTTAATAAATATATCACAGTGCATTAGTGAACCCGACGCAAAAAAAAGGAAGCTTTTCCCTTCCTCTCAAGATTTTTCCTATCGGAAACATAACTCCTCGAATCGTCATATACAAGCAGCTTTTCGGAGCTTTCTCGGATGAAGAATGAGACTTTTCTTCCGCGTGTACTCTCTGTCGCATCAATTCCCCTCTCAGGGGATAGAAAAAACTCGAGTAGGCTTTGCGAGTTATAAAACAAAATTTCCTCGGATAGTCTGACAACGTGATGATGGCAGGCACCGAAAATAGCAAGAACAATGTGTACTTGCTACAAGTAGCAGCTGGCACAGGCCGGAAATCACACGGTTCCGTGAGATGTTCTATCTTGACCTGGAGAGGCTGTTAAAGCTCTTTCTTCGTTTGCACGGAAACCCGCAGGACTTCTTCCATCGTTGCTGCATCAGCATCGTATCTCGTGTTCGATGGTAATAACGCCTATGGCTTACCCACAACAATGACGAGTCCCCTCCGAACGCTTGCTCAATTCCATTTCTTTTTATGTCCTCTCAACGCAAGCTGGAGGGAGGCCGTCAGAGCAAGGTATTGTACGCGAAGAAGCACAGAGGGTTCCGGAAAAATAAAAAGCCAATCTTTCACTGTACCCTCCTTATTTCCGGATCTTCGCCCTATCTCCTTAGTGGCTCCTTTGAGGGCTTCTCTACCCTCCGTCAACGTCCAATTTGCCGAGCAAATTAATGCTGAAACGATTTTAATTAATCGTCACCAAAACGCAATTATTTTTTAATCGTGGCAAAAAGAATCCAGCCATCAAACTTGTCAAATCTTTCAAATAAAAAAAACTGAACAATATTTTTTTCTCATTTATTATCACCGATATTTCGTCGTGAAAAAAATGTTTGCCATATCAACCGGTATTATCCTTTTATCGTACGAAACTTCGCGTCTGTCGTCAAATTTTTTGACGTTAAAAAGTTTGAATGACAATTATTCCCGGATGATACCGCGAGATACTGGGTACGGAAGCTGCGGGTATGAATATGGAGTAGGGCGATGCAAAACCGAATTGTCACGTGCCATCGTGTACGTATACCGGCCGAATGTCCATGCACACATGAGCGCGGATGAAGGCTCGATTGGATTTCTAGTCGACAGAGGAGAGATATACAGAACAGCGCTTCATGACAATGTGCATTCTCGTATATACACAGACGGCACCTCTGCACATACAATCCAATACCGTCTGCATACGTGCACCCTCCTGTTTGTGGTTTATTCTGCTGGCTTGCAAAGGTTTTGACGTACAATCGAGATTCGAAATGTGCGATGCCTACACGTACGCCATCATATTCCCCCCGATAATCGCTCGTTAATGACGAGGCCGGCGTGGCTTCGTTAATTATGACGTCGGTAGACAGGCATGCACCGTGTAATCGGCTCCGATTTCGAAATTTCTATCGATGCACGACTGGAGTTTTTGTTCGATAATCAATCAACCGTCTTAATAAAATTAAGGGTGAATATTAAAATGTCTTCAATGGGGCCTGTGAGATACAGGATGGAGCGATATGAAGTGAGTAAAGAATACGAACAGCGATGCAGATGTATAACTTTCTACGTGGGTTCAACGTGGATAGTTCCCTCGAGCATATTGTGTACGCATAATACGTATCCGGGACCGGGTGTACCTTGAATATGTAGGATCTGGTCCTCATGGGCCAGCGGCTCCAAGAGGTATAATGGTAGAGCTCGAGCTCGCAATTTGGTAGAACGTCGACTCGGATTAAACTGAGCAGCGGTACAGCTCAGCCATGCCCCTTGGTCGTCGTTTTGCGTCCCGCACTGATACTCTGCAGCTAAAACTGAATGAAAGAGTTTCCATCGACGCTTCCCTCCAGGTGTTCATGTACAATTTAGTAATAAAAATAGAAGCCCGGTAGTTGGACGGGTAGAGAGCTTTTTTTACTCTCGTCAGAGTGAAATTCTGATATTTGGCCAATTCGCTAGAGAAAAAAAATGTACAGCTTTCAATTGACACGCACGGTCGACTATACCGTGGAAAAAACCGTTATAGCCAAAAGCAAATTCAGTGGTGAATTCGTAGATTCGGAGAGCATACGGAATGCTTCTGGCAAAGCCATCGATAAATCTGAACAGGAAGCTGCGGGAAGGATTAGTCGTTAGCCCAGATTAATTGAGCCCACGGCAGATTTAATTACAGCGACCGCTAGCGAGTTGTTCCGTGCTGTTTCTCATCGAACTCGTGTTCGCTGCCGCACGAATCCTTGGGAAACCGTGATTTTGGTACGGATCCTATGTGTAGAGGGAGACGATTGAATAGTCCCATGGAAAGGACGAGGTATGAGGTACAAGGTCCCTTTAGTAGTGACTGGCAAACTTCGATGTCCCGCTGCGAATTTGCTAAGCAACTTCCATGTGGAACATAGAACAAGTAGTGCTAACACGATATCTTATTGAGTGTTCACCGAGACTTGCCCTCAACTCCGAGCGCCTCCAACCACAAATGTTAACATCGGAACATGTTTTCCACGTTGAGAACTATATTACACTATGGATTTACGTGTCGTCAGCAGACAGCATCTCAGGAATTAAGCGCCAAGCGAGGTCGCGAGGATTTGGTTATTGTCATCGGGGTTTGGATTATGAGCTGCGTACCTTTGCGATATGTGTAGGCTCGGATATGAAATTGCAACGAACTATTGCACGTAATAAGTGGAACATGACGGCGTAGCAGAGATGGGTTAAAAAGGACCATTTTTCCCGATTTTTCGGGTGACATAAAAGTCTCATCTCATGTGGAGGCTACGAGTCCTTTTCGCCCCGCTGTTGTGTCTTACCCTTCTCACCCTGTACGCCGAATGCACCACGGATCATCCGTGTCATTGTCACGGTCCGCGCCGCAAACTTTAAGACTTTTAGATCCTGATTTAATTATATTTCGTATCGGCCCAAAGCTTAAGTCGCTTCCGCGCAGCTAATTGCATTATTTACTTGTCAGAGCTTATACTCACTCACTCTCGAGTGCTCCGGTAGAACCTTGTTTATTTCGCTTGGGTTCTTGCGTAAGTCTCTGAAAATTTATTCTAATATCCATCGGAGGTAGTTCGAGCACGTGAGCGCGTAGGTCGCTAATCTTACCCATCAATAAATAATTTCCAGTGGGATTATGTTACAGAGTAATAGCTCAATAAATACCATGTCTGGACCGACATGTTTCCATTCGTTTCGTCCCTTCGTAACTCGAATGATTTAACCACCCAACGCGGCCATGAAATTTAATTGTGTTCATTAATGGCAGGGTATAAGTGTTTGATATGGTCCACTCCGATTAGCGGGTGAATTGTTGATGTATGTTCCGGTCCACATTCACTACTTTCACCCTCCAACTCCGATGCGTGTAAAATGTATATTTTTTGTCGATAACGTCAGTAACAGGCTCTCGAGATTCCACGTACGTCTCTCTTCATACGATTGAAATTTCCTCACGAATCTCGTTCGTCGATGCCCGCTAAATAATTCACAGAATACCCCGCAGAGTCGCACGTATACTGTCAGTGTAAATCATACTGTACACACGTATCTGTATCCATTTTTAAGAATTCCCCTGGCAGCAATCGATTCCCTTCTTCAGCCAGCTCGCTCGACCGCCCGCGCTGAAACTTTTTTCCCAACAATTTCGCTTATAGTTTTAGAGTATACCTTTATTATTCGCAAAGACGTTGCGCGAATTCGGAAAAATGAACGAAGCGTGAAGATATGGGAAATGTAAAACGACGGGGCAGGAGATATGGTAAAGCCGACACGGGTACTTTCTTTTCCGTTCGCATTTTATTTCTTCCTTCTCGTTCTTCTTCTTCTTCCATTTCGCCGAGTGCCAGCCCGTGTCCTCGATAAGGACCGTGAAGACCGCCTCACCCTTGTACGCTGGAGCTTTCACCCTCTCAGCAACGTGAGCAACGTGTAGTCCTGACAGAGCCATGGCCCAGTGCGCAAGCTATAAGAGTGTTTACCCTTTCCATCAGTCCTGGGGGTATCGTTTTCGTTGGTACGACTTTACCGCGAAGAGAGATTCCAGGGCATGGGGACGCATAGGACGTCGAGAGAGTATCCGGTTTTCTCTGAAACGTTTTTCCATCTATGGTTGTGGCTGGGTACCGTGTGCAACAACCGGGCACCAATGGATTTTTCCCGCCGGAGATCTCTCGAGTGATAACACAAAGGGGAAAAGAGCAGCACCATACCCCAGCCGCCCTACCAAATCGCATGGTTTCCTCAGTCCCATATCTATAGGAGAATCCTCTCGCTATTTCTGTCTCCTGGACGCGCTCTGGGAAATCACTATGTATGTATGTATGCATGAAACTCAAATGTCCCAAGATATCTATAGCGTTGAGTTCTAGATATATCTGCGGTATAAGTGTAATACTATTCCGGATCGCGCATCGCGTAGTTTCACTGTGGTCCGGGCGCTAAGAGTGCGAGCTCGATACCATGCTTGTATACCATGCCACGAGTGGATACAATTTCTGGGGCAAGAGCGAATCCACCTACCCTCGTAAAATTTTACCCAGCGAGTGCAAGCGTCATGAGGTCATTCTGATCCCAAGGATTGAGAAGTAAAACACGTCTTTCGTATATAGTTTCGTTTAAAAAAATATATATATAAAAATGCAATCAAATTTCGAGCATCAGCAGCATGATCGAGATCCGTTTACACCCTACATTTCTATTGTATGGACGCGTGAGCCATAGTGCGTGACTGTTTATCAATTTGGCGTATCTCGAATTATGCATTTACACGTAAATTCTAATTCGGTTCTGCAGCCGGAACTCTGCGGTGGTGACAATACGAAGCGTCATTAATTATTCGACAAAGCATCATTAACGCGTGTTCGATATTCGAACGTCCGGCTCATAGGAATGCAGCGAAACGGTTTGGAGTGGTTGCATAGAAGACTCTACGCTGTCAATTTCGTGATAATTTCGTATTCACGTGACGTCGAGTACATTATCAGTGTATTGTGGCTGTGGTTGGATATACGTAAGGAAGAGTGGGGCAAAACGAACTATTTTTACCAATATCTCGCGCGACATTAAAATAACAGTCTCGCCTCAAATGGAGGATGCAGTTCCGTTTTGCCCCGCTCTCCTCTATAGTCTTGTGAAGGATTATACAGTCGGAGATGGGTCAACGCTTTGGATTACCACTAGTCACGATCGATTAGCCGATCATTGGCGACTTGCCATAGAGAATTTGCTGAGACAAAGAGAATACTTGAAGTGGATTCTACAGCGGTATTGCAGTATCCATCCAGACCCTTGTCGTTGGGGATGTGAAGAAGACAACGTCGACCTTTCGAGTTCAACCGATGTTCGGGCTGTTTCTGCCACGACAGTTTCCATAATGCAACGTTCCGTTCTTCATTTTTTTCTACCCTGTTAAAATGGTCGCTGTGAGGATGCAAGGAGCCGAGGGAGAGTCAAGAGGGCCGAGAAGATCCTCTATTGAAAATAAATGAACAGAGAACCGACAAGAAGCAAACAACACTTTGTCGTTCGACGAGCAGAGAATGTTTAAACGATGTTTAAAAAAAATGGCAAATCAATTCAGAAACTTCAGTTTATTTTAACGACGACAAGGTTATGTCAACGCCCGATAAAGATAAGGTTGATGTATTCGTAATGTCCTATCGCATCTGTAATATCCCGACCTTCACGAAATTGACGAAATTGACGATTTGGTCACGCCGAATATGATTCCAGCGATTATTAGTCCAATGATGAGGCTATCGGCAAATAAAAAACATATTTTTAAAGGTTGTTGTATCTGCAACGAGAAAAGCCAGTGAACGATAGCAACGAAAATTGTGTAGGAGCATGCCGTCCAATCTGACGTTTCTTTGTAAATAAAAACTGGAATTTTGAGCGCAATAGCGTATTTGATGGTTTCAGTAAAGCGCTAGCGACGGGACAACTGCCGGACAAAAATGTAATTGGAACAGGTAAATAGAGGCTGACAGTTGATAGCGTAAGAGGAAATCATTTGCAGAATCGTTCGACTCGGTCCGAGATCGAATAAGTGTCTCGAGTGTGATGCACGATTCCAGCATCTGACCTCGACCAATTCTTGGCCGTGAGAAACGTCGGATCCGAAATTAAGATAGCCCGAGGATTCGAACGGTCCAACGTCATTCCCTTGGGAATAGTTGCGCCCGAGTGATACATGTAATAGTCGATAAGTACGTGTTATATCTTATTCCGCCAATAAAGTGGTAGGCAGCGAAGCGAGCAAGCACCGTTATCATTCGCGCTGCTACGTAGAAGTAATTGTACAACTGGTGTACGACGATACAGTACATAATCGGTCAAGTTGAAGCATCAGCCTTGTCTGCGATTCACCGGCGGGATAGCGGGTCAAGGTTATCAACACCCAATCGGAGTGACGCGACAGTGACGGACGCCGAGGACCGCAAGAGCCGCCGGCACCTCGCCCGCTGATTTTTGATCGTGGGCGATTAACCGCACAAAGATGACCTTACAAAAGTGAAGATAGAGCGGCCGGATCTCGAAAGCAATCTCCTCGCTCTAATACGTGCTATTTCTTGGAGAAATTCGGACGCCAACCTCGCCCATCTTGAACTCACTCGCCAACGCAAATGAGAGCAGAGAAGAAAAAAGTAAGATTTCTTTTTTCTCCTGTTCTTTGCGTAGATCTCCAGAGAGGGAAACTTTAATTTCAGGTGAGAAAGCAGATTGGCGGTTTTTTAGGTAACCGGCCATTCGCTTCGAAGAAAATGCGGTCTAACCTTTCTGAGTTATCTGTATGTATCTTGTCTATCTATACAGAGAACATTGTATAATTCCACAGTACAATCAACTGCGACGGAACTTTTAGTTTGATCTTAATCAGCGATCCTCGCGTAACAGGCCCTGGACTCAGTGAAGATGGCAAATTAACATAGGCCCGCCCGGCCGGGGGGGGGGGGGGGGGGCGATCGGAAAATTCTGAAAAGCCCGGGATCACTTATGAGAAAGGATAAGTTGCAAACCGACTTTCTCAGTTGCCGAGGGAGCGAAAAAGAACTCCAGATCTTCGTCGACGTTCCCCAAGCGGTAGCATCCGCGTCACACTCATTCTTCCGCATGATAAAGCAGCGACGGCTTCATAAAGTCTGACAGGGACAATCCGGTTCGGTGAGTTTTTCGTCGTAAAGATTTTATTACGGTTCCGGTCGGCGGGGAAGTGTACGAGCGCGGGAGGTGGAAGATTGTAAGGATTCGTCACCAAGCGAGTCCCAGGGCCTTCGATGCGCGGCGCGGAAAGTGGACTGCTTGAAGGGTGAAGGCCGATTTCTGCGCGTGCACGCACTCGCACTAGTCCGAACATAATTTAATCGCGACGGCTTGTAGTGCCCGTTGTGGTATTACAGTAATAAATATACATAGACGAGAGCGCGACAGTTTCTGCCAGGCCTTGCCCCCTGTCAGCATGCCCCAATCAAACTCCGGTCTGCTTATAAAAGCACGACATGGAAAATGTTTCGTTCAGTTGGCATATCGGACGTTCGCGAACCGGTTCTACTGAGTTAAATATAATAACACTCCAATTATAGTATACAGAGTTTAATTACTTGCTGGGGATTATCTTCCCTCGATAACTTTTGCCAATCTCGTTGATACACCGGAGCGTTCGAGTGCGCGCATTCGTTATAGCGAGTTTATCCGTGTAAGAATAGTGTCCGAAGAATATAGTAAATTTCCAGAACGATGGCACCTGGATCTTGGTAAGTTTTACTCTTCGAGGTAGGATCCACTGTACGAACTGTCAATGAGGAAAATCCGTGTGTCGTTGCAGTGAAGAAACCGACGGGATGCTGAGCTACTCAGCGAACATCATCAAAGCCGAGCAGATGAAAGCAACGTTGAAGTACATAGAGGAGAACAACAACAACGACAACATATCCGACAACGACAAGACAAAAGGCGCTCACGAGGACAGAAAAGGCTCCGTGGCTTCTTCCCAGTACTCCTCGAACTATAAGGGCGTATTTGCACAGGTGAGGATGCGTTACTTTTCTTTTATTCCCCTCCAACTACAATAATGTCCTCGCTCCGCGCGATAAGATAAAACTGCAGAGTTCAAGTGCCTCTCACACGTTGATATTTCTCTCTTTATTTTATTGCATTTCAAGACTACCCACTTAACTTATTTCCTTTCGCGCTCGTCCGTCGTTCTTTCTTTCATCCCTCTCGGTCGCGGCACCTTTATCCAACCACCGGCACGTCAACGCCCACTTGTCATACCTCGAGGGTGTCCATTATTTTGAGTACTTTCATGTTTTGAATCATCCTCTTTCCCGAGGCTGCACGAAGCGAGACGCGAAGACCGATGGAAAGGGCAAGACGGTGAAGACGAAGAAAAAAAACGATGTAAAGAAAGCAGCTTGAGCGCGGGAGGTCATTTATCCGCAAGCTAAAGTGCTCCGAGCGAAACTTTATACAGCAAGACGCTAGTGAGCTTCGAGTGTGTGGCGCGTGGGTGAGGGTTGATAACGGAGTACAGGGTAGTTCAGGAAGCATGGTTGTCAGTGACTTCATTGCCAGACATGCCCTTTTAGCGACCATTCAATTTTTCGTTGCTACATCGTTGCGATAAATGAATTTTTATTTTGTTTCTCGATGACATTTGCATTTCAGTGCATGGTGGCTGGTGCGGTATTGACATTGACGGCGGGAGGTGGGATGCCTATCGGCTACAGCGCTGTGCTTCTGCCACAGTTGAAGGAATACAATGGAACGCTTCATATCGATCGAGAAATGGGATCGTGGATCGGTAAGAAACTCGTTTCTATTATCCAATGCATCACTGTTCTTCATTTTGGTTCTAAATTATTCGCGTCAATTTTGTTTTTTTTTTATTCCCTGTCCTTATTGCTTATTGTATTTGGTAAGATTGATAATATCGTGTTATAGATCTTTCTCCGACATTCAAACTTCACGAGTCTGTTCGTTTTCCGTAATACCAAGGGCATGCGCATACACATACGCACATCGCCGGTGGCAAAGTTAGCGCTAACTTCGTTACCTGTGTGAAATTTGCGGGATGAAATTCGAAGCTAACGGGTTGAAGCCTCCAATCCCCTCCCCCCCTTCCGGCCACGTTCCTCGAGCCGCATGTGTATATTGCACCGCGGTTCTTACACTGAGGACCGGAGGTAGGCAAAGCAGTGCTTTGCAGGTTTACGTGCTGAACTATAGACGCGGAACCGGAAATTCGGAGAGACCACGAAACGCCACGTACAGCAAAGCACACAACCGCGTACACACACAATGATAAATAGACCAAGATACACCATCGCAGCACATCTACGTAAATGTTCGTACCCACACAGACCAAGCATTGTAAATAACTTCGTGATTGATGCAACTATCTGTGGATAGCAATCTATTGTGTAACGCTTACGAAACTACAACAATAATCTATATATAGATATATATAGATATATCTATATATAGTTTCATTTTATAGTTTCCATAGTTTCCAAAATTATGGTACAATTATAGTTGCATGAATAAAAAATGTTAGTTTTCGTACCGTCGTCATCCGGATAGTTCTCGCGGCACTAAAAATAATTTTTGCTCGTAGTTTTTCCAGCGAATTACTCACCCTCCGATGCGAAACCAGAATAATTGACAGGCGGTATAACCTGGCGAAAAAAATGACGATTAAAAGTAGATATTTTTATAAAGTTACATAAATGCCGCTCGTCTTTTATGGGGGGCTCCTAATTACCGATCCTAGTTGGTATGACGTAAACGATTTGGGGTTGTTCCATGGACGAAGACGGTCCATGATTTACGTTGACCATTGTATTGTCGTACGGTGGCGGTGGCTGCATCGGACGTGAAGACGGCTGCGGCAATTCATTCGTGACTGTGCATGGCGGTGCCGATGCCCCTGATGCCATTGCACTCGACGTATGAATCCCGAAAATATTTGCTCCCGATGTTGGATGTCTCGACATTTAATTTCGAGGAAGTCACTGCAAAGCACGTACGCCGACTATATGCGGCGTGCGTTCTTTTGTCCCGATGACTTTATCGAACGAAATCGACAATCTTAGATCCAACGTATGAAGAAAAAAAAATTGCTTACATAAATGTGGGCAACGTTTCTTCAGATAAGATATCTAACGGAGCTCTCTGCTTCTAGACGAAAAAAACGATAAAACGTGAAGGAAAGCGAGCCAAGTATCAATCGTATCGTTAACATTTATGACCCTGAAGATATCTGCACGAGACAAAATTTCATCAACTTATAACAGCTGTAATTTGCATCGCACAAACATTGCTCGAGGAAGTTCACTTGGAGAATAAAATTCTACAAGTGAACAATTGTTTATTCTTCCTAAAGCCGTGCACTGATAGAGACTCGCCAAAGATGACATTTGATGTCATGCAGATATCTTCAGGCTCATTAACATTTTCGATTAGTCACATCTCGTCAAAATTTCTGAGACTACATTTTCTATTTAATCAAATAAAGATTTATGGGGATATGGTATATGGATCAATATGGCGTGACGAAATTCAGAAGGGCGTATCTTATATGCTTATCCACAGATATGTGTTGTTTCAATGTAATCGATATTTGTGTCTCGAAAATAAACCTGGAGAATCGTGAGCGGTTCGTGTTAAATACGAGAAGTTCAGAATAAATAACGAGCAATTGTCACATCGTAGAATTCAATTGTACAATAATGACCCGTGTACTTGATTCTCAGTGGCTATAAAGTTTAAGGCGAATGTCATCATATGACTGTATACGTTAAAGGCTGTAAATTGTCCAGCCGTTCCTCGTCAAGGTCCATGCCGGCAAGCAATCGGCCTCTAAGCGAGCGGTACGAAGTTCAAGGACCTTCGTTCACAGCCTTTGCAGGTTCACCGCGGCCTTCGCAGCGTCTCTACTCAATGAAATCAGCCTGCTCGCGCAATTTGTACTCCGACGCTCCGGCTCGTAACCGTGGAACTGACCTAGATATTTTTTTTATTGAATGATTTCAGCTGACTCACGGTCATCCTAGATGAACGAGAGAGCTCAGATCGTTCGCCGGATTCATAAATCGTAAACGGGTCCGTTGATCGCTTACGCAATTTTCGAGACGTCAAAATAACTTCGTAATTTTTTTTCGATAATAATTCAAGACGATCTAATATATTTTCGAACGTGGTGATTTAAGAACCGAGAACTTTATCTTAATAAATCTAAACCTTTAAATGGCACTCAGGTATTTTCTCATTACCACAATTAATTAAAGCAATGAGAAATTAAGGAGTTTCCGGCAGTCATTAGATACGCACTTTCACTCAAATTAACCACGATGAAGGACTTTAATATTTATGTACAACAAGAACTATTCTGTTGATCCAGATCGGCGGAGAAAGCTGTTAAACTTTATCTCCGGAAAATTCAATTACCTCGAGAGAGCGTACCGTGACGAAGAAGGGACCTCAAGATTGTCTTATGAGGATCTTGAAGAGAACCTCACTAAACTCGCATAGCTTTGACGATAAAGCCAAAAATAAACCATGAACGAGAAATCGATGTAGCACAGACCCAATTAGGATCCTCGGACTCGCAAAGAGCCACGAGCGCGAACCACAACTGGCACGCAAAGAAAACATTGAGCCTTGACTAATATGTTTATCTGTCGCTATTTCTCCTTCAAATAATGTCCGTCTGTATGTCTTAATGTTAAAGCTGTATCAACCTCGACTCGACTCCGCGGCCACCCGTCTCGTAAAAAATTGATTCGCATCAATTTGGGAATCCCGCGCGACGACCTCGATGTCTCGAAGTACTTTTTTACCAACGAAATTATACGCGTCGGCAAAAATCGCGACGCGGTCTAACATTTCAATGCCGCACGACGATAAATACGCAGATACGCACGAGGACATCGTGTTTCATTGGGATTCCTAAGGACGCGCCTCCAATTGACGGAATATTTTAAACGAGCGCGAGGATCAACGCGCTCGTCATAAGCAAATTCAATTTTCATAGGATCTAGGTCAGTCTGATGGCAATCAAAGTGTCGGGAATGTGACGTGAGACGTAATAGAGCGCCATTATTACATAACTCCATTATGCCGACGTTTAGTTCGTCGCTACACGGATCAATTATCCATAAAATCTTTAGTATTGTCACCTAAAGCAGAGACTGTAATCGTATTACAGCCCGGCCTGTCCCGGCCATCGTCTTCTTCACTTCAACGACTGTACATTCATCGTTTATCAATATTATGTCTTCGTGCAACGGACGGTGCAGAAATAGGACCTTCCCCTTTTTTTGTATATATATATATTTTTTTTCTCCCGTTCATCGAAGTGACTTCACCACGATAAATCGAGCAGAAAGCTTACTGTGATAGCTACATGGCAAGGGGGATGCGGATAACGTACGCTATCGCGAACCATTTATCTTCGTGCGTCTACGGAAATTGCTAATGCCATCTCGGTCAATTATTCCGAGGTTCAGGTCAATCCGTATCCGGATCATCCCACTCCTCATTTCCTACATATACTTGGCTGTGTTTACATCTACCCTATAGCGTCGGAACTTCCTGCGCTGACGTCTTTCAAAGTTTCCTCGTCTCAACAGTCGCTCGAACTTGTACACGGCAATTAAGATTCAAAGTATAATCTCTGTCGATCGTGCACAATGACGTTCGTACACCATGAATAATAATTTTATTAATAATAATACACTTATTTTTCGAATTTGGAGATTACGTTTGATCCGTTGCATTCCTTTTATTATAAAACGTATAAAGTTTAATGGAAACAATTTTATCGTTTCTCCAGCCTCGGTCCACAGCTTGGCCACCCCAGTCGGATCTCTACTTTCTGGACCACTTTTAGACGCTATTGGAAGACGCGGGTGTCTTCTCCTCGCTGCTATACCACTGTGTATCGGATGGATAGTCATGGGACTCGCCAAAAGTATTTCTTGGATACTCGTTGGCAGGGTGATCTGCGGATTTGCGGTGGGATTGACCGCTGTTCCGGCGCAGGTAAGATAAATTATCACACAGACTAGTTAGAAGTATCTTTATTTATTTATTTATTTGAATGAAAATGGATCAAGCCCAATTACAAGTAGATGGGAAACGGCATCCACCAATTTGATATAGTGAGGGTGACCAAGCACCAGATCGATACAGGCGATAACAAAAGTTTACATAATTTTTAAAAACTTTTCCAATTTTGTGGAATAGGTCTTAGTCGGAGAGATCGCAGATCCCGGAATTCGAGGTTTCCTCGTCGGCGGGGCATACGCCGCTTACAGCTGCGGCATCCTGTTGGTCTACGCCCTTGGCGCAGCTCTCAGCTGGGAAACCGTAGCTTTCTGCGGAACAGTTCTTCCAGGCATCGCCCTCGTAGCTCTCAGTCTCGTTTCCGAGAGTCCGGCTTGGCTGGTACGCCAGAAAAAGATAAATTCCGCACGAAAGGCACTCATGTGGCTGAGGGGCGGCGACGTAAAGCAGGTGAGCTTTCCATTAGTCGTCATTAGTCTTCCACCGAGCAACCACGAGAGTTCCAACGGATAGATGTATATCCGGCACCGAAAGAGATATTTAATTTTTTCAATCAGCAGAACGATTGCGCGACAGAAAGGAGAATCGAATTTTCACGATTGCGCCGAGAGTGTTATCGGTTTTTCGTGATGTGCAAGCACGCGAACCCCGAGACCGAGAGAAAGATAAAAGGATATTTTACCGTTGACGCCGATTGCTCTTTTCTCCACCCCTAAAAAGTTGGTGCGTCACAATATCATCTCGAAATCGGTCGGAATTCGATATTTCCCTTGTTGCGCTGTGACGTACGGACGGTGGCTACGCCGAGAATAACCCCGTCGCGTGAAGCCCGACGGGTCAGTGTTTTTGTTTTGGGATCGTTCTCGGTTCGTCCTCTACAGGACGCTTCTTGGAATTTCGCGGGTCGTGAAATAATGAATTCGGAAATACGAATTAACTCAAGCTTTAATAATTGGAGTTATTCGGCAGCTTACAAAAGTGGCTTGTTTTACGCAAACAAACCGGCAAGAACACTTACATTCATTCTAATACACATTCAATCGAACTTACAGTTTTAGTAATATTTCGTGTGTTCACGCCTCGGCAGGATTTCTAACACTTATGATTAGCACGTTCAGGCTTATCTCCGCGACGCGATACACTATTCGGCTCCTTCGTGAAATGCAGCTTTACGCCTTGATTGTCAAATCGGAATTAACTTGTTCGACTTGCTCATCCGCCGAAGATTTCACACCGAGGACGGTAACGGAATACATTCCATGTATTCCGATACCGTCATAATTAAATCGAACTACTGATGAGCCCGAACGTGCCATATCGCGAATAGCGTCACGGATCGCGCAAGAAAATTTGTAATAAAAATTATTCCGACACGGAACGTGACAGTCCTTTCATTCGTGCCGTAATTGGTCGGGTTCATATAACCAAGTTCGCACTATGTAAAGTGAGCTGAAGACGTACCGTTTCGTCCTTCATTCATCTCTTTCTGTCGCTGGCGGCATTCGAGATATACTCCAGAAAAAAAAATTCTCCGTAACGTCACTTCTAGTTTGAAAATCTCACTTTTAAACGAATCACGGAAGTGGTGTTACGCCGAAAAATTTGGTTGTGACGTCATTTCCGGTTTCGAAATATCAGTTTTCAATGGGAAGTGACGTTTTCCTGTATAACGTCATTACCGGTCGAAAAGTGGAAATTTAAAACTGGAAGTGACGTTTTCGTTTCATTGTGTGAAGTAACGGAAATGCATCGTGTATTTCCAGCCAGCTTTCCATAAGCTTATGCTGCCGGGATTTACAGTCGGCAGACGCAGTTAAGCTCGCTATTGAAAATTACTATCTCCTCTCAGGTCAATGCTGAAATATCACTTCTGGAGGTTCGAGCGAAGGAGGATCTTGCCCGGATATCCTTGTCAACGAGTTTCCGGCAACAGGCGTCCTCAGCACTCGCCAAAGTTCTGCACCCGGGCGTTCTCAAGCCGCTTTTCATAATCAATATATTCAATCTGCTGCAAATATTGAGCGGCACGTACGTTATCGTATTTTATGGTGTAGATCTCGTCAGAGATGTCGGTGAGTTTTATACCGCCCCGATAATTCAATATGACAGAGTAGATAGGCTCGGTGAGATTATTTAGTTAATGTGCCTGCTTTCCAGGGGGTGCAAGTATCGACAACTATCTGGCTGCTGTTTTGACGGCGGTTATCAGGTTCATATTTTGCCTCGCATCATGTGTCCTGTTGCTCAGAGTGGGCAGACGTCCCCTCGGCATTCTATCGGCCGCTGGTACATCCGTCGCGTCACTCTTTTTGGCAGGATACACTTTAGCGAAAAAGGAAGAATCTTATATAGATGTGAGTACCGTTAATTTATATTTTTATTTTTAGTTGCGTTTCTCTGCTTTGGTTTTCGTTGTAAACTTAGTTGCGTTTTCTATTGGAACAAAAAGCCTGATCCAAAAAATGATCTGTTTCTAACTTCAGCTTCGCTTTATTAGATATGATGTTTGAATACAATAGGAATGCGCTTTGTTCGATTCGATACACGAGCGGCGAAATAAACCTTTCCGTTGCCAGGAAATATTTTCAATTTCCTGTCTACAAATCGATATGATCAAAGTTGTAATATAAGGGATACTCCTCCACGACATACTTCGAACTGCATCCCTTCACGTAATTCCCCATTTCTCTCGTCTTCTTCTGAACGTATGATTCTTCCACCAATCCTCACAGCCACTTATGCTCTTTCATGTTCGTGTAGAGTTACGTCATCGGCATATGTATCCTTATGTACGTGAGCGCAAACACCGTTGGCATTATGACCCTTCCGGGACTGTTGATGGGTGAGCTTCTACCTCAGAGAGCTCGCGGCATCGGTGGAGGCTGCACATTCTTCGTATTCAATCTCTCCCTCTTCGGCGTTACCAAGCTCTTTCCAATGGTAAGTTCAAGGACTCTGATGTTTTCTGTTCACTTTACGAGTCTCCTGTCGTACCGGCAAGGCTATGTATATACTCTATGAAATGCGTGCACACAGATAAACGAGATAGTTGGCATGACGGGGATATTCACGATTTTCGGAGCCTCGGCGCTACTCGAAACTGTCTTCATATACGTTGCTCTGCCGGAAACGAAAGATCGCACCCTCCAGGAGATCGAGGATTATTTTCAAGTGAGTACCAGTTTTCGATTATATTCGCAGTTTTCCACTCAAGTATGACTCAACGGTTGTCTGTCCGTTCAGGAAGGCAACATACTCTGGGTGATGAGGACGAAAGAACCAAAGCAGAACGAAATGTTGATGGAGAACAGTGGTGCATAATTTCAAATACCGTTACATCAAAAAAAAATTACAGAAGTTACCTGATCGTCGGATTGTATATAGAATGTGATTATTGTATCTGTGGCTGTTGAGTCTTTTACACTTATTTATTGATACGTTTAATTGATATTATTGTAAATTTTGTACTAATTAAAAGTCGATCTGATACAAATTTATAGAATTGGCGATTACGATTAGGCAAAGGTTGAACACGTATGAGGCCGAGGGAAACACAGATAATATTTTTAATCCATTTTTCTCCGAAACGATTCTATACAATGAAAAACCCTTCCGGACAAAAATGGTTTCAAAATATTTTGAGGCTATGTTGATCTTTAGCCCTACCTTAAGGACGAGGTAAATCGTGGTAAATATCTCGAGGTACGTTCTTCTTTATTAAAGTGATTTCATTGACATTGATCTAGACAACAATGTATACCAACAACATTATTTATATGCGTACCCGGTCAAACTACTGGAACGAAGCTCACTGACCGTTTCATTCTCGCGTGAGTTATAATACCGACACTCGCTGTTATGTATGTCGGTCGGTGTATGATGAGTTCGACGAGCACCAGGCCCGCTCTCATGTGTGAAAATGATTTTCTTGTTTTGTTTTCTTTTTTTTTTTTTGTATAATTTTCATATCAAACGAATCTGAATATCGCACAGTTGTGTTTGTGTGATCCAACATGACAATGGAAGTCGTCTAATCTAGACGCCATTTTATGAACAATATGTGCGCGAGAAACGGCTGGAACGTTTGTGTGCGACGGCGTTTCTCTTTCACGATCACTAGAGTGATATTTTAACAGAATTTTCTTGTAACGACCAACGCGTCACGTTATTGTTATTATTAGTATTACAGGTATTTAGAATATCATGACGGAGCGGGTCATTTGGAGTGTGGCAATAACGAAGTGATATTTTATCCGTACTGACTCTCGATGATGGCCTAGCACCTTAAGCCGTGGGATTACGGAACTTTTCGCCGGCAAACTTGGCAGCGGCACCGAGTTCCTCCTCGATGCGAAGAATTTGATTGTACTTGGCCAATCGCTCTGAGCGGCAAGGTGCACCAGTTTTAATCTGTCCGGTGGACAGACCGACAACAAGATCAGCAATGAACGTGTCCTCGGTCTCGCCCGATCGGTGAGACACCATGGTACCCCATCCGTTGCTCTTCGCTAGCTTGTGAGCGTCGATCGACTCGGTAACGCTGCCGATTTGATTGACCTTCAGGAGAAGACAGTTGCAGGCCTTCTTCTCGATTGCGGTCTTGATCCTGTTTTCGAAGTTACTCGATTACTCTCAGTCCTTGATCACTGTATAGCCAACGACAATAGCTCGACTCACCTCACGGGATTGGTAACGGTAAGATCGTCACCGACGATCTGAATCGGAGTTGCAGCTGTCAAGGCGGTCCACGAGTCCCAGCCATCCTGGTCGAACGGATCTTCGATCGACACGATGGGGTAATCCTTTACCCACTCGAGGTACAGGTTCTTGAGAGCTTCGGGCTCCAAGTAGGTGGCAGGATCGGACTTCTCGTTCTTGAAATCGAGATCGTACTTTCCATTCTTGTGGAATTCCGAAGCGGCTACGTCCATACCAATCTTGATCTTTCCCTCGTATCCGGCGGCCTGGGGAACATCGTCATTAATTTATTAAATGTCGCGTATCCTTTGGAAAGTTAGATAGATAGATAGTGTGGTTTATTACGACACTACGAGTTCCATGGTCGTTACCTTGATTGCGTCGATGATAAGATTGAGGGCTTCCTTGTTCTCAAGGATGTTCGGAGCGAAGCCACCCTCGTCACCGACAGCGGTAGCGTCCAAGCCGAACTTCTTCTTGATACCGGCCTTCAGGTAGTGGTATACCTCGCTGCCCATCTTCATGGCCTCGGTGAAATTTGCCGCGCCGACAGGCAGGATCATGAACTCTTGCATGGCAAGCTTGTTACCAGCGTGGGAACCACCATTGATGACATTGAACGCCGGCACTGGGAGAATAATGTTCGGATTGCCAGCCAACTCGGCGATGTATCTGTCGAAAAAATTTTAATGAAAAAATAATTTATTCGACATCGTTGACTCGGTATCGGTTGACGCAATTCCGATGCAATGCACGAACAGCTTATGCAACGCCGGATACGTGTTACGAAAAATATAAGATAACGCTCACTTGTAAAGAGGAATTCCCTTCTTGGCAGCGCCGGCCTTGCAAACGGCCAGGGAAACGCCCAGAATTGCGTTAGCTCCGAGTTTGGCCTTATTAGGGGTGCCATCGATCTTCAGGAGAAGGTTGTCAATGTCCGTTTGTTGGGTGACTTCCAAACCAGCCTAAATAAAACGAAATATCATTTAGTCGTTGTCGATGTGTGAGTCAACAAAGTGTTGTTACCTTCAACAACTCGGGAGCTATGATAGAGTTGATATTGTCGACGGCCTTGAAAACAGACTTTCCGTGATACTTGGACTTGTCGTTGTCACGGAGTTCCAGAGCCTCGTGAACTCCTGTGGAAGCACCAGAGGGCACCGCTGCCCGGAAGAGACCATTTTCCGTCACAAGATCGACCTGTGGATGCCAAGAATTGTAAGAATGTGTAAGAGTAACAGCGGCATTGATAAAAATTATGTTGCAAACGCTAGGGTTTCAGGCATTAAATTCAATCGGATGACTCACCTCGACTGTGGGATTACCACGGGAGTCGTAGATCTGTCTGGCCTTGATGCTCTGAATAGGCATGGTGTATGTGCTGTATTTGAAGGTTAGGTTTCTGCAACAAGAATGCACGTTAAATACGTGATAATGTTCTCGCAAATGGAGTAATTGGCTTTGAACGCGGGAAGCAGGTGTATGACGAGTTAACAAGCGATCGCGGCAATTTCTAGGCACAAATGTTTTGTACTTTGCATCTGTGTATATATATATATATATATATATGTATACCGAATTGTCGAATCTTAATTAAACAAAACAGTAGCTCGCCTCACTGTGCCGGCATCTGAAAAATGCCGGTAGGATCTTAATCGAACTCAAGTATTCTTATCACAGTCGTGACCTTGTCAAGGTCGTGTACCAACTGAAGGTCGATTGTACAATGACAAAAATGAATTTTTGGTTCTTTCGAGAGCTAGACGACCGCGGCTCCTCACTGTGTATCAATCGTAATATAAACCTTGCAACTCGTGTCGTGTTAGCGACCTTATAGCGAAATTTCTGCACAGGATGCCGCCTCGAACACGTAACGAGAGCATATCTGGAAAATAGGTCTCGAAGTGACGAGATATACGTATAAAAAGGGATAGCGATCGATAAAGTGTTGTAACCAACGTTAACGTAGCAACAATAAAGCTGAGATTATTCAATTTGATGATTTAAAACAGTTCAAATATTGCAAAAATGGTCTCACCTAACGCAGCGCGTGACAGTCGAGCACGAATGTTCGGCGTAGACTGAAAGGATGACCTATGCGTGACCTCCAGGCGCTGCTTGGGCCGTACTCTCTCGCTGTGTCGCTGTGTCGGGCGCTTCATATCGATCCCGACTATCCCGGCTATCTTCGCAGCCCTGTCGATGCTATTATAATAACATGGCGTCACTGATACAGTGTATAATTCAGTTGTTCTCGTTTCGAGGCTACACACATGATAGTAGTTACTCAATTGTTAATAATTTGTACTGTTATCAGAAGCGCCTTGAGTCTGATGAATATTAATTGAAAATAGCGTCATTTTATAGATCTTATACATAGGCCTTGCAAATGTCTCGTTGGTAAAACAGCAATGCTAATACGTGCTGCCACGCTCGACGCCGTCGCGAAATCAATCTTGCCTTGCTTCTCGGAAGGAAATGTCGGGTTCTTTCAGCGTGAGTAATCGTCTCGGTGTGTGCTTGTGCGTGTTGTCGAGTGTGTGTGTGTAAGTAATAATAGAACTCGGCAGTACGAGGAAGCACGATACTCGAAATAAACCAGGGTTATGGGGAACACGACAACTCTGTGGTAAGTGGCAAAACCTTTTGTACAACATGAGCTATAACGAAAAATCGTTTCATAGATGATGGATCGGTGAAACGTTTTTTCGTTTCGAATTTGAATTAAAAACTAAGTTCTCGCAACCTCTTTCGGTAGATTATAAACGATGCAACAATGAATAAACAATGTTTTGGTGTGATATCTTATTTTATTGTATAATAATAGTACAGTATGTTCATGGTCATAACTTGCTTCGTTACAATTATTGTTTCATTATTAATAAGTAGATCATTTATTTTGTTCATATATTACATAATATTAAGTGAAATACTGCGTAAAAATACATTGAACTAAAATTCTGCAACTACTCTATTGAACTAACGATGCATCGTTACGAAAAATTTTGTGGCTTCTCGTTCACGATCCGCGTCAGTAATAAGTTTTTTTTTGTATGACAATAACAACATTCATACAATAATAATTACAGTGTTTGATACAGTCTATGTGGTAATAGCGCTCTAGTATAGTATACAATGAAATAGATATGATGCTAGGCATGGAACAGTGTCAATGTCATAATTGAACGAAAGTACACTCGATTATTATTCATCCTTCTTCACTCCTCTTTGTTCATTTTTATAACATATTCAGGTATCTTTTAATAACGACAGCGGAGCATGTACACGCAAAGAGTCGCCTGTTTATGATGGAACAATAAATATATAGTATTCGTCGATACCAAAAAAAAAGAAAAAACAAAAACGAGCGATTGTCGATTCAGATAATCGTTCGCATTCCGGGCACTGTTGCATCAATAGTGTAATAAGAATTACTCCGCCACGTTCGAGTATAATAGGATCTTCCGTCTACAAGATGCTTGAAAAATTCAATCAAAAATTGTTTTTCAATAAGTAACGAACAACGACATTAACCATATCCTCGTCATAAATAATGAATTATGATACAAAAAAAATCGAGACATATACTGGTGACTTTGTTTTCCTACTTTAAGTACATTCATGGAAGGTGGGTCGGGTGAAGGAATTGGAAAAGTTGGAATAATAATAGGGACGTGGCAGGGACCAGGGAGGCGTATCTTTTATTAAAAATACTGCAACTACGTCATATCCATTTCTACATTATTTTTGGATATCTACTTGCGATGTCCCGAGGTGAACCTACCTAATTAATTACTTATTGGTTTTGGGCGATTTAACGACAAAGTCATGATCGCTTTGAAACTTACTTCTATATGAAAAAAGAGCACGCACGTTAATAGCGCTAATTAAGAAGATGCTCTAGGAAGCATGCGTACACTTGTAACGGGGCAACGGCGGACTTTGACAGTGCAAAAAATTATGGAATATCAACGATAGACTGTACGTCGAAAAAAGTTGAGCCGTTGTCAGAATAATTCTATCGGTAGCGATAGGAGAAATTGACACCCGAAAGGGACGTTTTACCGCCTGATGGAGTCTAAAAGAGCCTGTTGATAAAAAATAGTGAAAAAAGGGAATTAACGAAAACCGGTGACAATCTGCGTTATTCGTGGGAATGCTGTTACAATTGAGTATGTAAGTTGACTGCGCGCTCGCCGACAATGTAACGACTATTACTCGACGATATTACGAGAGCCAAGCAAACTGAGTTCTAATCTCATTACTTTCATAAGATTGATATTAACGCGCATCAACTTTAACGTACGTGAGCAATTAATGCCAATAATAAGTCCTACTTAAATTATTACGCGGGCACGTTGTCTACAGGGGATGCGACCTTGTCTACCTATTTCTCTTATGTTCTATTCATTGTGCTTTTCGTTTTTAATCGTTTTATTTTTATTTTTGTTTTTAATGGGTAGTCGATGGTTCTTTATTTTCACCGATTACCGCCTCCTTCGACTGATTTTTTATAACTATAATTACACGCGTATTCTCTCGTTTACTTCAGTTCCGACTAAACCGACGGCAATACGGTGTCCGAATAGCTTTTAGTCACGAATTTGCTTCCGCTCCTAAGCTTGTCTGTAAATTATATTCTGCATTTGATTTATTTTATTTGTTGTATCAATAACGATCTCTAAACGATTATGCGTATAGGTAAACACTCGTGGTTCTCCTCTTACGGATCTGTCTGTCTCTGGCTTGAGACTGTGTATGCGATTGGAATCTAAGAAGCAAATACCTATGTACTATTCAGCAGTAAACTAACATGCTACTCTCCATCCGACTCCTCCTCATCGCAGTGACAAAGTATTGTTTCTCGACTGCGGACTATGAAACACGCACACACGAAAAGAGTTATCATTGTAGGTACAAAAAAATCTAAGTTATATATATGCATATATATATATATATATATATATATATATATATATATATATATATATATATATATATATACACTACGTACTATTGGAGGAGCGGATCAGAAAAAAAAATGTAGGGAAATAAGATAAAAAATAAAAAATGAAGAAAAAAGTGAGATAGTCGCACATTAATTGGCGTCCTCTGGTGATTCTATGTCGTCCGCGGTGGTGTTCTGACGGCAGCGGTAAACGAACGCGCTCACCGACACGTCGTCGTCGGCTCGTACGCACTTGTACGTTTTGTCAGGGCAATCGCATCTGAAAGGGCAAATGGAATAAATATCGATTAATAATCGTTCGTTTCGTTCGTCACGATTATCCGCGTCGCAATGCGTCTCGAACGATTGACGAAGAAAAAGAGAAATTAAATTATGATCGATCATCCCTGCATCACGCGGCATCGGCGCATATCTTCTCTCTGTATTCTATGGCTATCCGAACAGTGAAGTGCATGTATGCGAATAACCAAGGTCCAGTTAATTTAGATTCCCGCGCGAGCCGAGCGGTTCCATTCGTCCCCATTTAAAGTAAAACGTTCTTCCGAGAATTCTTCTTCGATGGCGCGTGCGAGGAGAGACCACTCGCCAGCGAAGCGTTATTAACAATTTATTATCTGTGACAAATGCTCAACCGATGAATAGCGTCTTGGGATAAAACGAAACGTTTCTCCGAAACGTAACCTCCCTCCGATACCCCCCCATCGCTTGATGCCCCGCGCACGCTGCTGCTAACCGCGTGAGATAGTGTTACACATTAATCAGCAGCTTTTTGCAAATTAATCACGAGTTCACGAGTAAATGATATAAAAGTCGAGACGTCGAGAGCGAGCGGGATATTTTTCATGACGTTTTAATTTTTTTTCATTTCGTGGTCGGGTTCGAGATACGGGTGACCGCGAGACCTATCGAATCCATTCACTTTTCTGCGGTTCTTCCGACGATACTGATACACGGCCGATGTATGATAGAAGTAACGTGATGGTATATAGCAACTTACATATTTTTCATGAAGTACTCGACTCGCCGCGTGAACGGACGATAGACGGCCCATCCGCACGGTGTGTTGTAACACGGGCGCCTCGGCTGTCCTTCGCCTCCAGTTTCAATGGCGCGCTGGGTCCTGAGATTCTCAGGGCCGACGTCCAGTGCCATGCGTTGCAGTTGTTCGGCGAATTCCTGAAATAGTCATTGTAAAAAAAAAAGATAGAAAAAAATAACGAATTATTTATCGTCCGACGATTCGTCAAATTGAATACACAAGTTAAATTGTAATCGATTTTGTTTCAGAGGTCAATATAAATGCTAAAAAAAATGGTCCACCATCTTTGTTACAGCCCGAGCCCCTGGCGACCGAGGGAGCGGACGCTTCGCATAGGCTTAATTAGTTCCTAGGGATAAATGAAAAAAAAGGTCCGAAGAAAAGTTTGCCATACGTCACATCTCGTTTGTTTAAAACCGGCGTACGTTGCGTCAGTGTGGGGTCAAAGTCGCTGACCTTTGTCTGGCGGCGTCGTTGACAAGACCCGATACGTTTGGAATACGAAGCGAGGTTCGTAACTATTGTATACTTGATACTATCGTGACGAGGCGTTAAATTCATGAGATTTCTTCAACGACCTGCTCAATCCTGTCGCTCTCCTCGGATCAGTCGCCGAGCTTCATCTTTCTGTCATTCACGCGTGAAACGTTCCCCTAGGTCCAAACCCGATAGCTTCGATAACACCGATAAGCTGCTTTTATCGTCCCATTCTCTATATACATATATATCCATACACACACTCAACAATTTCGCCCACTTGTAAGACACTTATTACATGGAAAGGACAGTCCGTCGACAAAGTACATTCGAGCAAATGACCGATGGTCTTTACTCCAAAAAGCTAAGCGTTTTTCACCTCCTCGGTGAACATAAAGCTTGCATATAAAGAGAAGTAGATAGAAAAAAAATTCAAGGCTGACAAATGTATACTCGTGAGAATCTCATCTTTCGTCTCGCTCACGAAGCAATTATTCACGGACTCAGCTCTGCAAGAGGACGCTATGGCGTTTATCGTGAATGAAAGGGCCGCTACGATGCCCCGTTCCGCTGGTCCGAGTTCTCTGCGTGTGCAGAAAAAAAGAAAGGAAAAAAAGAAAATAAAGAGCGAGCGATGGAGTGCAGCGGTATGCCGTAGCGTGAAATGTGTACGAGGGCACGTGAGCGGGAAGAGTGCACGAGCTTGAACGAGCGAGGGAGAGGGCCGAACGCCGGGTAATAAGAGTGCAACACACAAGGAGCTGCGGCAGGCAGCGTGACTGACTCGGGTTTATGAATGAAAACTTCATAGCGAGATTGCATGTCTGAGGCGGTGCATTGCTGCATGCGTATGTGCACTGTATCTATCTGGTTTGCGCCGACCGAGCATCGGGATAATTGTTAAACACTGTTGGGCAGCTGTAGTCCATGCAGGACGAACGGAAGAGTCCAACGATATCGAGTGAAAAAACCGCCAATAACTTCTGTGTACGGTAATTATCTGCGGCAATTTAATTAAAGGGTAATCGTTTCCCTGATTTATCTTGCCGATTCAATCAATGGAATGTAAATATAAATATGGATAGAAACAAAGGCGAATCTCGTAGCGAGAGTGAGGAGGCGTTCGAACAAAATTCACGGCGTATTCGAAGATGAAAACAACTCGGTAGGGCGAAAAGGCGGCGGTGCATACTAAGTGAGTGCGATTTTACGAGGGATTGAACCACGCCGAATTTGCGTACACCGGACAGTTTGCAATTGCGCGCGGCCCGTCGCGGCGAATAACCGATCGGCCGATCGTTCGCGGTCCTTCCAGGATTGTGGCAACGGCGATTGCGAGTTGGTAAACATTGCGGAGAAAAGTACACGGTACGCCGTGCAGAAAGGTTCCGAATTTCCCTCATGAAACATCGTCGACAATATAGAGCAGACACGCACGTGGTCTCTTTATATTCTCGTGGACTCGATCGTTTCCGTGAAAAATTTGCATTGGAGGGAAGCAAAATGGTCTTGAACTTTTCGTTGGTAAAACGGTGTAAGAAAATTGGTGAAAATTGTTCGCATTTGACTTACCTCCGAACGAACAGCCGCTGTGTCGATGAGCGTCACGTACCAGACGGCAGCGACGATGAAGATAGCGAGCAGCCTCAGATTTGCCATTTCCTCGTTTATCTGGATATATCTTCTCACACGTTTGATTCTTTAAAATCGATCGTTCGATTACGAGAACGTATAATTGTATCGCACCGTCGTTTAATCAACGAAGTACGCGATTCACGTGTGACACGAGACTTCCTGTGTATTCTTCTTTTCTTCTCGATTCAGCGTTACAGATCACACGTGCCCGATTGACCGTCGATCTTCCAGCTTCCTCGAACTGTCGCCTCGCAACGTGGTCTCCTCCTTGCCTCGGATTTACCGACGAGGATGAAGGATGCTCGAAGGAGAGACGAATTACAACAACAACAACAACAAAAACAAAAAAATCCTCCCAAAAAAAAAAAAAAAAAAAATTGACGTATAGCCGATGAATAATAAGCGACCGGTCACCGACGACGAACGTTGGGTCTCCGCACGATGGTCAATTAGAACTGCCAAGCGGCTATGATGACCGGCTGCTGCACCGAGTGGACAAACGCGAAATCGGTTTTCTTCTCTCTCCGTCTCGTCGACGTCGTCGTTTAATCTTTCCTCTCCTTTACTAGCTCTCTGCGTGTCTGCGTTTTAGATATACGCCAGCGCGTACTATACGTTTATATATATATACATATATATATACACACATATATATATATATGCGCCTCTACCGGTTCCGAGACTTTAAACATAGACTGTCTTCTCGTATAGAGTGAGGACGCTTTCGAGGCGTCGTGGGTTTATATAGGCTGTGGGCTAGCCGGTGGCAGGCTAGCTCGTGGTGGGGGTAAGACTAAGCTAGAAGTTATAATAATAAGTTATCGAGTCGAACTTAAATTGTGATTTGAGAAACGGTTCCTCGGTAGTGGGGTTACATGGAATAACTCTTTAAGGAGGTGGCGCGAACTATAACGAGAGTGATGGCCTGGTCACTCGCATTACTTTTTCTTATCCCCCTTGCACTCTGTCTCTCTTCCGTCCTCTCTCCTTCCGCTCGCTCTCTCCTTCCATGCGCTGTTCGTGAGGAAAGGGCGATGGTGGGAGGGTTTTTCATTAATGCGAAGTATTGTAATACCTCTGTTATACACTCGAGAAGGCGGGTTCACGAAAATTAATGTTGACGCTGTAGCTGATCCTGTTTCGCGAAAGCGCGCAGCCCTTGGCTCATTCTCCCCTGCAGTATTGTCGCGCGGGCGCGCGCGCATCTGCTCCTTTTGACACATTGTATATCTGTATATAGCGTTAATTACCCTAATTAGTGGCCCGCGCGTGGCTCGTCCCTACAAATGCCTCAGCCTCAGTTTTTCCCTTTTAATCCCTTATCGAGGATAGGGATGCTGTGGTCGAGTAACTCTTTCGCCGCGACATGTTTGTAATGTTTAACGCATCTTACTTTTTATCCCGCGTCTACATTTTTTTTTATCTCCGCACGTATTATGTATGCCAGATACTCTGGCCGATAAGACAAAATAACATTCGATTTAACTCGGTGGCGCCGGGAGATCATGAAAATATTATTATTTTTCTCGTCTCGTTCTCGTTTCGCGATAGACTCGTGGAATTCTCAAAGACCTGTCGGTATATACGGAATGGATAATCCGAACGTATACTCCATGAAAAAAATACAGATGTTGAATCGCTCCCAATTTCGTAAACAAGGTCAAGCGCTCGGACCATATTGTACTATCGGTACATCGAACTAGCATATGAGACTTATCCATGAAAATTCGCACGTAAACATCTCGAACCTTCGATGCTTCCTGTTGCTATTTATAGACAATATCGCCGCGACGTTTGACGAACGAGGTGAGGATATCAGATCAAGTGCCTCAGTCATTTTCGAGTAAATAAAACTTCAAGTATGCGCGTATTCGACTCCTCAGCTCGATGCGTACATCCCGAACCGCGGACGTAATTTTTTTATAGAATAAAAGATACATACATATACATATATATATTTATACGAAAGATTATTCAGTCGATATTGCAAGGGTCACCTTCGGCGATCCCAGCGAATTCAACAGTTTGTCCTTGATGATTGGTCGCGCATCGCACAAACTCCAAGACGGAGAGAACAGTCCGATGCACTGATTGACGCACTCGGCCGGTAATACGACATCGTCGTTCGCATTGTAACGATTATCATTCTCCCTCTCCCAATCGGTTTCCCTCCCCCCCCCCCCGTTGCATCGCGATCTACCGACGCGTAAAAATATTTACGATCAATCTGTGCACTTATCGATGCACCGGGTGATCCTATTAGATTTCATTAGATGCGGTGCGGCTCACGAAACCGCACACGTCGTTCGGTGCATCTGCATAGGACGATTCTTCATGCCGTAGCAAGTGGAATAACAGTTCTCCGTCTGTGTCTGTCGGAACGCCGGTGAGTACATTTTCGCTTGGTCGAGGAAACTCTGCACCGAGGATAAATGCGCGTTTAATTAGTCGTCGTTAGATTAATTCTCCGAGTCGTTAAGGTCGGAATGAGGAAGGTAGCAGTTTGCGGTGAGACACTTTAAAACAATCCTCCAGGCAATGGAGAAGTCTCACGGTTTGTTCAACTTTTAGTCATCAACGCCCGCTACGTTTCACCGAAGCTGAAGTTCGCCAATTTATATTGTGGCGACGACCTTTTTTCTTCTTCTTTCCTCTGCAAACAGGAGATGAGAGGGTTGTAGCTTTTTAGTTTGCGAGCTCGGTGAAGCGCAAAGACGTTATTAAATGTTCATCATCCACGACGACAGT
The DNA here is from genome assembly GCA_917499995.1 of Ichneumon xanthorius. Taxonomy (NCBI): domain Eukaryota; kingdom Metazoa; phylum Arthropoda; class Insecta; order Hymenoptera; family Ichneumonidae; genus Ichneumon; species Ichneumon xanthorius. Next base: position 812,142 of record OU824206.1, on the reverse strand, counting down.
GGGAGAGCAATGTGGAAGAAAAATTTCGAGCTCGTGTATACATAAAAGAAGAAATGAAGCAGAGGGCGCTTATCGAACGGCGAGCCACTGGTGGAATAATTTTAGAAGCTCGGACACTGGCGAGAGACTTTATTAAAGACATATTTCACACGATCGCGCGATATGCAACGACGAGATTTTGAAATCTTCACGCCTGCGCAGCGTCATCTTTTCCACGGCTCAATGATCAACCGTGAAACAGTTATAGTATCGGTAAATTTATTAAACTCCTCTTTAATACATTGACGCCCCAGTGTGTCTGGGTATCGCAAAAAGATATATTGGACGCATATAACTTTTCGGTAGTAAAACGAAGAGAGAGAGAGAGAGAGAGAGAGAGAGAGAGAGACTTGATATCTTCGCGTCCTAATCTCTCAACGTCTCTCGTACGTCGTCGTTTCTTGGCAAATAGCCACATACTATTTCTCTAGGGCATCGGCGAGAGCCAAGATGCGGCATTCCCCTCGGCACTCCGGAACGATTCCACGAATCGCAAATTCGTGAATTCGTCGATTGGTAGATCGAAAAACGGAGAAATCAACAGTGAGAAAGAGAGGTTCAAGGCAAGACACGTGACAATGGTGTGAAATGCGTAGTAGATTTAATATACGAGGAACACATGTATATCGCGCGTGCATGTATCATACCCTATCGGTTTCTCCTCTGTGTATGGTTCGCTTCGTGCGTGCGGTCTCATTGAGGCCGCGATGTTTGCTTATAAAATTCGAGAAGGAAGTTTGGGGAGGGGAAGAGAAGAGAGACGAATAGAAACGAAGTATCGGTAAGAAACAGAGCAAAGGAGAGAACGCCTACGAAATTTTATTCGTCGATATTAAATAAAAAAAGAAGACCGACGACGGAAAAGAAGGAGAAGAAGTGAGTCACGGGAGATATGTACTCTATTCATCTTTATATATGTAGAGTTGAGAAGAGGCTTGACGGGGGCCCGACCGACGTCGAGCCAATCACCGCTCCTCTTATCCGTGACGTTGGCTCGCCCCATCGTAAAACTCTTCTGTCTCCTTCTCTCCCTCGTATACAACGAAATGATACAATGCAATGTCTACAGAAGATATACGTAGACCCACCGGTATAGAGTTCACAGCGACCACATTGACAGCGTTAATACATGTATTTTATCCACCTTCTTCTTCTTCCTCTGTCAGACCCTCGGAGCAATATACATATATTCACTGGTAGTACTCGACATGGTATAGGCCACAAGTACGTGTATATGCATTTACTCGTCTGTTACGCACTTCGTCGACGAGCGTGACCTCGTTCTCTTCCCGAACATCGTCATTCGTAGCGTTCTAACAAAACGCACGATTAACTGGCCTCGTTTCTTTTTACTTTTTTCACGCGTTTCTATCGATTGCAATTTTTTTTTTGTCTTTGCATCAAAATTTTCATATCCCAGTAGAAGTGTCTGCAAAGTTAACGTTCATCAATTTTCACAAAGAAATATTTTTTTACAGTGTATAAAAGAGTCGAGAACGATCGGTCGATCGGCTCGGAAATGTTGCATCATCCATTTCCGTAGAAGACCTTTCTCACCCTGTAGTGCGTCATTCCCTTTCCCGAAAGTATACAAATTGCGTTTGTCCATTGACGGGACCGGCTCTCTTCGAGGAAAAAAAGGGACGGCCGAAGATAAGCGAGATAAATATAATTGATTTGTCGTCAGTCGCGTCACTGCGAGCTGCAAGAGATTCACGGAGATCATTAAAGTCCGAGGGACGCGAGCAGTCCCGTGAACGCAACATCACGGAACGAAGAAGCTCGAGGAGATAAAAGAAGAAAAAAAAATGAGCAGAGAAGTGTGTCCGATTCCTTGTGGAGGGACATGTGCGTGTGGCATTCCGATTCACGGTCTCGCGGCTTCCGAGAATTTCAACGACTTTAACATTATTATAAGAAGTTTCCCTCGTGTTTCTTCTCTTCTCGATCCTCCCGGTTATCTTCCACTCAGGGACTCGGGGATGCACGATATACATACGCACAAAGTTTCTTTCCGATCGATTACCGGACGACGCACGAAGCTCGAATTATTATTTGCAATTGTACGGAGTTATGATGAACGCGATGGCTTCAGGCATTCCTGTAATGTCGAAGTCTCGTTTGCTTCCGGCCCAACATCCCTCGTCTCGCTCTCTATAATACACGGTGTATTCGCCGTAGGATAATGACATACGAGTCACGATACAGGTGGCTTACGTGACTTTTTCATGCGAAGGGGAAAAAAAGAAAAAAAAAACTAATCGGTATAAGAACAAGAGTTGGAGGGTTCGAGAGCCTGACGTCGCATCGCGTGAACAAGGAGAACACGTTCTTAATGGTCTTTCGAAGAAGCTACACGAGCCCCCTTCCTCTCCACACCCTCGGTAGTAGAATGATCAGTTAGAATGATGTCAGCTCTTTTAGCTTGAGTTTTACGATTAGTCATACATAATCTTGACACATCTGTCCGCAGCGAGATAAAGATGGGACGTTCCCAATAAAAGTTCGCACTCGTAGCACGTAGTCAAAAGTCAATGTCAAACTCGGGAATTTCCTGTCGGATTACGGGCGCGTAAATGCTTTCGTATTGTCACTGGTATTCGCGAATATAATTCGAGCGTCCACCTCGAATCCACGAACAATGCACAACCCACACACTTATCGTTCGTTTCGTGTTGTGTGTGGGTTTGCGTGTACCGTGTGACATATATTGTTCAATGCTGCGGTGCTCACCACCGTGAACCGGAATAATTTGACTGTAAATTAATGGCGTAGGAATGTAATATGGCGATATTCAGTACAAGTACAAACGAAGTATGTACACTGCCGGAAGGAAAGTGCGTACAAAGATTCGGGTTGCAAGAAAAAAATGTTTCGCGGAGGCCGTTGCCATTTTCTTTTTGTTCAAATGAAAGGCTTCCAAAAAATATTCTGAGCCATGTAGTTGCCATAAACCTTCTTCCTTTTTTTCGATGTGACTAAAGTCCCTCGTGTAGAGCTGTCAGCTTCAGCTTTTCCCTCGATGGTTCCATCGATAAGTCAATTTATAATTGATACGCGTACTTGTCTGTGTAGACAGACGTGACGCGATCTTAAGAGGCCCCTCAGCTAAACTCCGAACACTGTACTACTATACGCTAATATATTACCGAAAAGTTTGTGTACGTATTAGAATCGCGCCAGACAATTTTCCAAGAAGACAGGAAGCAATTTCACTTCGGATTTTCTTGGCAGTCGCTCGACACGACGATGGTCCACGGCATCATCGTCGTCGGTAAGAAACCGGCGACGGTGCACACGGAGCAGCATAAGTAAGTAGTGGCAACGTGTTGCGTAAAATCACGAGAGCTACACGACATTTATAACGTGAATGCTCTCCGAGGTGGTGGATGCTCGGGGAAAGCTCCACTCGATATACTTCGCGTTCTCCGTGCCAAAAGATAGTTGCCGTAGATCTTTCGTTCGTTAGTTTATCCCGCACCCGCTGTTCAAAAATAATATGCTCGTGTGGGGTTTTTTTTTCTTTCGCCGAATCCTCACTCGGATGATCGTAGACAATCTGTTATACCAGAATACCTCCCTCCCTTTCTTCAGTTTCAGCAGAAAAATACCGTTTCCGCGGTCGTTTCATTGACGTAGATTTCTTGGGAAAAGTGTACCATAGGTCATACGAGTATCATTGTTTACGCTCGGTCGAGGGAAACCCACGATCACGCAACGACGACTGCGCGTGTATCATATAAATTAGTACGCACTACGCACTTCGCTCGCTTTGTTCGGTCCATTAACGAACGGCGAGCGAAAGAAAATAGATAAATCGAAGGAGCCGAAAGAGTGCATAGTGCACACATGAACGAGAGGCAGATAAGGATTGCCGGATGAAAATTTTCAACTTCGATTCATATGAACTGATCGACTTTTCTTAGTGGTTTCAAGAAAACATAAAAAGAAAAGTGTGCTCCGTGCGACAAAACTCGAGGAGCGAAACGAGGGTAGAATATTTGGAGAATCGTAACGAACGGCTCATTTGTCGGAACGAAGGTTGCACTCATTTTCCTCGGGCGCGCAGTGGTGTCTACGTGATTTACATCATGCACGATGATTTTCGAGACAGCGACGGGTAATTTATTCGTCCCCGTGTGAGTGAGTTCAGTGAGCTGAGCCTTGATGCGTTCGCGTAGTAATATACACGCACCGCTCTACACTATGACACGAGACACGTAAGAAGTAGTATAATATGCTGTCCCGGCGTCCCGGCGGCTGACGCAAACCAGTTACTCCATTCAGTCACCCTCGTCACCGCGCAAACAGCCCGGGCGGGTGGCCGATGAAACTCGCTCCGTGCACTTTCACGCTTCAAGCTGTGCCTGTAATTGCTTTGCGCAATTTATCGTCCCTCGGAAACCCCTGAAACGTGAACGAACTGCTATCGCGATTCATTCGCTGTTACTTGACCGGTCGCGCATGGAAATCGAACCTTTTATTGTATTACTATTGTTATTACTAGTAAAATGTAGATGCCCCGTTAAGATACCGGGAGTCTGTACTCGTCGGGCTTTTAATTCCGGCATTCGTCAGCAGCGAGCCGACCGCAGCCGTTGTCATTTGTCGGTCGCGAGAGACTGATTGTTCTTGGCGCATGCATCTCGTGTGATTAGGTGCGCCCGGTTACCAGACAGCGCGACGCCGTTTATTTGCGTCGACGATCAAGTCGACGACGACTGCGAATCTCGCCGGTCACGGAGGGACGGAAAGGCAATGGAACAGCCAAAACATACAGGGAGACGGCACAGGTGCTTCCTCCCCGGAACATCATCATCGTCACCTCGTCACTTCGCTCCGTTCTCGTGCATGCGCTCGATTTTCACACACCCGGCTAACATTCGAAAGTGTGGACACGATGTACGCACAGAGCTCTCGCCGCTTGTCCGTCATTCGTCGCTCACGACCACATTATTAATAACTATTCGTGGATGCGATAGCTATGCTTCCGGCTGTTACGCGAATCATTGTGCAAACTTTGCACCGAGGTCTTAAAATTGTTGCTTCAGAGTCTGTATCGTTGTGTCTACGTGACACGAGACACGTTCCTCCTCGGCAATCCTCGCGTTTTCTCCGATCACGCGATTCAATTTTCGCTGCATCAACCGACTAGACTATGATCTCTCGCTGGCACATAGTTCGTAACTTCCCACTAGTGTCTCTTCTGATATAAGAACGAATTTACTTTGTACTCTTCGTCCAGAATATGGAGGCTAGGCAACTTCTTTATTTTATTGTATCTCGTTTACACGCAAAAAATCTTATATATTTATTTGGATAATTGTTTGTTTGTTGCAATTTTCAATAATGCGGTACACAACAAAGCTGTGCGCTAGCATCATAAGTAAATTTTAAAAAATTATTTTTTTTCGTCACTTCCGGTCGAAAAATAAGATTTCCAAACCGGAAGTGACGTATTTCCGGTGAATCTAAATTCCATAGTCCACAGTGAGGGACCGAAGCGCCCGAGCCACGACAATTTGCTAGTATGCACATAAAGTATAGGAAAAGTTAGGACAATGGGGAATTTATGTAAAGTCCCCGGTTTAACAAGGTCTAGACACTTCAAGTTTTATTAGAGACATTGAGTGTCGATTGGGGACTTTATCGTTGTTTCATGTTTCGAGCGTTAAATGAAGGATACGGTCGATTCGATCATTTCAGGCAATCCCCCGCTTCTCCGGTTCTCTTATGTGTCGCCGAGCTTAGGTCAATTATTATCGGTGGTGCCTCACGAGGATATGACCGTTGTATATCATCGTAGACTAAACGTCTGGTTATATAAATTTACGACTGATTATAGTGTAGCGGGATTTTGTCGGAGTCCGCAAAGACATAGGTATATTCGGGACACTCATCGACCCGGGCCCTCTTCGAATCCTCCGTCTCTTCGGTACGGGGGAAAGCGGAACAAAATGGACCGGCGTCGTTCATTTGATATAGGACTTTTCTTTTTACCTTCAACGGTACGTATCCGTAGAGGATCTCCGATTCTGCCAGTATTCATTCCGAATACCTCCCTTCGACGTCTATTTCCCGATTGTTTCGTTGATTCATCATTTTTACCGTCTCAAAATTCGAGCATCGGCAAATCTCGCATATCCGAGCCTCGCCTCTTCTGCTTCTGTGCGATACTCGTGCGAATATACATGCGACGAAAGATCGAGCAATAGAGACGGCGCCGCAGTAACGAGTTTATTTCAAACTTGGAAAGATCAGATGTAGGCTGAGGCGCGAATGAACTTGTAAAATATAAATGTCTCGGTAGTCCCCAGCGGAGAGAAGCGCGGGCCACCGGCGACGGGGGAGGACTAACAGTGGTACAGTATACGTTTGATGCGGCCTGCACGCCAACCGGATCCGCTAACGATACCCTGAGTGGAATTTACGCGTATTTACTCAGTGGCAAAAGAGCACAGACGAGGACGCCGGCGCCCCGGTCGCAATGATAATGGCAACGATGACGACGACTCAAAGTCGATGGAAAAAAAGGGAAGTCAGCGAGAATACACGCTGAAGAAGACGCCAGCCCCGTGAATTTGTACTCCGCGTTACACCCGGCACTTTCCAACAGACGCAAAGAGACCGCGGTTACCATCGATGTGACTGCAGACTCTCTAAACCTGTCGACGTTTCGCCGCCGATGACGCTGCCGTTTGAGTTCTCAGATCTTTTCTCTCGTCTAGCGCTTCTCTTCTCGAGCCGTCGGGATCTTCGGCTGCTGGAAATAATAATTGGTTCCGACGCGTGCCCGCTAAAAGACCCGCGGTATCGGAAGATGCGGTGCCGTCTCGAGCGCTGCTCCGTCTACGTCGCGGTGGGTCTCGGCTCGCTGTTGGATTCACGAGACGACGGGATTAAATAATGAAAATGTTGAACCGGCAACTTAATTCTTTGTCGACCGAAGTACGACTATTTCGTCTACAACCCATGGAGACTTTGATGAAATGCTATGAACTCGATTTTTTTAATTCAAGGAATATTTGGGAAGCGCGAACGGTAACGATCTTTTCTTATACTGTGGGCACGTCAATTGGATAATTGCGATCACAATATTATTCGGCTGGAAGTTCTCCATCCTTTGGCTTCGTGCCCGTACCAACGAACCGGAATATATATGCATCAAGGGGAACCTCACCGAGCTTGCCTTCTGGTTGTTCGTCATACGTTACCGTCGCGAACCGAGTAGGCCGTTCACAGTTAGGTATTTACAGCTTCGAACTGATTCGAACCGGTATACCTAATCGGGCTAATTGGGGGGTTAATTAACTCGCCGGTTCTCTCCTCAGATCTGTCTCTCTCTGACTTCTCAGACGATCGAAGGTCTATGCACTTACCCGCAGGTCGCGAACCTCAGTTTCGTAAGCACGAAGAAGTCCGTTCGCTCGCCGTCTTAGTCGGTACTTTCTTCAAGCGACTTTCATCCTATCCTTATACTGTTGCACACGTCGCAATAGTCTATCCCTCGACCGCTTTCTTCAATGTCATTCGTGCGCGTTAACGTTGACGAATTATTGCCTCACTTTGAGGCGGTTTGAACAGGTTATTACCATCTCGATAATTAATCCGTCCCTTGGGCGAAGTCCTTGAAGGGAACGATGCGAATAATACAGCAAGGTTTGAGGGCTTCCTTGCGTGGGAACTGGGCTGGGAAAGAGTTGGAATCGGGCTCTCGAACTCAGTGATTAAAAGGGTTCCGAAAGCTTCGAAACTTCAAAAATCCGTCCCGTCGAAATATAAAAATCTCTCCAGCCTACGCATCACGCCCTCATATCCGTCCCCGCTGCCGTACATCCGCCGACTAAGGAACGGAGTTGATGTCGTCCTTGTCTTCGTTCCATACTTGTTTCGTCTGTACGTGAAATTTATGAATATTGGACTGTGCGGTGAAGCTTTGCAGAAAGTGCGAGGCATACTATAACCGCGGCAGAATCTCTCGCGCGCGCGGAAGGGACCGCCATGGAGAGACGGCGAACGAAAGATAAACGCGAGTGTCCATCGCGTGGGTTAGGCTAAATCGGTTTCGGTGAATCAACTTTCCGAATCGAGGGAGAAGTGTGTACGCTCGAACTTCTTCGAGCGCAAGCTAAGAGATACGTAGATGAAGAGGGGAACGGTTGAACGGCGATACAGAGAAGGAGGGAAGAAGGGACGCGAGACGCGAAGCGACGATTGCGACGAGCACGACGAGGGCTCGTCTAGACACACAAATCCCCGCTGATGAGACAGACGCGGAGTTGTTTCTTCGTCGTCTTTGCTCATCCCTCCTGCCTACATCCGCGAAAAGCCGCCAGATATCCCAAACTCATCACTCCCTAATCGTTATTTCCTGCTGTCCCGTCGTCATAAACTTCTGCCGGTTGCTGGCAACGGCAGAGTGCACCAACGGCGAGGACCGGCGGATGTCTTCGAAATCGGGGCGGATCTCGAGCGACACGACTAGAAAGCGGAAAACGAAAACGATGCAGTTCTTTGCACCCGATCATTACCGTATTCTACTCTCGTCCTATAACGCTTATGGCCAATGATAACCTCGAGTTTCACGAAATACGCGACGATCAGCCCGTAAACGGCCTTCTCGAGTTTTCGTAACGTAATCAGGCGACTCAAACGGGTAAATTGAAAGACTTTGCAGCTGTTCTGTTCATCGGCGCACAACCCGTATCGTTTACTCCACAGGGGACATACACATATATCTTGAAAATAGTATAAGTCGTGTTCGGCCCAGTGGATGTGCAACCGGCTAAATAGCCTTATGATTCATCGAGCGTCATTTAAGCTCACCTGGCGCGGCGAAGAGTTCTGGATTCGTTTAATCGCGGTCGCGAGCCACGCAGCCGGGCCGGATGATCTCTACTCGATAAATGAAATACATTTTTTTTTTTTCGTCTGGTCTCAGATTGTGCCAAATAATCGGGGCTGTCCTCCGACAATCCTCTCCGGATTAGTCTGTTGGACAATGCAATTATTCTTGGCCGAAGGCCTGTAAAAACTGTCGCAGACCTACGCTAGCCGTTGCAGGCCAACAAGAGGATGAAGACGGCAGAGCAAACGGCGAAGTTGTGTCACCCGTCTGGCCGCGTGTGCTCTCTGTAGAAATAGAGAGAGATCTCTCACCGCTGCTCGCGTTGGTCAGGCCGGAACGAGTAGACAGAGTTTGTTCGCGGGCTGATGTAATCTTCGTAGTGTGTGACGGGATGGGCTCGTCAATCGAAGGCAATCTTGGAAGAAGAATTTATATTTTCTTCGTTGGCGTAAAAAATGGTTGCACCGTCAGGTTCATGAGAATGGGCAATGATCGACGTTCGATGAAATTGATAAAGCAATACTAATAGTATCGATATTACTTAACACAACCGTTTAATAAAATACCACTCATAATCGATTATTATTTTTCTTAAATATATATATTTTTTTTCGTCAATCATCTTATTGCAGTTCTTTTGTGTCATCGCCTCGTTATCATCGCGCGGAGTCTCGTGTCGTAGTCTAAGCTGGTAGGTTTCGAAGTCGTCGTCCAGCGTATTCCCAATCAAACGTCAATCGGCCGTAAACCGATGAGGAATTTGTTTACCGAACGACCATGCACACTATAGTGCACGATAAACTCGTGTGATTCTTATTATCACAAGGGCGATCGATTGACTTTTGCTGCCCGTGTTCCTCTGCCAAAAACTTCACCGCACGTGTCCGTCGATCCGAGACCCCATCTCATCTGTACATCTATAGGTATACATCCACTGTGTACAGCGATAGTACACACTTCCACTTCACTAATAGGCAACTAATAACGACGTATCAAGGCCTTATTTGTTTGTTTTTTTTTCTCTTCTCTTCATCATTTCGCCCCGTCTTGTCACTGGAGGTCGATAGAATGAGTTTAACGCTGATACACACGAAGATCGAGAAGAAGAGACGTTACTGGAAGTATATGAGCCTTCCTCGAAGCCAGTACCCGTTTTATTTTCGTCGACGGGACGCCCTCATACTCCGAAATTGATCGATGCCACGTGTATGCATGCGAGTGATCTTCCGCGATGGATAATATATAGATCGACGAAATCGTCAACGAGTTGTACAGTTTAAGAGCGAACAACACGCGTTGGTGGAACACGTGTGCGGCTGCGGATTCAGATATCGATCATTTGCTTTTTTTTACGTAACGGTAAGGCGCAATTTGACATATCGTGACATATCATACACGACGACTATAGGCTAACTGAATTACATAACTGTCTTTTCCGTTCCTCCAGTTCACCTGTAAAACGATCTCGCGTCGATGCATCGATAAACACCTGTGCTCCTGCGGTCGTACGGAAGGCTCTGCCGTGCTCATACCGTTCCCTCCGTCGACAATCAAAACCCCTACTGTTTCTTTTATTACGCGACATTAATCCCACATAAATGTGCGACTATGCACCAATAAAAAGGTTGTTCTTACGATTAACTCTGCAACAAAAGATTCATACAATTTTCGAATGGGCTTATATCTTAAATTAATATATCTACAATGAAAAAAATGTTCAGTGCCTCAAGAAGAATTTTTTAAATTCTTACACCTACGAATATGTTGCTATTGTTATTTGGAATTGTAAGACTTACATGCGCAGTTGAAATAAAAACATATTTCTTTAGCAGAGTGCACGTGAATTTTTGATTTCCCAGTTTTTCACTTGTAACATTTGCACTTGATTGTAAATATCTTTTATGTTACTCGGTGTGAAAATGGCGGTTTCACACCGAGCCCCATTTTCACACCTTGTGAAATAAAATTTTGTTCGATACTTGTGCGAAAAACGTTTTCTGAACTCGTGTGATTGCAACACTCGCCTTCGGCTCGTGCTGCAAACTCACACTCGTAAGAAAAAGTTTTTTCGCACTCGTATCGAAATGTACTATTACTGTAATGAATATTTGTCGATATGGTGGAAGAAGAGATTACAATCTCCCGCGAATATCGCTGACTCTTGTACCGCGATGAATGCGAAAAACGAAGAGAAGCGCAGTATTTCATCTAGGAGTACGAGCGTAGGAAATATCGTGCGCGATTGCTCTCGCGATGACCGATATTGAACAGATTGGCAACAGATGTTTCGAGATGCGTGGAATGCTCACTATGCGGAGATGACTGGTTGAACCTTAACGAGGATCAATCGATAACGATTGGGTTAACGGCGTGGAAGCGCAAATTCGCTAGATTGAGTTGATCCTGCTTCTTCGCGTAGTTGCGCCTCTGAAAGGACGTCAGATAAAGAGTAGCAGCAGCGAAAGAGTGCGGGAGCTTTCGATGCGCGGTGCAATCACGCGCTTTATAGTTCGGTTCCACGGCACTTGTTGCGCCGGGAAGATCGCCGACGCTCTTTGATACATGCGCGTTTGTGGGGCGCGAGATTGTTATTCATTGTTGCAACAGAAAATCATACCGCGTGACACTCTCTTGAGAGTGTCACGAGGAGTGGAGAGACAGATTTACGATGCGAAAAATCCCATCGTCATCGTTGTTTTACTCAGCCAATCACCCGCCGGCGCGGTTCGCTGCTGTCTGCGTACGGCGTACGCTTCATTCATGTATTTTTCATTACGAACCGTCAGACTATTTCATTAATGGCTCTTTTCGTTTTTCAGCCTTGAATAACGGATACTTTGCCGCTGGAAAAACGGTGCGTCGCTGTTTCGTGAATCGGTCGTTTTATTAGTCGGGTCAAATGCACGGGTAGGGTTCGATGAGAGGAACGTATTTTTTTATGTTGTATGCAGCCAAACGACGTTCGACCCTCTCTGCGGATGCCCTTAGTGAGAATTACGCAATCTCGCAGGCTCGCTCGGGACCCCGCGGTTTACCATGTTGTAAAACGGCACTAAAAAGCGAGGCACAATCAAGCGAAAGTATAGCGTGAGGGCTGTGAAATAAATTTTCTTTACGACGTCCGAGTCCCGCCGTGACTATTGTTATTATGCATCTTGAGAGGCATGTCCCACCGGACGCGAGTCTCTTAAAAAAATGTTTATTACACGCGTGAGATTGCACCGGGCCGATCTGCAGAGACCAAGTGACTTTTCGACATTTTCTACAATTCTTGTTTGAATAAATTCACGGTCGAATCTGTCGCTAGGCAGATGCACGAGCTGTTGCGTGTATATATGTGTGTATATTGCGTGACAATATGGATAGGAATGCCTATGCCTAGACTGCGTGCCGCTCTCCTCCGCCACATAGAACCTCTTGGAAGTCGAGAACGAAAGCGCTTACTCTCTCGTCTCGATTCTCCGCAACCGAAGTAATGGCGGTTCTCAATAATTCTGGCTGACCTAATGATCTTCCAGTTTCATTCCATTCTATTACAACACTATGCGAAAGATCATAACTACCCAGATAGACAAGGGCCATGAAAATTAGCAATTTGCTACATGTGGCGGCACATGTCGCAATTATTGCGCCAGTTGCTACTTTTCGTGCCGCTTGTCTATCAGAGTAGGGGTGTCCATCATGGTTTCTCCATTTGGCTAAAAATTACAAAAATTATAATAATTATAATAATAATAATTATTATTATTCGATGCCTATAACGTTGAAAACATTTACGCAATAGTAATCGTCAAGCGAAAAATTTATTGAGACGTAATCGCATTGACCAAGTATTTCGTCGATTGTCGCCAATAAAATTATGTTGCCTTCATTTGCATATATCGCAGCGATTGTTTATTCTTCTATCTGTTGCAGCGAGCACGGAACACCCGTGCGATTGACACATCTTTGCGGCGCAATAATCTTATCGGCGGGGAGGCGATGAGAGACCAAAGCGAGAGACTCGCCCCCACACACGATGCTCATAATTATCTATCTTTCAGCCAATGAGTAAATGGTCAACGATCGTGTTCGTCGTTATGGCCGATGACTCCGTGGGGAGAGAGTGATTGCAAAAGTTCTTGGAAAAGAGTATCGATGATCGGCGTAAAGCCGCTCGATTATCTCGGCACGGCTGACGTTCGTGGGCTTTCTTCAATGACGCTCTTTCTTATCGTTCTCTCCTAAGCGGATGTGATAATTTCCATTAAGCTTCTCCAGAACGTTCTTTCCATAGAGATTGGGAAAGCCGTATTCTTTAATTCAAATCTACATAAACTTGTATGAAGTGATGTATTCTCGGTGTCACGTCACTTCCGTTCGAAAAATTAGATTTTCAAACCGGTCGTGATGTATTTCCGGTGACGCGTTGGTTCCAGACAAAAAATGTAATTTTTAAACGGGATGCCACGTTTCCCCTAGATTACATCACTTCCGGTTGAAAAAAGGGATTTTCAAACTGCAAGTGAAGTTACCCCTGGGTGACGTCAATTCGGGTCGAAATATGAAATTTTTGAACCGGAAGTGACGTATTTCGGGTATGACTTTTTAGGGGTAGATCGATTTGTGCACGGTGAAGAAACACCAAAATATTATGGCTATAAAACAACGATACGCAAACACATGCGCACTAGTATCAATCTTCGTCTCTGACGAATAGGATATTGACCCGTGCTCTAATCGGTGCATCTTGTAGATCGTACATACGCAATCCATCGATGTGTTTTTCTGCCAGCGACATTCGATGCGTAGCAATCCATCAATCTATGCACTACAAATATCATTATTATTATGATTATCTTTTGCGTCATAGACACTCGCTCGTACGAAATTGAATTCGCCGGACAAGTAACTTACTGCTTGAGTAGGTGGATGGGTGGTAATAACCAATATTCGGTAAGGCACACTAAATACATTTTTATATGGCATAAAAGTTGTATACAATATCGTTCAATACAATACTATTATTCGTCTGGGTAAACACCTTTCGATACGGTAGTGATGCTTTCTGTAAATTGTCGTTTGCATAACAGAATTGTTAGCGGCTTATCTCGATGGATTGGGGGGGATGCAAGTTTTTCGGAGTTTTACGACATTTTACTCGTTCATTATGGTATTACTGCCGTTCTCGTGGGTGGGCAGTGCTCGAGTTTTTTTTGCTCACAGGTAACTCTCTATCTTTTACATAATATTTGTACAACGAGATATCTTGGTGTTTTTCGTGTAATTGGCGAGCGTAGCTATGACTCAATGAATCGATTAATTATTCTTCGCATCTAAGTAAGTACGGATTAATAATAACGATAAATCAGTTTTTAAAAAATCATGAAGAGATGAATGTCTACAAATTGAATACGTACTAGTATATATCGTACTACACTATCGAATTGATTTATTTCGTCAAAGTTTCAAAACACCGATGATTTATGGAAGACATGCTACACTGACTAATATCGAGAGATGAATTAACTACATCACTAAATGTAGTTTGTGGATGCACGAGCATAGCCTAGATAGAACAGCTCGGACGCACTAGAAATGGTTCCGTTAAAGAAAAAACAAATAACACGAGCAAGGCATTGTAAAGAATGATTAAAATTTCTATTATGCAATGATGGATGCATCGTAATTTGATTATAGTAAAATACTGTACAGTTACTTGGCGATAAGCTCCGTACTTCGGATATTACGAAAACGCGATACAATAATTATATTAAAAATTGGAGGACTCACACAGATGGACATAAATTGAAACAATTTCTTCATCACTGTGATACTCTCTATGTCATGTACACAAAAAAATCTGAACGATAGAAAACGCATGGTATTGTTCTAATATAGTTCAAAAAGCCTTCGACAGGCAACCGGCCAGCTATGGAGTAGTTGAATTATATATATATATATATACACATATCAAATTTGACAAATGTCAAACGACTCGAAAATTCAAATTGTACACAAGTCAACAGATCAACAGGAATATTTACACAACAGTAGAAACGGCTGAAAATGCTTGTAAAAAAAAAAAAAAATCGGTCATCGAGAATAGACCATATTAGTACCGTTCGAATTATCCGATCCTCGGGTCGAAGTCAACCCCACGAAGAAATAAGTACCGGATTGAGAAACAATGCGGCTCATTAATTCTCGAACAATACTTCATCGTATTAAAAGTTAAAGCACAATGGTAACAGACAACTGCTTCAGAAGTACAATAGGCGGCGATGTATACTTTTTCGAATCTTGCCCCTTTCACAAACACAGAACAAAAAAGGTATTCAACCACTTTCGATTAATAATGATTAATACTAAGTAACCGTCTCCTTCGCTACATATGTTTGGCAATGCGTACTCGAGCGTGCGGCATGACGGTGCGTATTCGTCTCCACCGAAAAATATACTATCACAAGATTTTTGTCAAAAGATTAAAAAAAAAAAAAATGAGATTATAACAACGCATTCCGACACAAAATGCAAACGACAAGCACCGTCACAGACTTTCGGAAACACGTCGATTCAGCAAACGTGGAATATCAGAATTGTAGAGACCCATCATTGATCTTGCCTCCCAAAAGGCGAAAGCCGAGCAATAGGCCATTTTGGATGTATCATTCAGGTGCATTTTGAACGCTACTGGATTCGTTGCGTCGCTGCAATCGTTCTGGATGCGAGCAAGCCAATTGACTAAAGTCACGAACAACGTCGTTAAATGTTTCATCTCCGGTGACACCTATCTCCGAATCTTTCATTTCCTCGTTCAACAGTCCCAATCGTAATCTAGCGCAAAGAAATCCAATTATTCAAAAAAGAATCTCGTTAATGGCTCTAAAGAGATTTCTGCAGATACATACAATGTAACGATATCCGCGTTAGCTTCCTTGACGGCAATGGACAACGGTTTAACTCCACTCTCATCTTCTATGTGTTGATCGGCACGATGTTTCAACAGTAAACATACTTGTGCCGTGTGGCCTGTAATGGCATACCAAACTGATAAGTTAAATACAAAAAAAAAAAAAGAAAAAAAACATCGAGAATAAATGTGTACGAAAACTTACCTAACTCCGTAGCCAAATAGAGCGGCGTTTTTCCATCCGAGTCTTGGCAATTGATTCGCGCACCATTCAAAAGTAGATACTCGCAAGACATCACCGAACCCTGTAATTAAAATGAAAAAAATAAAATAAAATATTTAACAAATAAAGGTAACTGCTGTATTTGCTCTTCCTATTGGAACGCACGCTTATTATAGCCTGATGAATTGCGTTTCGTCCCCTGTCATTTGCATTGGACCACATTTTATCAGCGCCCGCCGCTAACGCGACGCACATCACCGGAAGATTGTGGGCAGCCGCAGCTTTGTACAACAACATATCAGGATGCAAATTCTCGATATCCTCCTCGTCAGCGAACTCCTCGTCTTCGCCGGCCGTGGAATCCTGATCGGAGCTCAGTTCGAGACTTCCCTCTATCAATGGCTTAGGTAAATCACATCCAAACATCAACACATCGGATTCCGATTGTTTTTCATCACTTTGCTTCTCCGTGCCGGTATCTTTGTTTTCCGATATCTCGATAGCATTCAGTGAAATATCGCTCCGCGATGAGAGATTCGTCTCTGAATTGCTAGGCAACAAGACGTTGCCCTCGATTCCAGAAGTGTCACTCTTGCTCGGTTCCTCGTTAATATCAACTTCGGATCTATTTCCTACGTCGGCATCTATGTCGGAATCTATACGCTTCGTCTCGCTCTTGTTATCGTTGAGGACGCTTTGGGAGTTGGTCAGAATTTTGCCGTACAGCGTAGAATCGTTTTTCAGATCTAGTATCGCACTGTCCTCGGAACTCATGGAGTTTCTGTCGATCTTCTTGCCCCTCTCAACCAAACTCAAACTCTCGAAGGGCCGATACTTGCTATCGTCCGAACCGGTGGAATGCTGGAGCTCTTTGACAGACGTCAGGGTCGATGTCTTGTTACGACCGGTGCCATCATACTTGTCGTGGCTGCGCGGCCTCCGACGTAATTTTCTTACGCTCCACTTGCGGAATCGTTGCATATCACGGCTCGAGTGTTGGCTCGTTGCGATATTCGTCAAAGGTTTCACGAACTTTCGATCGACGTATTTTGCTTTTATCCAGGCCTCGCGTATGTTCCTGCAACAAGGCAACATGCATTTTAACAATGCAAAATGCGCGCTCGGCATAAGAGAGCGATTGAACTAGCAATTCAACGATTTACCCTTTGCACTTTGGTGTCGCTTTGGTAATCTCTGGAGGCGCTCGAACAGCCTCGTATACATTATTGACGACAGTATTTCCCAGTTCCGCCATCACCTTTAATATTTCAGGCTCCCAATCGTCCAGCGTCAGAGAACGTACTTTACTGTAGTGAACGCCAAGACTTCTGTGTACCCCGGAACACTCTGCGAATAGAATATACAATATAGTTAATACGCTGTCCTCCTGTATCGATTTATAATTTGTGTTAGTTCCGTCGGAGGCTTACCAATACAGAGAGTTATGCCCAAATTGATACTGGCCCATCGGGGATTCGGGCTGCCGCAGTCGCAGCAGGCGTCATTACCCGGTATCTTTAATAATATTTCCCATACTCTGTAACATCGAAAATCATGAATTATCGATCATTAAAAAAAAAATCCCAGTCACAAATTCGGTTACTTAATTACCTAGATTTCGGTTTCGGCGGGGGCCGCACTGGGCCTTTGCTGTCACGATTTTGTATCTGAAGCATACTCGAATTAGAGCCGGTACTCATTCCTCTCTGAATAGCGGCGCCGATAGCCTGCTGCATGGACGTTACCCATGCCAAGTACATCTCCTCGCTGTCAGCTTGTAACATGTGACTCCTGTGAATCAAAGGATTTCTTATAATGTAACATTCTGAACTGCTTAAAACATAAATTTATATTAAACGTTATAATAGGCAGAAGGATTACAAGACAACACGAACAGTGTCGTCAACCTCGTTAGACGCGATAATATTTCTTGACGCCCGCTTAAATGTGACACGTGTCATGAATACGAGTACAAGTTAGGTTTATCGCTTACTTTGTAGGACTCAAAACTTCGAAGCAGTTTCTCCGGTCGCAGTCGACAACGGGTTTCACAGTACACAAACGAAGATCCTCCTCCATGATCGTGTAGTCTTCCTCACCCGTGCGCTTTCTGTACACCAATTGATGATCCTTCAGGCAGAACCAGCGCCGATTCCACGTTTTGAAGGCGTTGCTCGTACGTTTGAATAAGTACCCTTCCATTTTTGGATTTCCCGGTGATGGCGAAGGTATCAAGTCCCGACTAGTGACATGAATATGCCGATTTTCCATTTCTTTTTCGAGCTTTGACGAGTCCCCTCGCATTCTTATCAGATCGTCGCTTAGATCCTTCAAAAACGGATCGAGATCTTGAGCGAGATCACTTCCCTGATGATAATAAGTGAAACATGCGTGCATATAACTCAGCAGTGTTCCGAGTATCTCGTGGCGTCTACGAGCTTGCAGCATAGTCAATGCATGGATATAATCTAATGCAGTGTGACGGAAACATGATCTCGTTGCCGATAGTATATTCGATGTTTCCTCATACTCAGCGGGACGAGTCTTGGGAACTTGAGAATTTCTGTTCAACGCCACATCAAGATCTGCTGATATCTTCTCGAAGTAGTGACGCGATTCCTTCACACGTTTGATGTCACTGTTTAAAAACACAGAATGTTTCGATTTTACTATTTTCGTTCAGGTTAGCGTTCGTGTCTAAACTGATCTCGATCGTCTGCGCACGTAACGCCGTTAAACGTCGCTAAATCTGATAACGTTTTATCGATCATGGAATATATATGTTGATTATGATACCCAATGCACACAATCGACGGCAGCACCAAAGATATTGTTTGTAATGGGTGAGACAATTTATTCTCGTAAAACTTACCATTTCATGAAAGAACTGAGATCCTTGACCACCGTTCTTGATGCTTGGTCCAACAGGATTGTATGGAACTTGTTCATTTCTTGCAATGCGTGAATGAGCTTGTTTAAAAATGCCATTATCTCGGCGTCGTCGTTGAAGTAAAGAGATAACTCCCAGAGACTGTTCGCAAACTGACTGTAATGAGAAATTGACACAGTATAATGCACAACTACAGCGGTATGTGTACGACTCAGCCGGTGATTGCAGATACACGGTATATATAGGCATATAAGCGTGCATCGTTAAACGAGGGTTTTTGCATTGTATTCTCCGATACTCTGTGGTGATAAAGAGTGTTGCCCATGTTTTAAATAGCCATTGATAGGGCGTATTGGATATATCAGTTGAATGTTCCACTTGTGTGACTTTGCAAATTAGTCTGCACAGTATGAAAGAAAAATAAAATAAAAAAAATAATGAAAGAGGGCTATACCGCAGAGTGCACACCAAGAAATGTCGTTGGTAAAGCAGGAATTATTAAGCTTGATTGTCTTTGACCCGGGAACCTGCATGAGTCATATCTAGCCCCTCCGTAGTAATTTAGTATCCATGCTTCCTGCCACTTTTCCCAGAGTTACAATAACCCGCTAAGTATCATACAAAGAGAAATATCCAACACTTTCATTGAGCGATCGTATCTTTCATAATGTTTCAACGACGATGTGCTTCAACCAATATTGTTAATGTCTCCGAGAGCATTTGTACCATTATCTGGATAGTTATATTTACAAGCTCATACCTCTGTTGTCCGACGAAATTTTTCCCAGCGTCGATCATTGAATTGCAATTCTTCAACACCTGAGAATGAAAACATACCCTCATTGAAACAAAACAGAGATACATTGGTGATAGGAAAATTTTTGTAGCATTGTAGGCATTAATAATGCACACGCTTGTAGTAGATTCGCCAGGATGTGTGCACTATAGGAGAATTAGAAGCACTTATTGTGACCCGCAGCCTCTGGGAACTGATGACCAATTAATGGTCATTAAGTTTGTGCCATAAGATGATATTAATAGGGTACCTTGTCCAATTTCTGTTCCAGCTGGTCGATGTTTCCTTCGACTT
This sequence comes from Ichneumon xanthorius, assembly GCA_917499995.1. Taxonomy (NCBI): domain Eukaryota; kingdom Metazoa; phylum Arthropoda; class Insecta; order Hymenoptera; family Ichneumonidae; genus Ichneumon; species Ichneumon xanthorius. The sequence goes on along the minus strand of OU824206.1, from coordinate 792,160 downwards.
CCTCTATGCAGGAACTAAAACACGCAATATATCGTTTCATGAATATTTTATGCGGTAATATGCGAGAGAATCATCGATGTTCGAAACGAAACATAATTGCCCTTGCTGACAAAGAAAAATACGATTTGGCCATAAGACAAGGCTCGCGCTTGAGATTACGACGTTGCGAAAAACTCAGAGTACTTTGAAGATTCAAAGTAACAACGACTGTGGCAAGTTAATCATAAAAATCGAGAGGACAATCGCCGAGTGCGAGTTAATTAGAAAGTCTGAGTCTCTCACCGAAATTTTGGAGTATCCCGTAGGCACTCGTCGAACTCTATCAGAGCCTTCATATTTGCGGTACTGATGTCACACAGTGATCAAAGTGAATTTTGATAATCGAGCGCAATTTTAGAAATTGCCCTTGCACCCATGTAATAAAAACAATTGCAGCTTTTACACTTAAAACAAATTAAAGTAAAAAACAATACACACACTCCCTAATATTCTGTCAAAAACAGACTGGCTGAAGGGGGCGCCGATTGTAACAAACGACCATGCGTCGCTGCTGGCAACAATGGAAACGGCAAAGTTCCTAATCTTGCCAGACTCCTGGCACTCCATGTCCCCCCACTACTTTTTATTTATCAAGCGGCCAACGGGTACAATCCAAAAGCAAACTTCAAAATATCAAAACAGTAGGCTAAACTTCGGAAGAAGTTGGCAACCATGCTACCGGCAACGTAGAGGTGAGAACTTTGTATCATGTGAGGACGTTGTATCATTCGGTAGTTAAAGCCGGTAAACGTCGGGACGCCGCGCTGGAAGAAGGTAGTTAAAGCCGTGATAATGCGTTGTGTAAGTAATTGACAGATTGTGGTTGTCCTAAAGAGGTGGAGGCGTACTTTGTTCCATCTATTTATCAGTATTAGATTCATACATTTTCTAAGCATCGTATCCTATTTTGAAGCGGTTATAAACTGGAACTTTCGTAAACTCTTCTGTAACAATATTCTGGAAAAAAGAAATACATACTTTGGAAAAGAAATGCAAGACACAACACTTGCGATGATAAATTTGATATTTAAAGTATTATATGTTATATGTTCAAGTGAATAACCTCGCTGAGGTAATAGTATCATTCTTTATTCGAAATATTCGTTTCTTTTTCCTTTATCTCCTCTGAAAAAAACTAAACAAAACTAAACAGTCTTTATTTATTGGAGCATACCAACATGCCAAGAGTCTCTCCAAGCCCTTTTCCTTCCATTAAGGTGAAGTGAAAGTCACGTGACGGAGCCGCGGTGTGAGAGAGATAGCGGCATTGGTCTTACGGTGGAGCGCGAGAGAGCGACAGAGAACGTGTTTCACTTCACCTTAAACTACGATCAGAATTTTGTACTGCTCTCTCGATGTCCTCCATCATCTCATCAGTAGGTTGACTAAGTATGAAAAATTAAGTCGGAATTACCGTCCCAAAAACGAGCAGAAAATTGACTACACCACCAGTTGGTACAGCGGGTATTAAAAAAGCACAATAATAAAATAAAACATACATAATAATAAAAAGAATATGTATATGTAAATCTATATATATATATATATATTGTTTCCTCCCCTCCTGCACGCCTCTGATCCTCCGTCACCGCCAACCAGACGGCAAGAAAGTCCACCACTGGCCACTAGCGCCGGTCGGTGCAGCGGATTTAACATCCTAAAATCAACTAGAAAGTGCAACTCTCACTAATGGAATTGGTACTTGGCCTCTGGCATAAAACCACACACAAGGGACAAGAAGAAAAATCTGTTTATACGATATACCAACGATTAATATGCTCGTGAAAGGCTGAAGCATCGTATCTCGAATGTACGGAGAGTACGCAACGGTTATGTCACTCTACCCCGTGGAAAGTGTCACAATGGTTGCATTGGCAGGGGAATAAAAATGTCAATAATAATATACCTGGCGAGATGACTTTGATGACAACCGATACCTCGCGTATCTACTGGTTCATCGATGATCCTCTAAATAATGACGAAGGATTAAATTATGCCCCGTAAAGAAAAAATGTAAGACTCACTGTGAATACACTTCCCGATCGCAAGGTGGAATAATTTTCTTGCACACTCATAATGCACAATCCACTTGGATTGTTTTCAGCAATGCCAAAACATGGGAACGGGACAGAAGAAATCGTATGAACACATACTTCAAAACGCTGGCGGATCTTTTGCCTCCTCATCAGGAAGGCAGAAAGCGAAACAAAGTCGACATCCTGATCCATGCATCGAAATACATAAAAGAGCTGAACAATCGTACGGAGGAGTTGTTCAATGCTCATGCGGGAGAGGCTCACAGTAAGCGCATCTTTGGATCTGTTAATATCAGCTCAACAATATTTGACAGCCCATTTGACCTTTTTCAGAAGAAGAACTGAGTCGTATGAAAAAGCTGGTGACCCAACTATTCTCGCGTACCCAGCTTCTCTCGGCCCTTCTGAGCAACGCAGGAATAAAAGTTCCCGCAGAGCCTGCTCTGGAGAAAATCTCGCCACTGAAATGGTCCAACAAAATCAATGTAGAGGATGGAGAAAAATATCTAGATAGAATGACCGAACGAAAGAAGCCTGAGAGACGAAAGAGTAAACAGATTGGATTCAAAGTGCCTTCCAAACAAAAATCAGTTAATCATGCTGTTGATTCTCCGATGAAAAATGCGGAAGACAAGGCACTGCTGGAGTGTGCTAATGGTCCGATTGAGGATCAGGAGAATCATGTAAATAGTACAATAAACGAGAGCAACGAAACTCGGGAAGCTGTTGGCGCGTCCAATAAGAGTACCAACTCGTGTCACAGTGCACCCAGTTAGTAAACGTGATACATGCCCCTTACATATTCCCTTGACCCTTTATCATTGTATTATCATTTGATTACAGATACGGCGCACGATGTCGTCACGCCTTCAGAGACAGCGGGCTCGAAACCGAGCAAGGGAATCCGCAAGCTGGAATCGCGAAAGAAGGTCAAGAGAAAAGCAAAGCACATAGACTTGAAGATAAAGAAGAAGAAATCGAACACATCGTCGGCTCAGAGTCAATCCATCACGAACATTTTGCCGGGTACATTAATATGGTCGGCGGGCAAGTTGATGCCTCTCGTTACGCCTATAACGCCTCTGACGTCGAACATTCTCGTCAGTGCTCAAGCTCAGTCAGCGAATCCTATTATACTGAGCAACGCCCAGCAAAATCATCAAATGATCGTGATGCAGCCACTGTCGAATCGCGTACAAAACTCGGTCTTGCCTATGCAAAAGATTGCTGTGAATTCGGTCCCGAGTATACAAACGAGCGTGGGAGTAAACTCACGAGACTGGGCATCGAACGTGAAGAATATCATCGCATCGACCAAGATCGGAGGACGGAAGGGGATACTACCTAAGGGAAAAGAAATAACGAGCACGACGATGACTTACAAAGTTCCCATCCCAGCGATTCATCGTGAACCGATATCTACCAAAGTTCCCGAAAGCGTGGATGCTAAAGGAAAGAGGAAAACGGCAAAGAACAAAAAGTCTCTGCAGCGCGACAAGACTGATACGAGTATCAAAGACTCGGCGGAGAATTCTACAGTACCATGCAAAGCAAGTTCCGTAGAAGCAGTCGCGCCACGTGAAGATTCAAGCCCCGAAATATCAAAAACTGGAGTGAGCGGTAAAAAAAGGAAAGCGAGTGAAGATGCAGAGACCTCGGACACTCAGCAACCGACGTTCGCGAAAGTGACGAAACTTTCGGAGACTTGCGAGTCGATCGAAAACTTGAGACATGTCGTGGAAAATATTGGAGACGATGCGGGTCAAGCTTCTGAGAAGCCGAAGCTGCAAGAGAAGAATCAGGATTCCAGCGAGGATGAAAGAGTCGGGACTAAGCCGACAACTGTACCGGAATCTACTTGCATCTCGTCGGCTTCTGAAATCGAAAAAACCCTACCGTCCGAAGAATCTGTCAGCGTACCGGATAAATCGGCGTTCTCGTCACCTGAGACACTAAACAATGCCGAAGATACAGTGACAAAATCTACCCCGGATCAGTCGGTGCTTATTGCGGAATCGTCGCCAAAGGCTGACAGCAAAACTGCTTCGTCAGCCCAAGACGATTTATCGACATCATCCGAACTTTCCAAAGCGGCACCGGAGCCTGATAACGAGCAATCTACAGCCACAACTGCCCTAACAGAGGTGGACAAAGCTATTGCCGAGGCTGGTATGGTCACTGACAAGGAGAAAGATGTTTGCGATCTCGGCACTCAATTCGATAGCCTCCTGAGAGCAACGGAGAAAACGGAGGCCAAAGTTGACAGCGATGTAATTATCAACAGCGCGAAGATCATTCTGAATCTTGATACTAACACCACAACGACTATGAAACCAGAAATTTGTTCTACCGTCGTCGAAACGTTGAATACGGAAACTTCACCCACTGTATTGGAAACCGCATCCGTTGAACACCAAGTGGAAGAAGTATCCAAGGTAGTTGAACGATCGAAGGATGAGACACTGAAGTCGCTGTCCTACAGCGCGGGGAACAGTTTCGTTCCGATCGGCCATCGAGCCGAGGGACTTCACTCCGACTTGTCGAACGATCTCTTCGCTTCGCTCCAGGTTCCCTCGAGCTCGCATAATCCCGAATCGATATCTCCTACAGCAGCTTTCTTGATGGCCTTTCCTCTGGTATCCTCCCTCAACGGCAAGACCGAGGTGCTCGAGGAAGAGATGAAAGAAGACTTGAAGTATCACAGTCAAACACCTCCCATGCTGCTGCAGATCGGTGCGATAGAGCCAAATAGCTTCAAAGTCAAGACCGACAGTACTCACGCGACGATACAATCGATCGTTATTGATAAAACCGCGGATAACTCTCAGGAACGCGACAGCTCCAAGAGCCAGCTCGTTCTCGAAGTTTCGAATGAGCCAACGCCGTCGAAAGCTCTGCCTAAAGTGGTCAACAGCGAGACGATCAAAGAACGATTGTATAAGGTCGTTCCATACCCCGAGGCATCGGTAAATACTTCCGTCAATAACAATTTCGCTGTTACATCGACGAATGCGAGGCCGAACAATCACAGCAATACCGTGACGATTCCCACCTGCGGAATTCAATCTACGCCGATGATACAAAACTCCACGGTCGGCCCGAATTCTCTGACCGCAACTAACACGGTTCCCCTAGGGTCATCGGCGAAATGCCACAACTCCGTCCGAAAAGGTAATAACGTGCTGACCTCTGCGTGTCCCAAGTATGAAGAAGCCAGCATCTTACGGTCTGTAGCTTCGGGTTCGAGCAATGCCGGCGAATTACAGAAATACGATTCCAATGCCCGTTATCCGGACTACGTGCCGGGCTACGCAAACTTCACGGCTGCAGCTGACAACTGTCAAATTCGACCGACCTTTGGAACGTCGAAGACGATGACGGCGAATTCTTCACAAACCTCGACCACGCTTCCGGTGGTTAATGATTCCACGATGTCCACGTATCCATCGGTACGCTCTCAGGCAGTTCAGAGCGCCTACGTGGCTCACACGACCGGCAAGGATCCTCAGGTCTCGCAGCAGGTCTACATGAATCGAAGCAAAGAGCCTGCAGTTAATTCTTCCGACGCGATGTCGTACGCTGTATTTCCACCGGTTTCTCAGGGAGTCTTCAAGGAATCGTATCCCGTTCAGAGTTACGATATGCACGGGAAAGAGCCAGGCGTGCAGATTCCATTTCAGGGCTACCCTATTGCATCATGCAAGAACTCTTCGGCGTTGGATTCCAGTTCGACGCAGCAGGAGATACCGTACATAAGTTCGCGGGCAAACGAAGCTATCTCGACCGCGAGTATCAATAGCAAAGACACTACTCCGCAGAATACCTTTCAAAATTATCCTGCGCTACCGCAAAACAAAGAATCAAGCAATCTGAATTCGATAAACGTTGGTGAGAATCCCAATCGACTGACCACCGTTGAGAATCAACGCGTCGAGCCGACAGCGCAGCCTCCAACGGGCTACACGAGTTTCGGCATCAAGGAACCCAAGCAAAATATTCACGTTGCCGAGTCGATGTTTCAAGGAAAGCGCAACGACTCGCAAACTTATGTTCCATATAGCAGAGAGCCCAAGAAACCAATTTTCGATGCTGGTAACAATTCGTCGATAGCGCAAGTCAGCAAGCCTCAACACATTCAGAATTCATCGATTCCTCGTTACCCCCATCAGCTTCAGCAACAGCCTCAACGTCAACAGGCTTGCGTTACTTCGTCGAATTACGGTCTGAGTACGTCCTCCGATAACACAATGAAATCCACGACAACGGTGGCTCACAATTCGTCCAACTTCAGCATACTCTCGTGGACGACTTTCTCGCCGATAAACGGTGGTAGCAACAACAACAATCTCGTGCAGTACGAGTCCGGTGCGGATCACGTCGACGACGCTGAAGGAAAGACGATATGTGAAAACTACAGTTACGCCCCTCTCCACAAAGAAACCGTGACCTACGGAAACATGCTACCGCGCGAAGGATTCACCACCGATTCTGCGATCGTCAGTGTCGACAAGGGAACAGGGAAATTGGTCGACGATAGCTTGAAGCAACAGAGCTTTGATGATCCGTCCAAAATAAAAACCGTGCAGCCGACCATTGCGCAGCAGAAGACCAGTCGCGGGCAAAATCAAAACGCCAATTCCCCGGAGGATTACAAGTTCGGTGGGGATAATAAAAATAAGAGTAACAAATACCCCATGGGCTCGGCTTACACGCAAACTGAGTTCGCCAGTTTAGAGCAGCAGCGCCTTCAGCAGCAACACAGCTCGAAGGGTCATCAGACGATACCGGCGAAGTCTGAAAAGCCAGGCTACACGATGCGTACTTACGACTCGCATGCGTCGTTCGAACTCACTGAATCCAACGTCCAGATAAAATGTAACAGCGACATGTATGCTGGTAGCAGTTACAAGTACGACGATGAGAAGGATGTTCAATTGAAGTATCAATCTCACGTGCAGAGGCAATCATCGGTTTTGCATCACAACAATTCGAGTTACAATAGTGTACCGAAGCACGGACAACAGCAGCAACAACAGTCGCAGCCTCCTCCTCCTCCACCTCCTCAACAGCAGCAACAGCAGCAACAGCAGCAGCAACAGCAGCAACAGCAGCAACAGCAGCAACAGCAGCAACAGCAGCAACAACAGCAACAACATCAGCAACACCAACAACAGCAGCAACAGCAGCAACAGCAGCAGCAACAGCAGCAGCAACAACAACAGCAAATCCCGAATAAAACGAAGACTATATCGCAACAGCAATTGCAACAACAACCCATCAGGCCTCCCGTCAATTGGATGATGACGCCCGAGATTAAGCACAATACGAACATCGCTGACCTTATTCTTCCGCCAATCGGCAAAGAGCTCGAGTTCTGTCAGAACAATATCTTCACTCAGCCACCCTCGTACAATCAGAGCACGCCAAATCATCAGTTTTACAATAACTACGATGCAGCCGTTAGCGCGTCTCATGGATTTCCAAATATACCCACCCTGCAGAGTGATCCGCGAAGGATCGCAGATGGTTTCTACACGGACGAACAACCGTTCGCCTGGTCACCAACGAAAAACTCTCAAGGTCTCGAGCACAATCAGGCAATAAAGTCTATGGATCAGCATGTGGTTGTTCCCTCAACATTGCCAACGTTGGTGGGTGATCTGGCACTGGGGACAAATATTTCCGAGAAGCAGAGTTTCCTTTTCGGTCAGATGGCACCGAGAAGCAACAAAAATCTTGGACAACAGCCAGCTATAAAGGACAAAGAGACCAATGTCGTTGGACGAGATTATCAAGCGATGCTGAATGTCCAGAGCGTTCAACACGTCGGCCAGGGAACCTCTTTTCTATCCGTGAGTCAGCTCGTGGAGCATGAGAAAGCGGAGAAATCGCATCAGCAACAGAATCATCACCCCCACAATACGCACAATCATCAACCCCCTCAGCCGAGTCAACAGCAGCCTCAGCAGACTAGAAAACATCAGCGTAAGACCAATGCCAGTCCTCGTGGAACGGGTAAACGTCAGATAGAGACGAGAAAGCATACAAATGTTACCGATCCGCAATTGCATCCTCAACACTCGGAAGAACAGAAACTACCGTCTGCTCACGCGTTTTCCGATCAGTCGTATCATCAGCCGCAGCAGCAGCAGTCCCAGAAGTATCAACAGAACGACGTTCACTGGAGAAACAGGCACTGCAAAAGCAACTACACCGCCGAGGCGTTGATTGGTGGGAACACGAGTGTTCACGATGCTAACAATCAGGATAAGCAATTGCAATCATCAACGATAAAGTCGTTCTCTTCGGATTACACGCAGAACAAATATCCCAGCGGCTTGTCGACAACTGACATGGTAATGCCACCGATTAACTACTTGTCGAATAGCACCGACGATCCCAATGGATACAGTCAGGTGGTCAATCAGAATTTCAACCATTCGTCGTACGCCTACTCGTCAAACACGAACATCTATCCGACAACGAATTTCATAACGAGCATATCGAACACACCGACGAGCTATATGATGCCTCTGCACGACAACCCGACTGATTTTCTCGAGACAAACTCTTTCCTGATGCCTAATGTCGCCAATGTACCCCCGACATCGAAAGCTCCGATCAACACCACGACATCGGTGTCTTCCGCGTCAACTACGAGACTCACAACTTCGTCGGCCGTGAGCGTCCCGACTAACCCGAAGAATAATCAGCAGCACTACGCCAGCAGCGCTGGAAAGCATCAGAACTGCGACAAACGTAATTCTTACTCGACACCTTCGAAGAAGGGTAAACGGAAGACGGACAACAACAGTAGCATGCACAATGTGGAATTTCCATTGTCCGCAGTCGGTTCGTCACTCGAAGACTATCATTCGCATCCTCATTCGCATCATCATCATCACCATCACGCTCATGCGTCGACTTTCCTCGCCCCTCCTCACGCGAACCCGCTTTATCAAAATCATCCTCATCCAACTGCTGTTGGTCTCGGGACAAATGCGAATCGCGTGACGAGAGGAGTAGTCGCTACGGGCAATACTGCGGCTCTTACTCATCATCATCCGTCGGGCACGAGTCTTACGAACTTCAATTTGAGCACAATCTTCCCCGAAATCAACGATAAGGTGCGATGGTCAATCGTGACTCGTGATCTCGATTCTCACTAGCTTTGTTATCGATGCTTCAACGCACCTTATCAAATTATTCACGTTCTTCGGTTTTTTTTGTTTTATTTTTTCTAGGTCACTGGGTACAAGCCACCAAACGTCATTCCCCCTGGATTGCCGCAATCTTCGAATCATTCGACCGCTACGTATCCACAGCGTGCTAACTATGCGACCAATAACGCACTCGGTCATGTACCTCAGGTATATAAAATTCTCTTCTTCTCCCGTCGATAAATTTCTGATTTCAATGTCCAATTTATTTTTAAAACAGGTATCGGAATCGGCTCAGTTCACAAGCGACCTTCCTGCTCCTCCTCCACCAGGCGTGCTTCATTACAAGACGTCCTGATATCTCACTAATCGTCGATAAATTGTGTCAAGCGGCATTCGAACAATGTTCGGCTCAAGCCCATGAGACTTTATACCTTTGTATATATAGATAATGTAATTTAATAACATAAAGAACAATCTCATTGATAAAAACCGTTCGAGCGACTTAACAATCAATTGCCGAGAGAATTTGGTTACGTGCTCCACACTCATTCAAGTGTTTTCGTGCAGCTTGGGATTAAAAAAAAAAATGGAAACATAAGCATGCGTTATCGACGGAGCAGCGTACGAATGTAAGGTCGCATCGTCTCGCCCACAACGCGATAAGAGCACTCTCCCGACACGCTCGAACGAATAAAACGCATCAGAAACAAGTATAAATGGTCTCGGGGTCTATTGAGGCATTCAAGACGTGCGTACGTGACTGTTACACTTGCGACTACGATTCATTCGTCGAACCAACGAGAAGCCAGCTTTGGGGCGATGATTCAGTGAAGCGCAACGATTTTCACCGTCCGGTATCGACGAGTCGGAGAGATTTGTGAGGTCGTATTGTTGACGTATTTGAGGGAACCGAGGGACGACTGAACCGAGAAAGTATGGGACGAGTGCGTGCGTACCGAGCTACGAGCGCGGGACAAGTTAGTAGATAGGCCATGCGTCAGCGTGATTACGTACGATTGATCGACGAGTTGCGGGCTGCTCTCCCGTCGGATCTGTCCACCCCGGTCAGACACTCATGGTATATCGGTACGTAAACGCGTTAGGTCCAGCATATCCGTGTAACAATCGCGATTGTACGCCGATGGAAAGGGAATGAGCGTCTGAAGTGTTTTCGCGTCGAGCGGGATCGCCTAGTGCTGACCACGTAGGTCGCGGTCGAGCAAGGGTGCAGGTTGAGGTCAGCAGAAACAGTGCCCCCCCCCCCGTCCGTTCATGCTGTAATAACTCATTGATGGAGAAGTAACGAGATCGGTGCTGCTGCAGAGTTTCCCTGTGCTGCTTTGAGAACGCGGGGCGCTGAGACGACGAACGATGCCGAGCAACGGAGGTGAGAGACAGATTACAGTCTGAACTCGCTTTAAGGAGATCGCTATCTTCACATATATTAGATATATTATTGGATTTAGTATAGTAACACAGACGCCTCGTCTCTCGATCATACCTTATCAGAGAAATTTTGGAAGATAGCCGGAATGATAATGTCACGGTGAGACGATTAGATACAGTATGCTGATTGACCGAGGTTTATTATCACAGTGGATCGGCATTCGGAGGACATCGGAATCTTGAGAGACGTTCGCTTATGGTTGTAATGTGCTTGGGTTTTGGGTTCGAAGAATTTGAGTTTTCAGTGGCTATTACTTTTGTGACATTCGGAAAATAGTGAAGCAACAGCTTCGCGTGCTTTGGGAGAGCTCAGTGGTATGGCGAAAATACATTATTAGTTGTTATCGTTATTATCGTCCGCGAGTGTATGTATACACAGAACCAGCTAATTAAAGTATACCAATGACCATATAATTTTCGGTATGACCCAGGTCGTAAACATTAATAATTGTGGTAACACTGTAATTAAGAAAATTGTACATTTAATGTACCGGACTGGAAGTTTCTATGCAAAAACTAGTAAATTAAATTGAATGTCCAATTGTGATAAAAAATTAATATCCTTTTTCAATTACACTATATTAAATGATTTAAATTAAAGTATTTCCATGTTTCTCATACACTGAACATTAATTTTTCATCACTATTGTACATGAAATTCGATATACCAGTTTTTGCATGAAAACTTGCAGTCCGGTGCATTCAATTGCATACGATTTTTTTACAGTGATTAGTTTGATTACCGATGTCAATACGAAGTAGACTTCGTATATAATATCGTCTTTTGTAAATGCTATTAGTAATGGTACTGTTGCAGCGAACGCGAAATCAGGAAAACCGCAGACGACTGTCGACAAAAAACGCAGTATGTCCATCGCAAAAGTGAAGGAACGTATGGAGGTGAGTGAGTACAGTGGACTTTGACTTTTTATATCGTTTCCAAGGCAGCGTGAAAATAAATAAACGAAACATGTGGGCTGGAACATTTCTTTTTTTTTTTTTAAGCTAGGGAAAATACATAAAAATTATGCCATTATCAGGCTTCAAGAATTATGCTTGGGATTATGCTGCTAAGAACGGTGATTAATCGTTCATACGGTCTGTTTGTTTTGTCTGGAATGCACGCATATAACGCCCTGCGGTTTCCGCGCCTTTGATGAGATATAACGATATCTATAATATGTACGACCCATTCGCATCCGGACGTTTTTTTTCTAGCTTCCCTCGATAACGCACATGCTCTTTTTTGTTTGCTTGTTAATCATACCATGTAAATGAGTTATCGTGACGGTGAATATTTTTCAGCTGGTCTTTGACTTGTTCAGCAATCTCAATTCATTTCCATTTTTCCCAACAATACCAGCCCGGAGTTTTGATTTATTCTACTCATATTGGTCCCATACCAGTTATTTACAGGAAGTCTATGTTATAATGCTTTCGATAATAATTGCTTTCAAGAGCGAGCGTAGTGTTCGAATCATTGGGACATCCACCTTAATATATATAGCGTTAATTGGACCTGCACTTATACACGAAGAGATAACGTATCGAGTTTCCCACAGAGATTGCGACACGACGTCGTAAATAATGTAGGCGATCAGTTCGACGACATGATGTCCGATGTTATGTCCGAGCTGGAAGCAATCAATAAATTCGAAGGAATCAATGCTCTTCACCTCGATGAAACGGAAAAATACCGTGATAAGAGGTAAAGCGAACGTTTCATTAGCAAACGATCGATAAAAAAAATAAGTTTTTAAATATTTTTAACGGTTATTAACATGCCCAATCGTATAATTTTCCAACAGAAAAGCAGAGAAAAATGGCGCACTTCCGGAGAAGCAATTCCTTCACCGGAATTCAGTTCTCACCGATCTATACGAGATCAAGCATTTTAGAACAATCTACAACTTCTTTATAGTCATACTCATAATACTGTCGATAAATACGGCGATCTACGATCTGCTGCACACCGGATCGTGAGAATTCTTCACAGTTTGTTCTATACAGCATATATACTTCTGAAGCTATTGATACGTTAACTGTTTTTTGTTGTTTGACTAGGACGAATCTCGGCATGAGGCTGATAATGCGAGGATTTGCCAAATTCTCGGTAGTTATAGAAATTTGGCTGGTCATGGTAGCCTCTACTTTCGGCGCATACGGAGCTTGTAGCTACTGGGCAAATCGGCGTGTCACCATATCGCAAAAATGTAACATTACCAACGTATCATGAAATTCGTATAGTCTAGTAGTGATGAAACATACGTAAGTCCTAACATTTTTTTTTTCATTATTAGCAGTCTATAAGCTGAAAGCCTGGGACTATGGATGGATTTTACTCTTCGTAGCTTATCAAATCGCGTTAATAGTTCTTCCCACGAAGGCAATAATTTGGGCTCAACTTCCGCCGGTATCCAGCGTTGTAATCCTCACGGAAGAAGTACCCATAAAAATGCATCCATCTCACCACTTCTATATAATATACATTCGACTAATAATCAATTACTTTAATTCAGACTCGAATGGTGATGAAAATGCACGCTTTCGTGAGAAGCGCCGCACCAATCGCGATAGCCTACAAGCCACACACTGAAGGCAAGGAATTCGTCTTCCCAGGCTTTTCCAAGTTTCTGTACTTCATGTTCGCTCCGACCCTGATCTATCGCGACAGCTATCCTAGGTAAACTTTTTTCGAATTTATAAGTGAGAGGTCTATGAGAGCGTTTAGTGGTCTTGTACTTTATCGTTAAGTAGACAATAATAATTACATCATATGCTCATCGAAAGTGTAACTTTTCAGAACGAAAGAGATCCGATGGCGTTTCGCCCTCTGGCATTTTACCGAAGTCGCACTCGTGATTTTTAACATGGCGTTCCTATTCGAACGATTTCTTTTACCTCCCTTTGAAGAATTCGGCAAACATCCTTTCGACGTTCGAAATTTCATATTGGCTGTATACGGGTCCAGTTGTCCGGGTATGCTCGTGTTCCTCTCCGGTTTTTATTGTCTTCTTCATGCTTGGATGAACGCCGCTGCCGAAGTGATGAGATTCGGTGATCGATTATTCTACAAAGTGAGTACAGTATTGTTACATTATCCCGTCCGGATTACCGATGGATCAATCGATGGGACATCAACACCTTGCATTTTTTTTTCTTCAGGACTGGTGGAACTCAACAGCATACGCGACGTACTATCGTCATTGGAACGTAGTGGTGCACGACTGGCTGTACACTTACATATACAAGGACATCTACGAGATTGTCACGTCAGGGAATCGAACGATCTCCATGTTCGCTGTTTTTTTCGTATCGTCCCTCTTTCACGAGTACATACTGGCCTTCACATTCGGTTTCTTCTTTCCCGTGTCGATCGGGATGTTCGGTGTTGTCGGATATGCTTTAGTGTTTCTGATCAGGACGAGCCACGCATCCGGTAATATGTTCCTGTTGTTCTCGTTGACTACGGGTTTCGGCACAATGATAAGTCTCTACGCTATGGAATATTTCGCCCGCGTGAACTGTCCTCGGTTCAACGATGGGATCGTCGATTTTTTTATACCGAGAAGCTTCTTCTGCTTCTAGTCCACGATCAAGACCTTCGATTCCGTATTTCGCAAAGTAAGAGACGTGTGTATCGGCACACGATCGAACGAATTCAAGTTCCTTTCCTCAGTTCCCTTCGAGCCGAGCAGCGAAAAATGAATGGAATGAATACATCGGCGACGTTTTTCGAAGCAGCCCAAAGCTTCGCCGACCCTGTCCGTAGAAACTCTCCCTAAAGCAACTGTAAATATAAACAAAAATATATATCTTATCTTCTCGTTTTTTAAAACAAAGAAATATATTTATTATCGAGCCTTACACAAATATTCGTAGGTCATATATTCGCAAAGATAGTACAACATGATTATGCATATGTACATCGTACGTACACTTAGCGCGCCCTCCTTCATTCCCCACCTCCCTATACAAATTAATTTACCATACGCTGTAGTTTACATGTATACACATATTGCATCCGTATACACGCGTGTACGTAGATATTATTCATAACTCGGATGAGACACACGTGTCGTCGTTCACAATTCAATGGCTAATGGATAGATTCAGGTGTAATCCAGCTGCTCCTGTTCGTTTTGGCAGTACATTATTTATAATATCTTTTAGACCTTTGTACGAACGCGAAAACCTTTTTCACCACCATTCTCGATCTGATTATCGATGAAAATTACAGTAAAGCGGAGTCTGTCACGAGCGAGCCAACAAATTTTTTTCTCTATCGTGCACGAAGCTCGTTTGCTAAATCGTAGATAAACGAAAACATACATGACAGTGAGCGTTTGTTTGCTTGTCTGTGTCTGTGTCTGTGTCTGTGTTTGTGTTTGTGTCTGTGTGTATGTACGAACGCGTGCCAACTGGAGACTACCGTGGAAGAAATCACGTCGAATATAAGGCAGTCGATAGCTCATAGACTTTACGTATTATTGTCCAGTTATGTAAAGAAGGAAGCACGAAGGACACTCGACACTGTGTGAAACGGACTCGGATGTAAACCACAAATCAGAAGAAGAGAAGAAATAAAATCGGAAAGATATCCTCGTAACGGGCTCATCAGCCATTCTTTGGACTCATCGGCAAGTGGACGATTCTGTCATAGAACAAGAAAAATGGTATCTTCGGTCGTTGAAAGTTTCGTCATTGAGAAAAGACTACGCCGTCTCGAGAATGAACAAGAATCGTTTGACGAACGCAGCGCTTTCAGTAATCTTCATTTGCCCATACCGACGAGTGCTTCGTCCATGAGTTCGTCGTCGGTGATGCACGGTGAAGGAGCAGAGTGAGGTGATGGTATCACCCTCGGCGATGGAGCTGGACTCTTGACGATGTGAACACTGACCGAGGGACTCGGTGGGAAAGCGGGCGGTGGCGGCGGAGGCGGAGGGGTGTTTCTTCTTGCTGGTGCTGCCTGAAGACTCATAGCTCTTTCGGGAATAGTTGCTATGGGAACTTTGACTACGTCCTTGGGAGTCGAAAAATCCAACAGCAGCTCGGCGACTTCCTGGGAGCTCGAACCGATCACCGGGGTGGATGGTTTGTTGATGTTCGTAGAAGATTCGATCGGTGATGTAGATCTAGCTACGGGCGAGACAGCTGGGATCGTTACTTTCTCCAGAGACTTTCTTCCTTCCTCGGATACCTTATTGTACTTGCTCAGAGCAGCATCAGCCGGCTTAGTGCTCAAATTAAGACTCTCCGACGTGCTGACCGTACCGACGATCGGATTGCTAGAACCGCCGGTTACTGCCGCCGGCGAAGAGTAAGTCAGTTCTTTCGGAGCAACGATTGGATCGTCGACTGTGGCAACATCAATCGGAATATTGCTCAAGCTTCCAGCGGCGATATCTTCGACCGCGGGTGCCACCACGCCGGCTGCTCCACCGATCGCCGAAGGCACGCTGCTTTTGAGAAAAGGCTGCTGAGCACTCGCAGTCGACAGATCCTTGAGAGAATCCCGGGCCTCGCCGTCGCTCGTGGACATCGAAAGATTGGTCGGAACATCAGAGTCATGGGAGGTCGCGGGTATGGGAGGAGTCGTCGAGGTCAGCGACTGAGGCGGCAGAATCAAGTGACTGGAGGGGCTCATGGCGGCACCGAGATTCATCAGTGGTAGGGCAGTAGCTGTTACGGTCAAGTTGTCAGGTTTCGTCTGCGCCGTATCCCTTCTACCTTGGATCGTACTTGCGGTATCGAGGACGTCTGACGAAGATTTTGGAGTGCTCGTTAACGAGCTCGTAACAGCATTCGAGAGAGCTGGTATCTTCGTTTCCAATTTACTCGTGGCTAGATTATCCACGAGCAATTTTGCACTCGTGTGCTCGACACTCGGAATCGGCTGTGCCGGTTTATCAGCGGAGGACTTTTTCTCGGCTGTTTCGGCGGAAGCGTTTGCACGGGCGGATAATTTGGGTATTTGAAATTTCGTATCGAGTGCTTTTATGAGACCCTCGACAACCAATTGCGGAGGAAAACTCGGCATGTTCGAGGGTGAAACGTGCGCCGCGAGTACCTTGAATGCTCTTTCGCTCTCGCTCTCCTCGCGTAACGCCGACGGACTCGCTTTTCTAGCATCCGTACTACTCTTCGAACTGAACAAACCTCCGCTCTTTTCCGATGACTTGGGCATCCTCGGTTTGTCCCTGTTCCTACTCAGATCCGTAGCTCCCGAGCTCGACATCTTCGGCGAGCCTGACGACGACTTCGACGTTGTACTCTTCGTCAGTAAATTTCCACTTCCGGTGGAGCTCGATCCTGAAGTAGACTTTGGTGTAGAAGATAACTTCTGTCCCTGCACGCCAAGTTTGTTCCCAACGGAGGAAGACATGCTGCTTCCTTGAGTTGCGACCTTTATCGACGACTGTGTCTGAGGCTTCTTCGATGCCGGTCCCGAATTCACGCCAGGTTTCAATCCTGTGTGAGTCTTCGGGGATCCGTTT
>OU824206.1:522476-769976 GCA_917499995.1 Ichneumon xanthorius | reverse complement strand
GATCCGCTTCGAGAGATTGCAGAGCACTGAATGCTTTGCACTTGACTTTCTTGTCCGCATTGAGCTGGTAAATGGACGCGAGGCCCTCCAATTGAGCCGTGAAATCAACAAAGTCTCCGCGAGATAGGCAAGCGACCAATTCCTCGCAACTCTGTAATCGACAGAACATTAGTTTCTTTAGATTTAATGTTTAACGAATTTGTTCAAACATGAATGATACTCGCTTGTTGTTCTGTCTTTCCCTCATGGTGAATCTTTACATCTTTCACGACACCCGTTGGCTCCAGCAGAACTTCCACGAAAAACATATCGGATGTTATGAAGAGCTCTGTACCAGGTGGCCCGGACATCATGAACTTTAGTCTGATTCGGAAGATAAACATTATATAGTGTTATGTATTAATGTATGATATAAGAAGGCTTGGCAGTTTTCGTTTACCCCAGTTGCCTACTGAGACTCTCTAATCGCTCGACCATGGATTGCAGGGAAGTAACCTTTATGGAATGCTGGAGCGTGTCCAGACATTTCTGCAGCTGATTTTTTTCTACACTGTCGATGGCGAACCGTTTATCCTGCAAGGAGAATAAAAAAATGATGCGACTCAAAGATTGTATGAAAGCATTTTTGAAAAAGCAAACAGCAGAAGATCTCACCAGCATAGCCATTCTGAGATTTTTTGCTGTTTCAACCAGACTCTTGAAAGCTGACGCTTTGGAGCGTAGCTTCTCCATGAGTAGCTCCATTTGCCATTCTTTGGCTTTGTCTGTTCCATTACCGCCTCCCGTGGACACCAGCCCGCCTGACAATTTAAAATTACAAATGTTATTGCATCGCACATTCAAATACACCTCTGCAGGTGTTATAGCTGAGACAGATGTACTTATGAATTAATTAGTCTCAGCAGCACGATTGGTAAATTACTTTTAAAAATCGTAATAATCGGGCTTGCAATTGCCCAACAATGCAGTCGTAATATTATTACAATCGTCGGAATCGTGACGAGGGCCAGCCTTGTTTTTTTTTTTTTTTTTTTTCAACGCTAATCGCACTCACCGAGGGGCTTCTGGCCGTTAGCTGCATCCATGTATCCCTTACGGGCTAACACGGATGTACCAAACACTGGGAACGCAATTATTCCTCTCGCGGTTTGCTACGTGCGCTACATCGAAAAAAGTTTCTACATCATGACAGCAGTTGCGTCCGCCTGCTTCACTTCTCCGCTGACCTGCCACTCTCGAACTGTTACTCCTCTAACCGTCTAACCTTTGCACATCGCGAAACGGCCAGCGCACCCGACTGAGCCACGGGCTTTTCGCCAACGGCCAACAGAGATGTATGTATATATATACGTATCGCGTAGTGCTTTCGTGAACGACCACAAACGTATAAGATTCCACACAGGCGCAAACTTAGCAGCGCGTAAACGAGCACTTTTCTTACGGAAGATGCGTTCGTCGTAGTACGCGATTTCCGATTTCGGAAGCACAACTTTCTCATGTGTGTGTGTGTGTGTCGCGTGATGAGTAACAGTCTGCTGTGGATAAAGCACTCTTCGCAACTGAGCGTTAACTGACGAATTCGAGGATGAGCAGCAGCTCATTTTATTGGCCGCAAGAGATCGGCATCCATACCAGCCGTTCGTTCGATCTTCCCTCAATCAGCAATATGCAGAATAAGTTATTTTATTAATTATTCGTCATGCGATAGATATTGTCCCCGATGTACAAATTATCATGTTGTAAAGTTGTTTTATGTTGACTTGTCGTAGTTATGTCGAGTCGCCGGTATTCATTCGACATATAACGCCGACCAATCCGAAAGACCAAAAAGTTACTGCACAGTTCTATCAACGGTTCTATGAAAATACGCTTGACCAGATACACGTTTTCCCGAGTGGCACATGCTCTCACGAGAGGGCGATAGCCATTAAAGGAAGGAAGAAGAAGATACACGTTTTATAACCTTTGGTGACTGGAGTATAACCTATATCATTGTTCCGGTATAAACAATCCCGGTGCGACAAAAATTGTGTACAACAATCGAGGGGTCGTCGTTCAGCTATATTCTACGAACTTAACGCAACTCAAAGCTCGCTTTGTGATTCTTTTCGCGCCATGACGTGTCCTGGCTGTACAAGATAATTAGAGTCACGCATGTTAACCTCCTCGTAGAACGATCGGATTGAACTACAGAAAAGAAAATCTATCGAAGTGTTCTTAGTGTTGCAAAATGTTGTTCAATAGTTTACAAATGTCCTTCAGATTTCTTCGATGCACGAACACTGTGCCATCGCAGAAAATTAAAGCGCTGATAAGTCCGCAGAGATACGGTAGCTGGCTGCATCGAAGACCATCAGCTGTAATTAACGAAGAGATGGTTCTGGATGATGTCGAAGCAGCGCCGAAACCCAGGAAATACGTAAACAAGGATATCGAACATCGTCCTTTGCGAGTCAGACCACGGCATCGTCCTACTACAGCCAAGCATCCTAAGTCAGAAGTTATCAGCAGCAACAAAACTTTTAATGAAGATGGAACTCTCAATTTCACTCCGATCTTAAACAATAACAGGGAGCTATCGTAAGTTTGTTGCAGTTTAAAACTATTAAAGAAGTAATGTATTGAACAAGCAAAAAAAAACTCACTAACATAATTCATCCTCTTTTTTCTAGGGCTCTCATGCTGAACCTCAAGTCAAAAAAGATGAGGGAGAAGAACATGCAATTTTTGGTGGAAGGTCATCGTATGATCACAGATGCAATCAAGGCTGGCTTGAAGCCGAAGATCATACTATTCAGCCGTCCAGCGGATGTCACAAAAATACCTTTGCCCCCGCGAGATGTGAAGCTATTTAAAGTCCCTTATAATATGTTACAGCTGTGGTCGAGTTTAACTACGACACCAGGAGTTATGGGTATGAGTAGAAGCCTCCAGATTGTAGGCCAATATAATTCATGAACAAACTAACCGGTATACTCGATTTCCAACAGGTGCATTTGAGCTTCCTAATTCATTTGAAAAAGAAACAACAACGGATTCTATGCCAGTGACGATAATATGCGACAACGTCAGAGAACCGGGAAATTTGGGCACAATATTGCGAGCGGCTGCGGGTGCCGGTTGCGAGCGGGTCATTTTGATGAAAGGTCTTTAACACGGTCAACTTGAAACACAACTTCCTGTCGCACGATTACTCAACGTGTGATTTATCTCACACGAATGCATTTTTTTATCGACAGGCTGTGTAGATGTCTGGGACTCGAAAGTACTGAGAAGCGCGGCTGGGGCACATTTCCGCGTGTCGCTTTCCAACTCGGTCGAGTGGGAAAACATCGAGTCACTGATAAGCCCGACTGCAAAGATATTCGCCGCTGACAACAACGTAATCGTCAATTCCGAGATCGAATCGAACGCGCCGGTCGTCGAGGCGACAGATTTTGGCAACGAATACGACGAAGATGATGATGCACAACCCACGACCTCGCATGACGAGAGCGAATCAACTGAAAAAGCAGAAGAACAATCGTTAGAATATAGGCCGACCGAAACAAGAGTTGAGAGCTGCCGCGAAAATATGCGCAAGGTATCACTGAAAGAATTGGCAAAAACACTTCCGGTAATACCGTATTACGCAGTTGACTATACGACAAATGAGATTGTATTGATTGTCGGCGGTGAGGCACACGGTTTGAGTTACGAATGCATACAATTAATTCGGGAAAGAGATGGGGTTCGGATCAACGTGCCGTTGACGAATGACGTTGAGAGTCTAAATACCGGTATGGCCCTTGGTATTGTAGCTTTCGAAATCAGGAAGCAGTTTTTGATGCGGAAGGACAATCTAGTAAAGTAATCAACTGTTACTCGGCATTGTTGCCCATGTAAATAACAAGGAGTTCATCACGAGTTTGATTAAATACATCGACAATGATTGGTCATCGTAAATACTATTTCACCAATGTTTTAGACACCTTTGGTCACAAAAACTCGAAACTCATATTAACGACCACGACCGAGAGAATATAACCGTGTCAATTTTTTTTATACATGATTACAAGTTGATCGAGTAACTGCTATCAGAATTGCCACATTAGCATAAACATCCATGCGCCTAGGGGTGGGAAGGGAGGTGGGGGAGAAATTGTATTATCGTTATCGCGCTCAACCGCCACCGGAGAGTTGTGGCGCCGAGGCTGAATTATCGGTGTTGGTGTAATCAAAGGTCACTACCGTCCGTGCATTTCGGTATGCTGAACATCGAATTGAATATTAACGCAGCTCGATGAGCACGTATTTCTTTTCCACGTTGATATAAACACAGCCGTTGAATATTACCATCGAAATCAGCTTACAATATTGGGACATAAAGAGCGTGGAAAGTCTGCCGCTATTCCGCTTAATTAAGTGCGTTGGAAAAATGGTTTTTAAAATTTTATTTCCTCGCATTTGCATTTGGAAACGGGTCTGTGCAAACACACACACACACACACACACACACACACACGCGCGCGCGCACAGAGAGAGAGAGAGACAGGGAGGGAGAAATGCTTCGAACTTTTGAAAGCGTTACAGCGTAGTATGCAGATCAGCGATCCTGGTATAGTTATACGGACGGCCTAGAATCAGGGAACGGGCATGAGACAAGGGACACCCTTTGGAGCCTTTGTTCAGCGAGAACGAGTGTGCAGCGAGGGCCACCCGTAGCACCTTTGACTGCGATAGGAGCAACAACTGTCGGGTGTCGCGGTACACTGCAGTCGTATGGAGCTAATAAACGCTATTAAACAATAGCGCCGAGGGAGCTCTCCGAACCGCTGGGCATACTGCCCGCAGTGTTTAATTGGCATAACAGCTCTTCACTGATTCGAACGACCGCGTGTTTGGCGTTAACAAAAAAAACGGATACTTCAGAACCCATTGTCTACAGACACACGCCAAAAGTTTAAATGGAGGACGACAAATTCCTCGCCATTCAATTTTAATTGAATAAGCAATACCGGCAAGAAAAATCAATCGGTAAAGAGTTATAATTCATGGCACCTACTTTTCGAGTTCCGGTGCCCAATCCGGTATGTGTCCCGACGGTACGAGCATAGGAATAACTCTCGGGGATGTGTAAATGCAACGTCGACGGGAGGTACTCATCGCAAATTCGGGTAACGCGCTGCTTTTCCCCGGAGAGAATATGGTGCATCTCCGTGAGGGGAGTTCTCTCAACACTGTGTAGAGAGAGGCGGCGCCTGGGCCGAGAGAGCTAGACACGCCGCGAGCTCTTCCGTCCTAGTGTCGACTTTTCTTTTTATCGCCTCTCGTCGGCATGTCGATGAGCTTGCACGTTGGCCTGTATTATACAGCCGTGTCGACACTCACGTCCGGTTGTTACGATCGAAACTCGCTCGTTCTCTGTGTTGGTATAGGCATATATTTACCAGCTAGCCATGAATTTCCAGGAAAGGGATAATCATCGAGGGACGAGCGTATAATAGGGGCTCCACGAGTTTGTCGGTGGTAAAGTTCTTTTGTCACACGAACCAAGGTATTTTATTTGTTGCCAGTCTCTCTCTATTCTCCCTCCTCATGAAAAAAGGTTTTTGAATCTTTTACGTAAAATACATGGAGATACAATAAATTTTATCGACTCATCGATAGAGTGTTGCGAAGTAGGCCGATTGCGGTCGACTAATGATCGTGGACGTAAAATGCGTCTATACTCGCACATAGACACTACAATATATAATACATTTTTAATAAATTATAATAGTCTAAGACGAAAACGAGCTGGCGATCTAAAAAGTCGAACAGCACAGTCGTTACCTCTCGTTTAGCTCGATCGCATTGGTATCATTGCTCTTTTGTAAAGTGTACACCCAGATGGGTTCGAATAGGTTGTAATCACCAGTGAACGAAATAAAAAAGTATCATTGGTTCGCGGATCGTCGAGAAACTCTCTAATTGAGTCTATGGAACAAACCGGTGAATATGTAATAATCAATCATCTCGATAAAATTAAACGTTTTCCAACTGTGCTTCAGTTTCCTTCAATCATCGGTCGTACACCCTTATGCCATTTACGCTTTTGCATTATTATTTCCCATAAGTATGTCAGGGGAGTAGATTTTATTACGTAGCCGGACCAACGTGGAGAATGTACAAGAGTGTGAAGGGGTTGAAAAGTCGTCATGGTACGCAGTTCGGAGTTTTAGTGAATGGCCTCGTAACTCGTTTAACGAAGCTACGACGCCCCGACAAGTGGCACCTGGACACGGCGTGGTCGTACAGTGGGTAGAGCGACACCGCGCGTTCACTCATGAAAGGGTATGAGCGAGATGGGGTGAGTAAGTCGCACCCCACATTTCGGATGGACGAGACGAAGTGAAAGGTAGAAAGGATCGAGAGGAGGAAGAGAAGAGCAGCCGCTCGGTGCGGACGAAAAAAAGGAAAAAGGAAAAACTGGTCGGGGAAACAAGCAGCACTTTCGCGATCGACCTGTCGTCCGTCGGTATATCCGACATCAGATTGCAAGGACTATAAGTACGCTGCCGCGCGCGCTGCTTCGATTCGATGCGAGAGGGAGGACACGCTCGCTAAAGCCATGAGGGGAACTCCAACGAAAAGAGATATGTCGTTGGAGTTCTCTTCTGGCTCGCGCCCGGTATTCTCATCCTTTTCCCGTTGGAAGGATATATAAGTAAGAAAATAAAAGAAAGCGGAGTAGTACGTGAATAAGAGGCGCCGGGTACAGGGACGAGAATACGGAGAAGAAAGTATAAAGAATAAGGATAAGAAGCGAATTATGGAAGGAGCAGGAGGTGGAACTTGGCAACGCCGCGCTGGCGCAGACCGAAACGAGAAGCTCTCACTCGGCGTCGGGTAGATTCGGTTCTCTCGTACTCTCCTCTTCTGCTCCTTCTTCGTTTCCTTCTTCGCGGCTTCTCTCTCCCTCTCTATATCTCCAAACTTCTGAGCGAGAAAGAGGCGAGTATTGCGCGCGCATCGTGCACGAGCTTCCACCACCAGTGGAGGTGCACACAAACGCGTTTTATACGAACCTTTGCTACAGAGTGAGAGAGGCCGCGGAGCCTGGCTGCCTCCTCGTCGCCGTTGTCGACGTACTACTACATCGCGGTCGCACCGAACCGGTCAATACTCCGGGCAAAGCGGCAGCGGGAGCGTTCGTAGTGGTCGTGGCGATCGCAAGAGCGAGAAAGATAACGGAGAGCGTGTAGGGGTAGGGGGGAGCAAAAAGCGAGATAGACAGAGATTGGGATAGAAGATGGAGGCATTCGAGAAATGAAGGGAGAGCGAGCGAGTGGTGACTACGGGATATTCTGCTAACTCTGGGTACGGTGAGCCGAATGGCCAACCAAACGGAGCAATCGAGTCGGACGCAGCAGCATTGGCAGCAGCAGAGACAGCGGCAGCGGCAGCAGCAGCATCGCGAGTCTCTCGGTCTTTCCCGAGAGAGCAGCAACGACGACGTCGACGAGTATATAGTAGTAGTATATATATCGGCGGCCGAATATAAAACGCATATCTAGCGCGACGTGGTTTGTGCTCTCGTGCTCCGGTCTCGCGCGCGCGTGGACTGACACAAACATTTTCTTTTGAAGATCGATCGAAGATTATAGGCTCGAAGGAAAGGAACTTTCGCGAGACCGAATAACACTACAACAATAAAATTGCATCATACCATACACATTTACAAAAAAAACGCGTTGAGAGGAGCAAAACGATTATCGGCGTGTTCTATAACAACAAATAACAGAGGCACGGTAGTCGTAGGTATATCGAGTAGGCACGAGTCTACACGAGTGAAAGAAGGCGAACGCATTGCAGGAAGGATAGGGATCGGGGAGCTGGGACGCGTGGTGTTAGTAAAGCCTTCGCTCTCGCACGAGACACACGTCGGTGCGGACTAGCGCGCACGGGAGCGCAGGAGAGCCTGGACCTGTATCACACGGAACGGACTTGTGTGTTTTTTTAATCTTTTTTTTTTGCATCGTGGTACGGTTACAACCGTTGAACAGCCGAAAACGTGGAAGCGGCGGTTGAACGGTTTTACGCGAACGAACGTTACGAATGATGAGCGTGGTCACACTATTAATAGACGTATAGTCTTCTCGATAGTATATAGAATTCTTTCGGGAGAACGCAGAGAAGTGCGTACAGCGTGTACTATCGCTGTTTCCATTCCAATCCACTCCGTTACTATCGCACACAACAGTCACTGACAGAATAACGTGGAAGCTGTCTCGACAGTGTTCGTGCATGTGCGCGAGTGTGTGCGTGGCGGCGAGACGAGGAGCCATGGGGTCGTCTCGTTCACTCGTCGGCAACGGCTGTTTTCTTATCGTTTACCGAAACCCGGTCAAACCATGTGAATGAATAGTGGAAGAAAGTAAAGAGAGCCGCCCGAGGAGAGCGAAGCGTGTGCCGACGAGGTGGACGCGGGGTGTCCTCTCCAGCGAGACGACGGTGACACGCTGCGAGTGTCGAGTGTCTCGTGTCGTCGCTCGAGCCACAGTTGAAAGAGTGCCGAGGTGGAGAAGGAGAGCTTCGGTCGAATAAAAGAGAGAAAGAAAGTTAACGAAGCGGCAGGAGAGAAAGGAGACGAGTGTGACGTTTCGGTGGGGGCGCCGAGTGGCTAAACACAACACAGAGCCGCGCGTCAGCATTGTCGCCCGGAGAGTGCTCGGAAAAGTTTCGTCCTTTATCGTGTACTTGTGTCTAACAACGTGTCTAAGTGCAAGTGAAAATTAAAAAAGAAAAAAAAACATAACGAGTATCAAAGAGAAAAGTCAAGTTCGTACTGTGGGCGAGACATGTATAACCATTTACGAGTCGATGCGTTACGATGCGCAGTGAATATCCACGAAGCGATACATCTCGACTAATGGGCGGCCTGGAGACTTTCGACACTTTTGACGAGCATCGCTGTCGTAATCGGCATCAAAGACACACAATACCCGCAGCCGGCCACCTCATGGATGCGTGGATCTTGTTACTCGTTTTCGCCATCGCCGGTAAGTCTTTTCACGATTGTTATGCTTTTTTTATCGCTGTACATTTAAATCGCTGCAGAATCCGCGCACGTTAATTCTTTATTTCGATTCCGTTAATGCGGACAAACACGGCAATGATTCTCGTTGGAACAGAGATTAGCCACAGTTCTTGCTTTACACAATTTAACAGTAATATAGACTCGTCGCTGGTTATTTGCCTGGTGCATCAAGCTGTGTTCAGCCAGCCCTTTCAATTACTTGTCTTTGCGCACAACAAACTTGCTCGTGGCTCAGCAAACGAGCAGCGAGATATATATATATATATATATATATATATATATATATATATATATGGGTACACGACGGAAGACAGTAAGAAAGTGAGGGCGGCAGGATATCCGAGACGAGACTCATTACCGCATCTCGAATTTCACTTGCGAATATAACCACTGTTTTTCGCACAAAGCCGCTTACCTGATAAAAACTAATGTATCTATTCTATTTGTATAAGATTCACGATACGATACGATTTATGCTCGACGATGGGGGTACTATAGTAATACACGTATGCGTATAGGTATTTCGCTATGATTCATCGTGGAACAAACCGCTCTACCTATTCGATACTACCGTCGTCGCGCAACAAAGTGCAACATCGAGTTTCCCTACATCGAAAAGGATGCTCTATTTTTGTTTTCCGTTATTTTTGATAGTTTAGAATTCTCGTATCTTGCCCGATCACGTACGATTCATGGCAGTATAAATGGCCACTCTGTGAGCGCGTACCTAGCTCCCTGTATACTGTACGCTTCCTCTCGGCGGGCATACACGTACGTGGATAATACCGAGAATTATGTATGGCTGTGCGCGGTAAGCCCTATAGCACCGGAATTGCGACGGTATTTCGCCTCCCTCCGCCCCCTCAGTCTCTATCGCTCGCTATTTTACATTTATTCCCCATTCGTCGTATCGTTTTCCGCTCGGATAACCATGCGACCCTCCCCTACGAGTCTGTGACATATTTCTCGATAAACGAAAATACCAAATGGGAACCTGAATTATTTTCATATGTTGATATGACCATTGTAATATCTCGGACTGTTGTGTGTAACATGAATCCTCGCGTTTCGTGTAACTCTAACCGCGTACACACACACACACACACACACACTCTCCGTGTGTGTACATCCGCGTAATAAAGACGATAATAACGCGGATATTTTGGGACGTAGTCGATAATGCCCTTACGGCGAACGAGGACGACGGAAGGACGACGAGGAGGGGACGAAGAGGGGACGAGAAGTATAGCGAATTGTAAAGAGGTCGTGGTAGAGGGGGGGGGGGAGGGGGACGGAGAATAGGCCACAAATGATAAAAATCACTTACCGGTTACGGAGAGAGCCTACGCATGCATTATGTGCCAATAATCCTCTACTCATCCGACGATGCGGCGGCACCGACGCATCGTCACGTACCTACTACACGTACGCACGTGGCGCCTGTTACGGCTGCGCTACCGACGACGACTGCTGAGCTAAATAACAAGCGCGCCTCCGCTTTGAGCCTGCTTTGTTGCCTTCTACACTTGCGACAGACAATTCTTTGCCGCACGACTACCGAGAACTCGTCTCGTTGTCGTAATCCGTTATACATTCTAACGACGTAAAGCCATCGAGTTTTTGGTTTTTTTTTCAATTTTATTTTTGCTTACCGCATCGAGCCAAACGCAACGGAAGGGCTATTCAAATATTGTACGGTAAAATATTTGATTGGCATATTGAAGTTTCCGCATTCATCGGCTTACCCACGGGGTATACCGGCGTTACTGCAGTCCGGTTTATATTCGCTCGGGGCCCGTTTTACGCCGCTTCTGGTCATTGCGAACTGGTCCCGGTCATTCTCGAGCGAATCGCTCGAAAGTGCCTTCGAGGGAATCGAGAAGCGAGCACCCCGCGGACGTGCGCGGCCTTCTCCCGCATCGTCGAAGGTTGCGTTACGGTGCATCTCTCGCGTTCGGCGACTGCAGCGGTACGAACCACAAACGCGGCGTACACTGGCGTATGTGCTGCACGGCCACTCTATCGCACAATACAGTCCCACATTTTTGTGTACCGTTGTACGTACACTGGGTCTCGTTCGAAACCAACACAAACACGCAAACACACTCGATAGTATGCGAACCTGATATAGTGCACAGCTCCGATTTCGCTCCGCCCACTCACGACCGCGTCACACAAACCCCCCCCCCCCCCTCCCCCCGCCCGAGCAACGAAAAAACCCCCTTTGGCCGGATCCAACGTCGTTCCGTGGAAAAAGCCCCGGGAAAAGTGTTCCTCTTTATTCAACCCCTTTTTTACTCCTCTTTCTTTGCGTTCATTTGGATTCTCTCTTTTGAGGTCAATTTTTTTTATTGGCATACCGATTCGTCCGATGCCGAGCAATGCGGCAGTACGTGTCGACAGACGGGGGAAAAAGAATGAAAAAAGTTACCTCGGCGATTGATCAGGGTCGTTGGAAGGAGAGTCGGAACGCTTTGCTGTGGCTTTCTTGTGTGATACGATTGCTGCGTTTCGTTCTTGCCTTCCTACCCGTTCGCCTTCCGAGCCACGAGAGGGCTTCATATATTTTTCTATTTTCATAAACATGAACCCATCGACTCAAAGCACCTTCCCGTTTCGCGCCCCGGCTTGCCGGTTTTCACCCCAGGGCTCCGTTGCATCCCGCACGAACGGGTATCGATGTCGCTGTGTACGTCGCGACATTGCTCCTAATGTATTTTTCACCCCTCTTTCCGGAATATATCGCAGAAGCTGCTGGGATGCACATCAAAGGAATAATCGATACCCTATATAGCTCAAATACTAATAACATCGGTACGTTTCATTTTTTTCTCGCTCATCATTTTCAGCATTATTCGTCCCCACGTTGTTTCAGTTATCTTGCTAATAATATGCGCAACGAAGAAATGTCATGTAAGCTGTGTACGACGGCGTGTTATCAGAGAAACCGCGTGCACACAATGGAAAAGCGCGGAAGGTGTTAATCTATGCATCAAATGCAACATCGGTTTATTTTTAGTTGTTTACGCCGAGTGCATGTGACTCACAGGACTTCGGCAGCGTAGTGTAGTGGTACACTCAACAATGGTCGCTATAATCTTATTTAGAAAATATACGTGCCTTCGCACGGTACAGCTGTTGTTATACAGTAAGCGATTAAGAATTCTCGTCGGATGATTTATTTCTGCTGGGATTTCCGCTTATCGAGATTCGTACCTAAAGAATGAAAGAAAAAGATCCATCGATTATTTTACATCTAGGTCAATATTTTATATGAAAAACAATATTATTTTGGATGTTTATAATGTTTTTTAAACGATTCTTTAGGCCGCGAGTCGCTCCCACACGGTTTACTCTGCGCAACGCTTGATAAGAAAACAAGGTTCACGTTGCAAAGTCATCGAGATAAACGCGGCCAAGAATTTGAAAAATTACGTTTCACGCTCGCGGTCGAAAGAACGGAAGAAATTAATCGCACACTTGTATGCAAATGAAACGCATTAATTACCAGCGTGAGAGCCGTGTGCAAACGACTATTCTTCCATGTAATTTTCGTTACATCCGTTATGGGATGAAACGCGTTATATCAAGTCCTCGAGAGAAAGAAGTGCCCCGCCCTTTTACCTACATCTTTCCATATCGACTCGAGGAGGTCGGGAGGTGCCGTTAACACGCGCGTATCTCCTTCGTCACTCTCGTATCCGTCGACTCCCTCTTTCGCCTTGCGCACATTGTACTCGAAAATGGTATTCTCGCCCGGAACGTTGACTGCCGAGGCGAAAATAGTGGAGCATGTACGCTAGAAGAGCAAGGGACAAAGAACGGTGTATGGAAGCAAAAATAAAAATAAAAAACGAACGAAAAAAAATAAAGAAAAATCTCCATCGCCTCGAGAGTCACGCGTTGGGCAACGACTCGCGTGACCTGGCTCGTGTCCATCGTTCGACCCTCTTCTCGTCTACGTAATAACGTTGATATATCTCGTATATGAAGGAGTAAAGCGAAAAGAAGAAAGAAAAAAGAAAAACTGCTATGCAAAATACGATCTTGAAATACGAGAGTTTTCTCTTGTCGGTTGTAATACCGCCGGTCTTATTGGAAAACTCGCAAGTGCGATGGGAAACGAGATGTAAATGAAAGAAAGGAAAAAAAAATCTCAACGTAAGAAACGGTACCTTTGCAGAGCTCGGCAAAGATGACATACCTCGAGAAACGCATAAAATGCTGACGCCATTTTTTCCATCTTTTATGACTTTCTATTTTTTCTCATTGTTAACTCCCTTCTACTTCTTCTTCTTCTTCTTCTTTATCTTTCACCGTAATTTCCATCGCTTCTCATACCGCTCCGACGGGCCCGAGACTCGTCTAGTTCAAACAACGAACGGGAGGAAAGGGTCTACGCGCCGGACGCGCAGTTAACGTATAAATCGTTAACTTCTCCGTCACGGGGACCGCCACGTGATTTACCATTATAGTTTATTCGAATGGGAGATGAGAGATGCGGGCCGACACGGTTAATACAGAAACGAGCCAGGGATCCGGGCGTTGTGCCGCATGAGAGAGAGCACCACCCCACGTCTGGTAATCTTATCTCAGCGAGAGATTTGCCTCTCTTCTCGTGAGTTTGCGGCCGGACGATTCCCTGCAGCACTCGTAGCGGCTTTTTCTCGCGGTCCTTTGCGTCCCTCCGGCCTATCTCTTCCACGCTTGTGTCAATGATCCGGCATGCTAGTCATGCACACTGCGACAGAAAAAAAAAACCCTCGTGTATAGTACTTGTGGGTCGTTACATTATTTTTTATTTTTTTTATTTTTTTTTACACATATACATATTCCCCTCGATTCCCTTTGTCCCTTTGCTTCTCATTCGCCGTATTGCCCTCCGCGGCGATGACCCCCCTCGTCGTTCTATCGTCATTCTTTATTCCGTTGAAACATCACGGAACGAGGGCCATTGTGCAGGCGCCAGGACGAAGCGCAGATTTTCAAAGAGCGAGACGGAAGGATACGTAACTCGGAACGGGAGAGAGAGAGAGAGAGAGAGAGGGAGAGGCCATGGCACAAGGGCTGTGGCACACAGGCGAAACGCGGGACGTGCCCGAGACCGCGTCAGTGGCAGAAAAGCAGCCAGGAGCAACAGAAGGACCAGATGGCCGGCATACCGAACGACGGGGAAGTCGAGGCCGAGGGAAGAGCCCCGAGAGAGAGAGGATCGCTTCTCCCTTCCGAGTTTTCTTGCCTGCTGGCGTTATACAAGCCGAACCACTCTCTTCGTGTCTCTGTGGTGGAGAGAGCCTCGAGGAGCTCCCGATGTTTCTGATGCCCGACTCGGAATCCCCTCGTCGGGGCGCCACCGTGTTTGTGAAATATATCCACGGCGACGAAACGAAGCCGACTCTTTTTTTTTTTTTCCTCTTCGATCCTTGCGAGTCGTCGTCTAAGAGGAGCATCTCCAAAAATGTTTTGCAAATGGTAAACACTGAAAATAATAGTTCCCAGCTTCGGCTTTGCGCAACAGCGCGAACGAAGCGGCAACCCTTCGATATTATTATTATATCCCACTCGCTGCTTGGTTGAACCCATAAAGTTCAATCGTTCGCGTGAAGAAGATATATACTTTTGTGAATGACGTAAGCAGGTTGACTCGACTTGCAAGTTAAGCATATTTGTAGGGATCTCGGTGGCCCCGGGTCATCCTGAGCTGGCATGCTACTCGACCACGCGCACGCGGTAGACCGCGGCTCTGCGAAATGAGCATATCTCTCATTCACGAAACAAACGTACGAGGCGGGGCCTGGAGCGGCTGTGCAGAGTCCCCCACTGCATGGAGTAATTGCGACGAGAGAATAGGAAACTGAGGAAGGGAGGCCTGCAGCGTGGCCGGGGAGCTGGCTGAAGCTTCCTCTCCCTCTCCGTCTCCCGTGCCGACTCGCTCTATGCTCTGGGTTGTATTGCATCCAGCGGACTCGAGAGACCGGCAGGGAACGCCGAGAATAACGAACACAGTAGGTACGTGTTTCTGCAACCGGTAAA
The DNA here is from genome assembly GCA_917499995.1 of Ichneumon xanthorius. Taxonomy (NCBI): domain Eukaryota; kingdom Metazoa; phylum Arthropoda; class Insecta; order Hymenoptera; family Ichneumonidae; genus Ichneumon; species Ichneumon xanthorius. The sequence continues at coordinate 754,882 of OU824206.1, read as the reverse complement.
TCATAGCACCAGCGTACAGAGGGAGAGGGCGCACTATACGTTCTCGGGGATTAACTCTAACGAGGGGTACGTATTCGCACAAGAGGATTTTCCGGACATACGAACGCGATACGTATACACACATTGCGTGGTGGTGAATACGTGTACACACACGCGTTACGTTGTATACGTCTGCGGATTTAAAACCGCGAGGCAGACGGATGAGCGAGGATTTTCTGGCCGAATGGAAATTTCTCGCCCTGGCGCGTCCCTCGGAAATTTTTTGAAACTTCTATCTCGCGTCGGCAGCAAAGGCTGGCGTTTGCAGTGCCCTCTGCGCGTATTTTTCGAACTGCCCCAGTCGGACCGTTGGAAAACGAGCCGGTCGCACATCGAAGACGAGAAATAGTCAGTCTTATTTGTTTGCCGCACGTGTACCGAGTTTCGTCCGACGAGAATTTTATGTCGGTCGATCGACGATACACAATTTATCGATGCGTACCTTATCGGTTTTGTATCAGAGTGTGCTACCTGATTAATCGACGGTTCCATCTTGATAGGCGTCCGCGAGGAAAAGCAATGAAGACCCTTACATATCAAGATGGAACCGACGATGTCAATCGTATCGACCCGTTAGTAAGGGGCCTAACGACGCTATCTACAGAGTCCATAAGCGTAATCTCATTTATAAGGAATGAAATCGATATCGTTTGAAGCAGACCCGGGGTTTAAATTTGAATGCCTATTAACAATAGCGAATCGTTTCATCCACGCGAACCTCTGTGTTCCGAGAGGGTTTTTACTGCAAGACATAACGTCGAATTACTTAGATTACACTTGCAGCGTGTACACACAGTCACGGACGACGTGGAGAGGCGAGGTGTGAGGTGCAATAGCACTTTGAGAAAATTGGATGGAGCGTAACGAGAGAATTGAGAGATTGGAGCATTAACACTCGTCAGTGTTATAGCGCGCGAAGGGTGCTGATAGTTTCCATCTGGCGAATAGAGGGAATATGGAATGACGAGAGGAATATTCGATCGGAACTATTATCGTGTTTGCCGATCGCTTGATTAATTTGTTGTTCCATTAGTTGGACAAATTGACGTCGATTGGGCGATCCCGTCGGCTACGGTAACCACTGGCTGCCGAGAGTCGAAACTCCGTCCGGCACAGCGGGCGACGGCTATGCCCGCTCGCGCGCAACGCTTATCACCTTCAAACGATCGGGCGCACTTCGGTTGAGCAGACTCTGCGTCAACAAACGTTGTTTAACTACGATTAAACTGCATGGTTTAAGCCTCGACGGGTCGACCAGTCGACCCGGCCGCTCGCCCCCTGCTCGCACTCTGTAAGAGGTTTTAACATATCGATATCATCGGGTGATCCCTATTGTAGAGTACAGAAGCGGAGAGAAACTTTGATCACCGTTCGAGATACTTACAATGGCATTCACAGGAGTTCACTGAGCTGTTGCGAGTGTCGGTGTGTATTGTCACGTTCCTCGGGCGACCTTGAACAATACAATACGGACTCGTAGAATGACTCGGGAATTGAGACGTCGAACGGGACAAGAGGGTTCAACGATTGAACAATAACTTGAGACGGATATCCTATTCCATCTTTTTTCAAATTTTTCTACTTGAAATTTCTCAACTTTTTTCGACACTTTTCACAATCAAAATGTATGAAAAACATGATTTTTGATAAATTCAATATTTTTCATTCTTTACACTTAAATTTAAATAATGTATGACGAAATCTTCGAGGGATCGATCTTTGTTCTGGAAGTAGTCTCGCTCGAAGTGGAGGATTGGTAGCTGCACAATTGCTCGCACGAGGATGTTCGAGAAGTTGGAATAAAAACGCGCCGCGGTAGGGGGGGGGGGGGGGTCGAACCAAGTACAAAAGTCACTCCCTCGCGCACTCTAATACTCTTTCCGTCTTTGCAATCGACTGGTTCTCGACTGGAGCTCTTATCGCAACGTCCGGTACGGCAGCCAATACCGATATACGAATTTCCTCCGTTGAAGAAAGAGGACAGAGAGGAAGGGAGGTAATATTCCGTCGTATTATAAGGACGGCGTCCTTCTTCTGCCAATACCGCAACAATACCTATACCTATATAGGTATTTCCCTCGAAAAATCACTACGGTCGTCTCCGCACGGTATAAAGATACAGCGTAAAGAAAGAATTGCACAACAGGTTGGGCGCGCATCGACCGAGAGAAATTCCACTTTGCCGAGCAGCGGGGGCCTTAGAATCGATGAACCGAATTTATGAGAAAAGTTTGTCAGCATTCTGGGAGAGAGGGCCGCGACCGAACTCGTATTACGTTCTTCTTCTGCCTCTCTGTTTCCATGCCGAACGTTGCGAAGGCGCACGATTATTAATTCTCTCTTTTCCCGTTTCCCCCCTCACTCTCGGCTGGCTCTATTCGCAATACTTTCGAGCGCAGATGACCCTCCCCTACCGTTTTCGGTCGACTGGAATGACGAAAAGTATATATACCTCTCGCGATATTCAAATTAATTATTCGCTTCGTATCCCTCCGGGTCGCCATAAATTTTCAACTGCGCTGTCGGATGTCTCATTAATACAAATATAAAATCGGACAGTTCGTGATTCGGCCTTAATGAAATTTTCATCGGTTTGCATAAAAATATATACATGTATATATTAATTTTGGTTCTTCGCTGTCCATCGAGTTTAACAAGAATTGACGTTCATGCGGTCGCAATGATACGGTGACCGCGGCATTTTCCCTTGACTCTCGAAAACACGCATAATACCGCGTTCGTAAAATCTTCCCCGTCCGTGCCCCGTCGTGCTGCCACACAGAGAAAACGAGAGCCGGAACGAACGGGAATGACTGAAGCGGGAGTAGCAGCGAGCCGGGGGGAGGTTTGCGCGCGCCACTTGAGCCCGAAGTGATTAACGAGTGCGGTTGTTTCTCTGTCACCCACGTCTCCGCGGTCTGTTCGACCCTTGCGCCGCGCACACACGGCAAAACCATCGGCAGTGCATATGCCATGTACGTCCGGAAAAGCATACACAAACTCTCATTAACGGATGGCTTTAACGAACGACGAGGAAAAAACATGAAAAATAAAAAAAAATAATAATGAAAAAAAAAAAATCCGACAGATTGTGAGAAAGTTTTTCATCGTTCCACAATGATAGCGACAAGAGGATGCAGAGAACATGTTCCTCCGAGTAAAAAATAAAATAAAAAAATAAAAAGTGGTCCGTATGAAACGGACTCTAACGATAAGTGCGTACACCGCAATGCTGACACTGCTCAGCGTCGTTATTCTACAACAGGCTTGAATTCGTATTACTTCGTTTTACACGTATACACAACGCGTACGTTTTGAACGAGGCCATTGGCGTGGTTTTCCAGCGTGTATTCTTCTTTTCCCTATTTCTTTCGACCGCTCATTTCTCTGTGCTCTCTTTTTTTGTCCGTTCTCCCACTCTCGCCGTTGTGGTATTCGTTTACGGATTCTACCGCATTTGCCCACCCGCCACTCTTTACAACCATTTCTCTGCTTTTTCTATTTATCTGTTCGGACTACCCCCCCCCCCCCCCCCCCCCCCCCAACTCTTTGCACCGGTACTCTATACGTTTTCTCTTTGATCTAGAATCCCGGAGGTCTATTTTACTCTTTTATATAGTTTTTTTTTTCCTTTTTCGTTGCCCTCCCGTTACACAACGTATACACACTGTACATCTCGCGAAAGCTAGCTGATGAAACGAGATAGCGCGGGCGGCACAGTCGAAAAAAGCTCTTCCTATTTTCTCTCTATATCCTCGTGCTTTCACACTTCGTTGGGCCGTTGCCGGTTACAACAAGTACGTATTACGTACGGTGTATATACAACACGGCGGGCAGAGCAACGCTAATACCGTTGCCCGGAACACGCAATAGTTGAAATAGCATGTTTGCGCCACCAGAGACGGAGCGAGCTTCGGCCACACCGCGCTGATACGTATGTGCATACACTATCCGGTAGGCAGTGCGGATGTAAAGTATACTTTGGCCTGGTTGCGTTGTAGCTGTATACGTCAACAGCGAGAGGGAGAGAGACTCTTCTGTTCCCGCCGTTATAACTCTTCCAGCTCTCGCAATATCTCTCCCTGGGCTCTCTCCCTCCTCTCCTCTCTACGTGAATACGAGAGACTTCTCGCGAGGCGTTTGTTACCGTATGGAAATATCTTGCGGACCGGAATTAGTTACGGTGAGCCCTGAGGATCGCCCGAGCGCTGAAAACTACCCGGCTATTGCATACACGGAGAACCCGTACGCGTATACGATACACCGTACGTGTCTGAAGTTATACATAGAAAATTCGCACCGAGCCGGGATGCTTTACGAGCTCCCGCTACAATGATTATTCCTCTTCAATGGGCGCTATTCAATTTCATCAATCGAATTTATTAACTTTCTTTTATCGTCTCGTACATTTTGTCAGGGCTGCATCGCGTGTTCTTTATTGTGGGATTGTTTTTCTTTTTCTTCGTTTCTTTCCTTTGCGCGCTCAATTGCGGTTGGCAATAACGAGCCGCATTGTCGAGGGTTTTCATCAATTTCTCCCTCTGCAACCGAACCTAATACACAAGCGTCAATCTGTACGGTGTATTTTGTGCTTAGGGTGGGTAGGAGTCATGAGGGTTTAATTGCGTCAAGGGCAATTAGGTGTCGGTAATGGGGCGTCGAGTACGTTTGTACATGTCGTTCAATTGCTATACAGTAAAAGCAATGAGAATCAAAAGAGCTCTCCAGTTTCATTAACGAGTTTGAACGGCGCGGTTTCGTTTGGCCAATTGAGGGGTATCGAACAGCGGCAGTTTTCTATTTATATGAACCACTCTAATTCGTGCATCAATCGCAGTGTACCCTCTCTCGATCTCGGCCGAAAACAGGAATGAAAGAGTACGGCGCGAATAGACTTCCGATACAATTTCTACGATGAAAAGCTGCTTCCCCGACGGATAAGTGCCGTTGCGTAGGGGAACTCGGGGCACAACGTGCCGTGGGGACTTTCTGTTTCACTTACTCTGTCAGCGAACCGATGCCTCAACGATCTCATTGTTTTCAGTTAAAATTACGATAACATTTTTTTCGGAAGGCTGACCGTTACCTCGACGGAGACGGAGTTGTGACACGAACGGAAGGTTCCACTTGAGAAGGAACTTGCACACTGTGCCTCCTGCTATCCGAATCCACAGTGATCTTCCGTCGTTGGTATTCACAACGTATATCTAAAATTTCATATCTCAAAATCACATTTCGTCCTCTCTCGCCTCGTTATATATATATATATATATATATATATATATATATATGTGTCTTTTATTTACCGTTCTCTCCGGGCTCCCTCGCGATCTTCCATTCGCAGATGCAATAACTCACATCTATGACACAGTCCCACGTGCACGTCCGCCGTCGCGCCCCCCTCGTGGATACGCGCTGGGGTATACCCGGGGCTTCCCATTCCGCGTATGGTATATGACGTTCCTGGATTTGTCACAATTCTCATATATACATATGCCAACTATGGCCGATACGCGATATGTTCGATACATCGAAACTTTTTCAACGATGACCGCTAAATTTTGATTCTCGACGTGAAAAACGCGATGAACCGTATCGAAGTACCGTGCACGCAGTTCATACAGTCAACGTCGAAAAAACGACCATTCTCGTATATCACGCGGCAATTTTTATGGGACAGCCGAGCCGCCCGGTTGACGAGGTAAATCTGTTTCTTTTTTCGCTTACACGCGTGTGCGAACGATCGGATATTCCAATAAAGATCCGCGGGCTTGTAATGGCCGAATTAACGCTCTCTTTTTCCGTTAACATCCGTCAAACGAGTCTAACAATAATCCTTCATTGAAAGCCTCTCGAACAGGGTCTCCGACAGGAACTAGTTAAACTCCCAAAGCTACGGCTTTCCTCTCAAACGGATGCTCAAGATTCTTTGACATAAGAGATCGCGAAATGGAACGGACTGAGTGATATAATCCCCGGGTTGAGAGGAGTTACCTTTCAGGCACGCTTTTTCCTCTTGTATTAAATTCCACCTCTCGCCTATTTCAATCCCTTTACATTGCCATCTTCCTCTTCCTCTTCTTCTTCTACTTCTTTTTTTTTAACTCTTTCAAAGCCAGTTTGCTCTAAACTCACCGAACTTGGCTCACTTAGTATCTATACGTTTCTTTTTTTTGCACATCGTGTTCCTTCTTCCCCAAATGTTTAATACCGTCTCGTTCACGTACACGCTCCTTCAACTTTAACTTCTCGCTCGCTCGTTTCCGCGATCCCTCGACCGTTCACTGCCTTTGCCGCCGCTGCTACTCGCTACACCACAGCTCGACTGTACGCCCAAGGTAGACCCGGTACTCCACAGTCGGCTCCTACTCCTCGTTTCAGCAGGTTGTACCTGAACGCTCTCGTAGCGCCGCGCGGTTCTTCAGCACACACTGGGGAGAGACCCCTCTTTGCGTGCGGTGGACGAGACACCTATAACACTCTTAGCTCAGCTTAACTCTTTTTCTCTCGTCTCTTTCTTTCCGGCTGACTGTACGCGAGATGAGTAGTTTTCTCTTCTTTCATTCTCATTTCTCCCGCACTTGCACACTGGCTCCTTGTGCCTCGAGGACTTTTCTTCGTGCGAGAAAAGAAAAAAAAAAAAGCGCGACCGCGCGGGAATATATTATTATCCTGAGTACATAGTGTATAATCTCTGCTGCATATAAGCGTAATATATATATTAACATTATATACGTACATATAATAGAAGCCACACAATCTCCGTTTAAAATACCGAGTAAAGTAAATTCGATCTTGGCTATCTCTGCTTCCCTCTATCCGAGCGGGGAGGTCCTTTCTCGTCGGTTTTCATTAAATCTCGGATTAATTTTACGGTGGCCGAGAATCATTATTGCCGCGAGATTGAGTAGAGACGGCGTCGCTGCTCGCTCGTCGTCCTACAACCTCCTCCTCCTCCTCCTCCTCCTCCTCCTCCTCCTCCTCCTCCTCCTCCTCCTCCTCCTCCTCCTCCTCCTCCTCCTCCTCCTCCTCCTCCTCCTCCCTGGAGGAGGGGAAGGAGGAGAGAAAAATAAACGAGAGGGATGAGAGAAGAGTGCAAAAGCCAGTGAAACGAGCGTGAAGAGACAGAGAGATTTCATGGCTCGCTCGGACGAACGAAGGAAATTGCAAAAATAATTTCGTTCCCTCGCTCCGCGCGGCCTCTCCATTTTCCTTTGGCGCAACCCCGGAGCGGAGCGTGACTGTCGAGTGTGTATAGATAGTTTTCACTGGCTTTTTCACGGAGACACGGCGACACGCCTCGGCCTCGTCCCTCGTACGATTACTATCGGGTTCGATATTCAATTCGTTTCGGGAACGTGGATAGAGGTATCCAATCAAAATTTATTTCACGTCCGGTGTGTGTCTCTGACGCGCATGCGTGTACTTCCATTCTCGTTTTCCGTCGCCCTTCTGGCCCTTCCCCCCCCCCCCCCCGTTCCGTCGATTGGCCACATCACCGCGAGAAAATTCATTTTAAACGTATTCCGCCCACTCGTTGATCGCCCGTTACACGGTATATATTCTGGAGCGGAACTGGTACGAAAATTCGTTTTTCCATCGTTGTCGGAGAGGGTGAGGAGGCTGGCCTATATTCGATGTACGAACGTTTTATTAGCCATTGGATCGTCTCTCTTGCCTCCTCGAATCGTTACATTTCATCTCTCTTTTTTTTCACCGAACGATACGGCCCATGCAGCGTTAAATGAATGCAAATCCATTTAACGGGAAACGACCAATTAAGCTGATATTAATTATTCCAACGATATTCATACGTTCGCAACCGTAATGCCATCAAAATATAAACTTCCTGGAAGCAATAATGTCGGAAACTCTATTCAGCGAATATAACAATGCGGTTTGTTTGCTCCCACATCTGTAGTACATAATGTCTTGTATACTATGTACGTGGGCATAACAGCTCGACGTATGCGCGACAGGGAGAAAGAGTCTCGAATATCGATACAGAAACCTCTCAACAAAGTTCTCTCGGATCCGTTCCATCGATCGTCCCATCCCTCCGGCCGTCCGATGAGCCGAATAGTTTTCCGGGTCTCTGGAATTCGCATAATAATTCTGAGCCCAAATCACAATTCACGGGATGTACGGGTTCAACATTCGTCCTCTCCGACGACCTGTGTTACGAGGTGAATTCGCGGCCGTGTATGGTTATCTCTTTCCCTTCATAATTTGCATCGACCACTCCATAATCTCGGAGCTTCCCAACCCCTCGTTACGATGATTTGCATCGGGCTCTAACCCTCCGCTTCTCCCCCGCACTCCATAGTAAATCGCTTCGGCGGCGATCCCCCGCGGCATGGACATACCGAATTAATCGTCGTTAATAGCTCGAACGGCGCGTCGATTGCGAGCTTCCATTATAATCATTGTGGGCCACTTCCGTCCGCACGCGTGCACACACTCGGCGCGGGGAGAAGGAGGAGAAATACGAATTCGTATATACATAGTCCGCGTTACGTACATACGCTCGGACTGCGCTCCCTCGAACGATTCATTCGATTATATCGTTCCCGCACACAATCCCTTATGCCCTCGGACAAGCCAATAACTTCGAGAGCCCCGAGCCTCCGCAACACGAGCTGTACAGACCGAGCAAGACGCAGCGTTAATTTGTACCCGATGCATAATAGCTCGGCGAATTAAATTGCATTTCGCGGGCGACATGACATCAATCATCAGAAGCCTAACGTACTTATTCTTCCGTTACGATCTTTTTCTCTCGTCCCTTATCTTTGTGGACAATTTGTTAATAGAATTTTTATTTCATTTTCTATTGTCATTTTTTATTATTTTTATTTTTGGTTGCATCTAGCGGTATTCCTAGGTTTAGTTGCATTGCTATGTGTATTGCGGGTGCCCAGAGGACCGCCGGTTCTCGGACATGAATCTATTTATCCACCTCCTGCCGTGTGAGAATTTTTTTTTTATTGCTTCAAATTTCCGCGGCAAAGTGAAGGATGAAACATCAAAGGGCTAAAATTGTGTTACGCTCGGTTAATTAACGTTCCACACTTGCGAGCTCGCTGCATATCCACCCAACGCCCTTTGTAATTAAAATCTCATGGAACCGAGCCGCGCGTTGCTGCTTCTCCGCTCCGTTGTTGAGAATTTGCATCGGGCGGGGTGCCGAGAGTTTCCGACAAGTCGTTCAAGTCGTTTGCATGTTCAACTTACCACCCTCGAACACAGTGTAGAACGTATGACGAGCCTGCCGGTTTACCGAGAGCACTTACACAACTGCCGTGTACGTTCGGGTTGGTAAAGCGCAGCGTCGTCGTGGAGGTGCTCGTTGACGAAGTACATGTACGCGAACGAGAATTATGATAATAATGTTCACCGGCGTGCGTGCCTGGCTTACGCGCGTGCGAACGAACGAGTAAGACGACTCTTCAGCTCCAATGTTCCTCCGATAGACGAGCGAGTTTTGCAGCTCGCTTCTGCTTTTGCTCATTCTCCCGCGACGGCAGTGTGCGGTGTGTCTCTCCCGCGAGACCGCGGGACCGCCCCTGAGAGCATGGGTAACTCGAAATTAGGTCGACTCCAACTCGTCGTCGTCGGTCTTGGGCCGACTTATTATAGGCGCCCCGGCACTCTCGGTAATGGTTATAGCACAGCTCGAGCGAGAATGTTGAACGAGAGAAAAGGAAAAAAACGAGCGGGGATCTCTCTGGCCATACTGTTGCAGTGGTTAATGCCGGGACCGTAGGTTTATAACAGCTATTATCGTTATGCGCTCACTTATGCCGGAATAGTCGGGGTAGGAAAGGTAATTCCGAGCACTTTGCCGATTTCGAGGAACTTCATTCGATCCGACGTTTAAGTTACGTCGATCAATTTATTGTCTGCTCCCGGAAAATTACTGTAGGAATTTTATTTTCCTGATTTGGCGATAGAAATATGTTGGTTTTCTTTACTGCGAGAGCCAGTAAACAAAGTGGGGCAAAATGGACCGACCGATTAAGCGGAGTTTTATCTATCCACAAAACACATAGCTAATTCTTCTTAAGACTTGGACTAATATTTTTTCTTGACAACGGGCTTTTTTTTTTTAAACAATAGCCAAGTTCCATTACGATCTCGCACAATTGTGTCTATATCGAATGGCAAAGATCGTTTGTTTTTCAGCGTAGCTATATCTCGAAGGTCGTGTCTCGCGTTTTTTTTTTGTTTTACTCTCCGGCAACTTATATGCCGATCACCAGAGCGAGACGCGGACTTGTTACGGGTTAGGAACCACGAGTCTAGCAGTGACGTATCGCACCCGCAGTATAGTCGCGGCAGAGAGACCTGGGCTGGGGGGTTAGATTGAAGTAAGCGGGCTTTCTCGAGTTTCGCGTTATCACTCTCGGGTGGGCGTTGTCCTTCTCGCTTTACAGTTTCCTCTGCGTTCCCGCAGCGAGCTATCTTCCGGAGTGAACTTTCCACAAAAGTCAGCCTCCTTGGAGCGTTACCTCGCCAGTTTGGTCTTTCTACCTTGCGGCGGCGGTAACTTGCCAAAAATGCCTGTCACAGCGAGTCAGGGCCAGAGTCACATGTATTGCTCCGAGCAGATAAACATCCCCGCTACCCTTCCCGGTATCCTCAAGTGTTACGCCAAAGCGGCTATTCGTACGCAACCCTCCGACCTGCTACACTGGACGGCGGCTTACTTTCGAGCTCTCGCCGATGGCCAGTTGCCACCGGTCAAGGTAAGTTCCGAGGTTTTTCTGCTCGAAGAAGGTAATAGTTTTCACGAGGCGCGAATCGATTTGCAGAAACGTCTCGAGTATCCCCCGTACGATCATCCCACGGGTATAAGTCCGGGTTTCCTTAAGACTCTGCTGAATCAGTTTGCCGGTGAGAGAGAGAACGGCGAGGCCGTCGGTACGACGGAGAGAACGGCAACGTCCATGTGCGTCACTCTCGGGTCCCTTCTGGCACGCTGGCGCGGTATGGCCCTCTCGGACTCGAGCCTATGGCAGGTCCTGATGACCGGTCGACTCCTCGAACTACCTGGGGCTCCCGGGGAGTGCGACCTTTACCGTTTTCTCGCGATAGCCTGCGGTCTCCTGGGAAACGTGAGAGCCCCCTTATCCTCTTTGCCTTCTGCCACTCGCGGCCCCGATGCGTACCTATAGCAACGGCCTTCTGCCGCATTACTTCGGAAGGACGAGTACACGCACGCCCGATGAAAACTTTTTCCTGACGAGATACACACTCGATCATTACTTTTATCCGCAGATTTTTTCTCTCCTTTTTACGGTCCTGTATTACAATGTGAGAGAGCAGGGCAGATGATGCGGCGGTGTAACAAAAAAAGTATCGTCTCTAACGAGGAGAGAGCGCCATAAGAGATTTACGAAGGGTATTCGAATCAACGAGCGCAGGGGCAGTCTGTCTGAATTTTAAGCGATTCATGCCGTTGGGGCGTCGCGTGTCTTTGTACGCACAACTGCTGACATATTATCGCGTTGGGATGCATCGGAGACCGTGGTTTGTTAATCCCGTTAAGCTCGCTCAATTCGCATCGGTAAATCGAAGCTGTCGGGGCTCGTTTGGTCGATCGAGCCGCGCGTAAAGTGTATCCCGTCGCATTCTCGTGGAATGTTAATTGAATCGTTTCGTCGGTCGTTTATTCGTACGAGGCAGAATTTGTTCGAGACGATGATCCACGTGTGCGAACTGCTGACGGACGAGCCGGAGGGTGGCTCGGCTATGATACCTCGTAAGACCTTCATGAGTCTCTACGAATACCTCGCCGATCTCGACTGCTCCGGCGGCCAATCGATTATCGGAACGGGGCCAGCCGGCATCGCAACAACTCCCAAACGAGACGAGGCGTCGCTCGTTCGATCGAACGTCTCCACCTCCTCCTCCTCCTCCTCCTCCTCCTACGGTTCTGGCTTCACGGCGGGCGATTCCTCCGCCGAGAAGAAAACCCGAGTCGTGCTGTGCCGAGGTATCGAAACATCGACCGAGGATACAGATTCCGAAGGATGCCTCTCCCGGACCGAGGTACCTTTTCCACGAGCATTGAATAATTGACATTAATTTCGCTCAAGGCCGTAAAGGAATTTAATTTTCTTTTTTCCGAAAATAACATCCCTAACGAACTTCTGCTGTTAATGTCGTTCGACGGTACGATGGGCAATAGGGCAGACTGGGCGAATACCGGTCAGTCGAATTTTTAAAGAATTGAGCGGTGTTGTCAAGCTGGTTCTGGACTCATCTCGTTACGTATGTCATACGAGCGATACGATTCAGACTAATTTAATCTTTCAACTGATTTCGAACGAATTTTGTTCTTCGGTCCGTTTTTCATATAAGCTGACGGGTAATATGTCGGATCAATTTTTCTTTTAAACTGATGATAATAATAGTTTGCCAATCGTTTTATTCGCCATCAAAGACTATTTTTTGTCGAAACTTAACTTTACAGCCGAGATACTAAGGTTCTGACTCGGCTAACCGGCACTCGACCATTCTCACGGTTCCGTTAGATGCGAGATTGATGCAATTTTTTAAAAAAGGTGTCAAGTCGCGAGAAATACAGGGAGCAATTAGCGAGTCCCGGGGAGGGTGAAAGAGAGGTACAGCGGTGTATCACGAGAGACTCCGAGGAGCGAGCGAGTGGCAGAGCGTCGTTTCGCCGTCGGAGGGACTCGACGGGAAACAGGACAAGTGCAAAAGCCACTGGCGAAACCAAGTCGCCGAGGTACGAGAAGAGTACGAATGACGATAAGAAGCGGTCTGAGCGAAGAGTCCCGGAGGGAAAAGCGGAGGAACCGGGCGGCGGCGAGACCGAGGTTACGAGGGTTCAAGAGGTACGACGTCGGCGTCTCGACGTCGAGATGCACTCGAGGACGGAGGAAGTGAAGCCGGTGGCCGGCGAGACCACTGCAGAGCTGCCACCGACGCTGCTCGACTCGTCTCGCTCTCGTGTCGCAGTTTCTTCCTCGCCCGGCAAAAGTCACGTCGTTGCCGGCGAAGGCGTTAAAGCCCCCGACGACGACGAAACTGCTACCGACGCCACTCGTGAAAATACGAAGGTACAGCGGAACGAGAAGTTCGACCGAACTGATAAAATATTAGCAACGCGTTCCCTCCAACTTCGCAAGGAGGTCGAAGGTGACCGGCACGCGGCGAAGCAGCGAGCGGCGAGCGGCATCGGGGTTGGCAATGCCGCGAGTGGTTCGACAACAGCTCGGGACGCCGGTGTCAAGAACATTCGGAGGAAAATTCGCGGCGAGTCAAAGAGACGCGGAGCGAGGAAGGTCAAAGGAGCTGACGAGGAGGAGATTCCACGAGACAGTTTCGAGGTACAGGACCGTAACGATTTTTGTACGTACCGACTCTCGCGAAGTAGCTCCGCGCTTATTGTGGACATTTTTCGCTCACGAGATTACGGATACGTTGTAAAAAATATTCGCGGATGTAACAAACATTTCGGGCACATATTATTCTTTTTTGTTTCACAATTCTCGATTAACCATGCTCTTAATTCAAAAAAACTAAATTTGACAAAAAGATTATTCTGAAATAAAGAAAAGACTGTGGAGATTTGTCAAATGTCTAAACTTTTTTTTTTTTAGCACGCGTAGAAGCTTTTGTACGAACGACGGGCGGGAACGACGAAGGAAGCAATTTCCTGTCGATAGTTCCAAGAGTCGATCGTTTTAAACTTTATCGGTTGCATTAAGTGAGGAAGTTGCTCTCTATCGTCTTCTCCTCGTCATAAGCGTCAACGAGCTCGGTGGATATTGTCGCATTATTCGATGCCGGGTCTAGAGGGGAGTCGTTAGTTATCGGATCTCTCGTTATTGCACTCGAGAATAAGCTTCGGTAACCGCAATCAGATATCGTCGTTAATCGGAAATGCCTGTTGACGCGAATCCGTGCCTCTCCAAAAGACCTATCCCGATATATACCGACAGAGGTAAATGGAATCAGTTCTCGTGAGATTCTCGTTGTTAAGCCGCAGGGATTAAGTCCCGGTATTTGTGCACGTAGATTTCCGTGTGGAAGCCGCACAGAGCCCGCGATAGATATATAGAAGCAGGAGAGGCAGGAAGTAGCGGAGCGAGAAGAGGTACTTGGTAGCACGCCGGTAGTTTGCGGCAGCGACGAGGAAACTACGAGTGGCCTGTTCTCGTAGTTTCACTTCCCTACCGTCGCGTTAACAGATCTCGTTAGACAACGCCGATCTCCAGAGCAACGAGAGAGAGAGAGAGAGAGAGAGAGAGCGAGGACGTCTCCGGCAAAGACTCCATTTTTCTATCACAACTTTTATATACCTAGTACGAAACGACAGCGGTGGATGCGCGGTTGGCGCACGGCTCCGGTGGTCTCCCAAGTCAAGCACAATCGTTCGCGGTCAGTGCTTGGATGGGTGACCGCTTAGCCGTGCGCTAGCTGGCGCATCGACCGGTGAGCGGGATGCGCTTTCTTCTGAAACTTAGGTGTTTCTGCACTTTACTCAAGTGCAAAAATACCGGAGGATCAGTAGAATATCGCCAGTTGTACCGACATGGGTTTTTCGCAGTTTCCCTGTGTCCTCGGCGAATGCGGTACAGTTAGGGGGAAGTAAGTCGGCTGCGGACGCACGGAATTAGAGTAGGTTAGCGAAGTGCGGGTAGGAAAGTGTTAGAATAGGTACACGGTCAGGCTAGGGGGGGGGGGGGGGGAGCTAAGGTAAAAACCCCTGAGGGGTATACCTGGAACGGAACATTAATAAAAAATAAAAATAAAAAAAAATATACCTAGTACGCGGACCGTCGTATTTAATAGCTTTAAAAAAAAGCATTCAGCAAACAATGTTTATTTCCTCAGTACGAAGATCCGACGGATAACGGGGGAAAAGTTGGGAGGAGGAGAAAGTCAAGCACGAAGCCGGGGAAAGAATCGTCGGAGGAGGGACTTACTGAAAGAGCGGCGGATCCCGGGGATTACGTCAGCGGCGAGTCGTACGACGGGAACGGGAGCGAAGGGGACTACGAGGATGTGGATGACGAGGAGCTCGAGGACATGGCGAAGTACGAGACGATCGGTCTGGAGAACGTTCTCAAAGGGATGTGCGAGTGTCTCGATTCTGCCAAAGAGACGAGGGGTGCTTCGAGTGTTGCGGCCAGTTCGGCATCGCCGGTACTCGATCCCGTCGTCGAGTTCATCGAAAGAATGAGAGCCGAGGATCCCACGAGCCCGTATGTCCTGCCGGAAGTGCCGGGCATCGGACCTCCCGTAAGCAACGAGAGAGTAACCGCCGTCGGACTCTGGCTGGCCGAGTGCTCTCGTCGCCAGCAGGGACTCGTCGGTCCTCGCAACTTGAGGCACTTTCTTTGTCCGAATCTCGACGAGAAGTCCTGTCAAGATTATGGCGGCGGAAGCAAGAACATGTGCCCTTAATTTCAATAATCTCGGAATAAGGTCGATACCGCTCATAAAAATGATTTTTTCATAAATAATAATAATAATAATAATGGTTATTATTATTTTTCTCCGTGCAGATCTATGACCTTGAAACATAGCAAATTTCACCTGGAAATTTACGCCAGGAATTGTTCCGCAAAAATCACTCAATCGCCTCGTCTCTCGCCAAGTGGTTGCTCTGTTTCGATGGTAAACAGTAGTCGAGTGTTATGACCGTAAACAACCGTCCCGCATCTCTCGAGTACCGTGTATCGCTCCGGCGAACATTCCAGGTACACTCTGTGGCTGGCATACAGTCAACCTTTCCTCTCTGCGGGAGCGCTTGCGTGCTCGTAGAAACTACCCCGGAGCAATGTCGGATCTCATTTACGCTATCCTCCCACGTATAGAGCCTGCTAATTCGATAATGAAACTCGCTTTATTCTCGAATTCTATCGTTACCGCAGTCTCCCGCGTGTGTCCCTTCGCTATTGGAAATTCAATGTCGGTTCATTCCGGTTTGTCAGTCAAAGACTTTTCCTTTCCTCCGTGTCCCTACGGCGGCGCTCGATTAAGAGTGGAACGAGCCCAAAGTGTTCTCGTCTCTTTCGTTTTCTATATCCCCTTTGCTTCTGCCCTTTCCCGGTGCCCTCGATAGCGTATACGTATATATATATGTATATGGGAAGAGCCGCGGCTTTTCACAAGGACGAGAGGCTCGTTCGATCCACTAGCAAGGATTACCACCTCGGCTCCACCCTCGTGTAGTCGGAGGGGTGCGCCAGCCTGAACCCCGTTGCCTGGGTCCTCTCTGGACTCTCTATTCGCTGCTTCTGCTCTAGACCCGGCTCTCTGTGCTGTCCCCGCTGCCGGCTATACCTATCCACCGGGAAGAACGTACCGAAGGGTATATACCTATACGCTCAATCTATAAGGTAGTACGACAAAGTAGGAATAGGAAAGAAGCGAGGTAGGAGATTAAAGAGAAAAAAAAAAAAAATAAGAAAAAGATAAAACGAGTGTGTAAGCAGCGGCGCTTGGTCACAACGAGGGAGAGCGGGATCGGTGCTGGTTCGCCTGCGCCGATAAATCGAACGACGTACCTTACGTCTGGCCTTGCCTATAGCTGCTCTCTTGCATCACTCTTGTTTTTTTCCCCTTAAATTCATTCTCTTCCTACAACGCTTTTCCACCTTGCCCCTCACCCTTGTCCTCGGATCCCTTGCATACTTCATGCGACAGAGATCTCCCCCCCCCCTCCCCCCTCGCTCTGCCGAGCTATGCCGCGCTATAGAAGTCACGAAATTAGATTGAATGCCGGAGACGTGTATACCAAAGTGTGCTCCACGCTGGGAATGCCGTGTGCGCACGACGTTCATCACCTCGAGAGACGGTTTGTACGTAAGAACGTGAGAGCCGGCTTTCTTGCCTGGTGCTCCTCGACAAAACTCGAACGTCTCGGAAAAGCGGAAAATGCGAGCCAGGAGAGAACGTCTTCGGTTCTCGAGATCTCGTCTTACCTGTCCCTTTACGTATTCCGTTTTCATCTCGGATGATTCGTCTCGCCCGCGTGTGTTTGTGTGTGTCTGTGTGTATTCTCGGGTTCTCATTTTGTCCCGCAATTTAACGCATCTTCACTCGACACCAAACACCGCCCACGTCCGCCCGAGACTGACGATCCGGCTTTGCTCTCCGTGACGCAATATCGCCGAGTCCCGACCTACGCCAAGACGCGTAAACAGGGTGCATACCGTTGAGTTTGGTCTGTGCGACGAGAGTATCGTTCCCTGTGTCTATAAATAACTCGATGCGAGACCGAGAATTTCGCTGGCGTACCTTAACTCACATCGCTCCGCTCTCGTGCGACGTTTCGCTTATTGGCCTGCAGCGAGCATGCATACCGGCGAGAGAACGAGCGTTTGACGCATTCTAGATTACCCGAATGGCCGCGAGGACTACGAGACAATCCGGGCCGGTGTTGTCACACTGGATTTACATCGGGAATGCGGCCGGCTACGGGATACCGCGACTTTGCCGTATATTCCGTATAGACGCGTCCTATGAAATATTTATTAAATCGATGTCGCTCGGAACGGGCCTGCACGACGTTCTGTATCGGATATAGCAGATATAGCAGGTCCAGCTATTCGGATGGCAAAAATTACGAATAGTTTTTGTATCGTGGTATTTTGAAATTGCCGAAAGTTCGCGGCCCGTGTCAAGAATTGATTCGTGGCCTCGATGCAGAGGTGCCGGCGAAACCCTATTCTCGGAGACCCATAAAGTGTTAACGGGAGAACACTATTCCTATAACTCGACTCGTCTCTACAAAGTGCATTATTAACAAGTTTCGAAGGAGCAATTTAATTTTGACAATGTTGGAAGCGATGCGACTTGTACTTTTATGGAATGAACGTTCTATGTCACATTTGTTTTATTAATGTCTCTAGATAATTCGTCGAATATACACCTATATTCGGTTAGACACCGAAACGGTGTGTGCATGTCTGTTTATAATTTTTGGAAGGTGTTTCAAGGGTGAGCAAAATGTTTCACCTCTGAGGGGACGAGAAGGGGATAAGGCAGCGGCTCTTAACTTGAGGTCCATGGACCCCCAAATTACACGCGGGACCCCCTGTGGACCCCTAAGGTCAAGAACCACTGGGATAAGGAGTTCAAATGAAAAAATCGGGTTTACCGATACGTATATAAAATTATCATTGATCCCGACAGCCGCGACAGATCCGGTATAATCAGCCGTCATTCGGATGAATAGTTGATAGAAATAGCACCCGAGTGCGAAAAAAATTTGGGTTTTTTCAAGCTCCATTATTAGCCGCTGGCGGACATGCCTTCTTTCCTCCGGGCAGAGTTAAAAAAAAATAGAAGATCGGAATGACGTTTCACTGTCGTGAGCGCATTCCCGACGCGCTGTCACTGCAAGCGGCAGTGGAATCAGCAGCAGCAGCAGCAGCAGCAGCAGCAGTCGGTGGAGAATCTCCGCCGATCTCCCGGGTTAAATGAGAGCTCCGGCAGGTGCCACGAGAGTACTGGCAGCGGGAGCGTCAGCGGCAGTAACCACCAACGGTAGAAGCGGCACACTGAGTGCTCGTCAAATCGCGTCGAAACTCGGAGCTTCCGAGCGGGCGAACGAACGAGGGAGAGACATGGATGGAGCAGGCCCCCCGGTAATCCGTGGGTTTAATATTTCACGCCTCGAGTTTCCTCCAAGTACTATAGTTTACCGATGTACACACGAATACATATATATATACGTCGTGTGGAAGTAACGCCGCTCGAAGTGCGATTCCATCGCCGTCTATCTCACGGCGTGCGGTACGAGCGAGAAGGAAAGTAGTACGACCCCGTTTCACGATGAATTTCTATACTACACGAGACGCGGGAGGGGGGGGGGGGGCTACAGGTACTCTACATCAAGACTTACGACTCTGCACTCGACATGTGGTGTCGGCCGAGGATGAGGCCGAGTGGGAATACACGAGTACATAATGTACCGACGCGTATACATAGAAACGTGTACAGCAAATACCTACATACAGAGCCCCGATATAGATGGCAGGAATTGTTGGCTCGCCGATATCGATGCTATCAAACACGGTAACTTCCGATGGCTGACTCATTCAATATCAACGTTGCAACAATTCATATTATTACAGGATTAATAATTCAATAGCCGCTGGAAGGAATAGGTGAACCGAACGCAGCGATTGCCTCGGATTCGAATCATTCTACTGTACAGCGTGTATAGAATGTAGAGGTTTGGAGGGGGGGGGGGGGGCGGGTGATAATCGATCGCGAACGCGGCTCTTCTGGTTCCTTTCGGCCTTCGCGCGCGCTCGATAACCGAGCTTCCCCTTCCCCCCCCCCCCCCCCGCTCTCCGCCGTGCAGAGCCAGGACGTGGGACCGCCAGCAGTTTCATCGCCTCGTTCAATTTATCGACGCGAGCTTTATCGTCGGCCGGCTCGGTTCGGTTCGCCGCTGGAACTTCCGCCGACGCCTGATTCCTCGAGCCAAAAGCGACGAGCTTACTCACAAGCTTTGAGCGCGAGCCCGAAGGGAAAGCGAGAGCCGGACTGGCATCGGCAGCAACAGCGGTGGCAGCAGCGGAGACACTGCTCGATCCATCCCGTTCGCTCTCTCGCGTCCGAACGGATCAGTCCTCCGATCGACATACATTGCACGTCGTTCAGCGTGCAACGCGCCGGGGTTGAACCTCCCGCCCTACACCACCGTAGATTACAGGACAATGCTTAACGACTTTAGCCCCCCCCCCCCCCCCCCCCACCGATGTACGCTCGCTCTCTGCGCTGCCCCGCTGGATCCTGCGGTCGCTCCGGCTCGTACCGAGCACTGCGGACTCCCCGCTCGTTCGCTATCAAAGCTGATTGTTCGGGCAGACCAAGCGAGGTACAGACAGATGGGAGAATCGCCACCGAAGCTGGCTTTTTGCTCGCTGAGCGAGCGGACATTACGCCACATTAGGATCGTGCCGGCAGACACGACGGAAACTCGGAGAGCAAAGAGCTACAGTGCAAACACACTCGCTTTCCGAACGGGGTAGAATATGTATATGAATGAAGTCGCTTTCGTCGCCGGTACGACGTTTCACGGTAAACAGTGGCGGGAGGAGAGTCAGAACAAGAGCCGCGCATAACGGAAGGGAGATATAGAGAGATTGTTGGTTCTTCCAAAGTTGCCGAGCAAATCGAGCTTCGCTAAACTACCGATGGAATATTTGAACGTATAATATAATATGGGAATCGGCGCGATATACGATATTCCTCGTCGTTTTCGTACAATGGTATATAACGAAAGTGCGCGGAGTATTGAATCTCCCTCTCCCTCTCCGTCCCGTATATTCTTGAGAAATATAAGCCGCTACTGCGGCTGTTGGAATCCTCCGCAACGTTTCTCCATCACGCGCCGTGCGGCGAGCGAACCGAGCTACTCGCCGGCGCCGCCCTACAGATATCTTTGCACTGTTTCTCGTCCCTCCTACCGTTCGCTCTATCCCGCTGTACTTCGTTAACTCTTTGCAGTGGGAGAGAAAACGTTGCACATTCCATTTTGCCACTGCGGGATGATGTCACGATCCTCTCGGAATGAATCTCGTCGTTAGCGGACTCGTATTTCTCCTGAGCGAATTCCATTCTTTCAGTCGTTGTTTTATCGCATTTTATTGCTATTCCCAACCCGGAGGAATCCGAGTTTCGTAAGTAACGATGTTTGATACATTTCTGATCCCTCTTGAGAGACAAGGAAAAAAACAACAAAGTTTTTCCTTCCGTGGACGATAAATGATGGTCGGGTCTACGCGAGAAGATTTTTTTTTCGAAGATTTAATTAAAAGCCAGGTTCAAGAGGTTGCTTCGAAAATCCTGTACGATCGATTGTTCGTTACGGTGTTCCGATAGTGTTAAAAAACTCCGGGTGCGAATATTGAAAAATTACAGCAGTTTTTTTTAAGTAGCAGAAATAGAACTCCTAAAAAATGTGATATCCGAACCCGAGGATCTTTTTACACGGTCGCAACACCGTTACGAACAGTCGTTCGTGGAAGATTTTTCGATTAAATTTTCTGTTACCGGGAAAAATAAACCTGAGACGATTTTTTTTTCCATGAAATCGATTAAAGCCCGTTCAGGGCCGAGTCCGGTGGGAATATCTCGTTCGACTCGCCATTATCACGTGTAGTACGAGAGTAGATTATGTGACGACGATTGCTGCGAACGGGTCGCCGGGTATATATGTCCGAGGAACGAGGACAAACGCGCGTGCTGGTCACGATTACAACGTAGGCGAGGACAGTGAACGGTGATCGTGCTGCGGACAGCTTAATCTTCACCGGCCCGGGACTCTCCCTGTCTTCGAGCGAGGGGCTCTCTTCGGTAACGCGGTGCCCTGCCGGGGCACTGGTCAGGCGGTCGCGATATAATACGATATGTATAAAGAAACCCTTCCCTGCTGCGCGCGGCGCACAACCGTTCCACAGAATACGTGGATTAGATGTAGGTATAGCGGTTGAATAACATAACGTATACCGGGCTCCGCGGAGCATCGGTAGCAGCGAAGTCATCGGATATACGAGGCACGTAACTCGCTATGCACCGTATATATACTTTCGAGATTACCGGACCCAAACGACAACAACCGACGATGTTTAATCGTTCGTTGATGGGACACGGCGTAAATCGTGTAGTATACAGGATTTACTAAATACACGTACTACGGCGCCGTGTACGTGATCGCGATTATGGTGAACGAATTATCTACATATATATATAAAAGGCGTAGCACCGTAGGCTATTGCGTTCAGTACTCGATTAACTTTGACGAAAAAAGGTGTTGGAGGTTTCAGTTGTAAATTAAAAAAAAAAAAAAAAAATTGTCGTCAACCGTCGAAATGATTTGTCTCGAGCTATTGTTAACGATACTATGCGTAAACTTCGGAACTTCAAGTCCTTGGGTGATCGAGACAGTGCCGACGAAGAATAAAGCACCATGGCACGATGGAAACGACCTCAAGGAGATGAGACGAGAACGAGTGAATCTGATCTTTCCAGGTGAGATTGACACGACGGAAATTGATGGAGTGAAAGAAAAATAAATAGAGACGGGACACAGAGACGTTCCTATTGCGGCTGACGTGACGTACTGTACGACCCCTTCGAATGCGCTCGATTCCTTAATCCGACATCTATATGTAGTATATAACAGGGGAGAGAACAAAAGTCGGCTCTCCCGGTAATTGAAAGAATTGGCTTCGTTAAACGAGAATACACAAACGTAAATCCGGACAGGAACAAAGTGGTGCGGAAGCGGAAGCATTGCGGAAAATCCCGAGGATCTGGGCCACTTCGCCGACACGGATGCATGCTGTCGTACCCACGACCAATGCGACGACACCATCGAGGCCATGCAAACGAAGCATAATCTCACGAATCCAACCTTTTATACCAGGTTTAAATGATTATCAGTTATAAAAAAAATATATAGGTAAAATAGACCGCTTATCTTTTTCAACTTCTGTGTAATTGCACTTTTCTGCACCATTTTTCGCAAGCTTTTGAAATTCAGTTTGACCATTCACGAAATCCATTCAGTACGATGTGAAACGGGCTCAGTCGATAAAAAAGCCTGTAATCCATTTCTTTCAAGATTGATAACTTTTTCCGAGGAAAACCAAATGATTAGCGTCTGCTAAACTGTTAGACAAAGACGTTGAGAATCTGCGTTTAGCACAAAATGTCGAGGAACCTCGAAAAAAATGGACTACAGTTTTTGTTACCGACTAAGTTTGTTTCGCATCTGCTTAATGTGATGTGAAATATCGCTGCCAGCAACAAAAACGCTTCGAGACCGCAATCCGCGGAGGAAAAAGAAAATTGTCTTTTCCGACATCTGCTGATTTCACGGGGAAAGATAATTTTCTTTTTCCTCGGTGGTCCACGGTCTCAAAACGGCATTCAGTATAGTTTTCGTTACCAACAGGGCGCGGGGCAGGTGGCTGGGGGTTATATCACGTCACCTTAAGCGGAGTACGACGGCTTTTTTTTGCGATATCGAAAAATATCTTTACTCGGCTGTCTAAAACTTCACCCACTCACGGGAAAAAGTGAATTTCAAAAGATTGTAAATTAATAAAATTCCAATCTGATTGGCCAGGGTTCATTGTTCATGCGACGAAAAGTTTTACGACTGCCTGCACAGATCGGAGGACAAGGCCGGTCCGCAGATAGGGACCGTGTACTTCAGTGTGTTGAACACAAAGTGCTTTCGCAACGACTATCCCATTCTGGGCTGCAAACGCTACACGAAGTAAGTTTTTACCGTTTCGTTATCGGGACTTTTCAACGGTGGTGGAGGCAGCGAGACAGAAAAAGAAAAAAAAAAAAAAAGGAAAGTGGAGTCGAGAGTCAACAGGCCGGGCGACCCACGGAATTATTAAAGATGAGCGTACCACCGGGGAGAGAGAAAGAGAGGCAAAAGCGCGGGAGAAATAGAGGGATTTCAGCCCTTCCTCCACACCCATTTTTATCTATATCTGTGTTTATGTGTGTGTTCGCGTACAGATATCCCAGACGTTGCGTGGAGTACGAACTGGACGAGAGCCAAGAAAAAATATATCAATGGTTCGACGTTCCTCTTTACTGATGATTGCAACCACCGGAGATGGAAAAGAAATAGCCTTCGAGGAAGAATCCACATTTTTATCTCACCGCAGAATCGACGTTCCGGTTATTACTTCTCGCGAATAATTAATAAAGCTCGGATGTTTCAAATAAATATTTCAACCTTTGTATGAAATGAGGAATTATAAGATACTAGGGATAAGATGAATAATAAAGTACGCTGTATTTGTTCACTTGTACGTGTAATTTATTCGCAAAACCCTATCCGGAGAATTGAAGAAATTAATATAAGCGCTAATAAATTGATGGTCGTCCTGCAGCGAAATGGGAGCTTGGCAAAGCATGCATTTTTGCCGGAAGTGAAGGCGCCGATCTCGCGACCCACTTATCGAAGAACTAACGATGTCCTATTTTCGTGTTACGTTGCAGACGTCGCGGCGTCGGTGGAGGTGCATTTCGAGAACAAGGACGGTGGTTTTTTTCTGAAGCACACACCGAGACAGTATTATCCATCCCGGACGGAGCCTTTGTCACCGGGGACGGTGGGAATGGTACCTATGCCAGGAGCTCCGTCGGGAGTCATGAGTTCGTCAGCTTCCGTCATCGTACCGCCACCCGGATCCGTGCTCTCTGTCGACAAGTTCACGGTCTTTCAAACTAGCGAGCCAGCCTCTGTGCGAGCGACGTACGGTCCCTTCAGCACAAAGCAGACAGTGCCAGCTCGATACATAGTTCCGGATCCTCTGGAGGCTCTTCCCGGCCCGGAGACACGAAGAAATCTCACAGCGTCATCGAGCGCCGCCCTCATGGATGCCCAAGAGCTGGGAGCACGGCATCTCGACATGTCGGCACATCTCGTCGGCTCCAACATCCCCCGAGACGCGCCGGTGCTGAGGGTTTTGTTTCACGCAGGTAGCGAAGCCGGAGGAAGACGTCAGCTGTTACTGGCTCGTCATCAACGAGTCTGCGTGCTTTTGCACGCCTCGCTACCGGGAAAAACACCCCTGACCGCCGCTTGCAGCCCCGATGGCGAGGACGGCGTATGTCTGGCGCAGATAACGATACCAGCCGACTGGTGGGCTCCTCTCCCGCCGCCGGACGCTTCGGGTAGAGTCAAAATCGCCAAGACACCGCCGCGACTTGTGACGGTGGCGTATTCGGTCCTAGAGCCGAGGACTATCGCCATGGCGGAGGACGGTTTAGCCGCCGACGGGACGAACAGCAACGCGAGGATGCAGGGACAAACCGACGGTTCCGCGGCTGGTGGATGTCGACCAAGAGTTCAGATACAACCGGAAACACCATTGGGCAAAGTGCCTCTGGCACCGAATCGCTCGGATTACAAACAACTAAGGGCCGATGACTCCCTGACCCTGTTGGTACCTCACGGTGCTCTATATCCGAGATCGAGGTTACACGTCCCGGCGTTTCTTCATCCGCAGACACTGTCCACGTCGACCTCGGGCTCGACGCAACGTCAGACCGTACTCGGGCCACCGGTCGTTGCAGTCATACTGAGGTAGGTGCGTTTTTTTTTAGATACCTGACGCGAGAGACTCACGAAACATGTCGATTCGTAAAGCACAGTGTTTTCATATTGATACTCTATAGACATGGATGTCGGTAATGGAGGGTGTGCTACCGACAGTGGAAAATTTCCACTTCTGTATTATTGATGCTTGTATCGATTCGTCGATGCTATTACCTTGATGGATATACTATTTCTAGAACGTCCCCAGGGTCTCGCATTTATAGATGTGCCGATGACGCGGAGAATTTCTGTTGAGGACATATCGGTTTTGGCTCGACAGGTGGAACCATATAGAAAGTGGAGAAAATGTCCTCAGTTTTATTTGATTTTTCTGAACATATTTTACTATGAATTTACCAGGATTTTCAGGTTTTCCCTGACCGGTCGCCATCATGAATATATAGCTTTGTAAAAGAATCAATGGAAAAAATATTTGTAACAATTCCTATGATCTCTTGGTATTTCGATTAAATAAAACGACTCTCAATGCTGCATTGCGTTTGCTTTTATCGTAGAGCAAAAGTGAAGTCAGGTGTGAGAATTCTGGACGCCTCGCCGAGCAGCCCTCACTGGATTCTGAGCTCGGAGATAAACGCCAAGAATACCGCTGCGACGTTCACCATCAGACGACGGGAAAACTCACCTCGTCTGCCTAGCACGTGAGTCTACCATACATACGATATTATATACCTCGGTTACTATTGCGCTACAACGCTATCCACTGTTTTCTCGAGTGTACCAACGTTTCGCCGATTGAATATACAAAAGTTCAGTGCGGAAGGCCTCTCACGGGTCTCAACAACCTATACTTCTTCTGTCAACACAATACAATGCCGCATTGTTGGCCAGAAGATGTAACTTCTTCAACTTGTCTTCGTAATTCTTTCTTGTTTCGAAACTTTCTTCTCACACAAATACACAAACGTGTACTCTCTGGAGATTTGCATAGAAAACCCTTTTTCTCACCCAGTACCGCGACACACAAAGATAAGACAACAATGAACTTTTTCGCCGTTCTTGTTTATTTTTATTTTTTACTTTTTTTAAGACCCTTGTTTTCATTATCTTCCAGGTCAGCTGAGGAGATTATGACGATGCTGCTGGAAGCTAGCGAAGAAGGTGTCGAAAACAGCAGCTGGGACGGTGGGCGCATAGCTTGGAGCGTCCGCTATGCCCTGGAAGGCGATTCGACTCTTCAACCGCGAGCGGGACAAACGCTCGGCGATAGCCAACTCCAGAGACAACAGCAGCTGCAGCAGCAGCAGCAGCATCACCATCGTCGTCCGCATATGGAGAGGCGGAAGCTTCAGGCACGACTGGAGATACAAAAAGACGATATCCAAGCTGTTCTGCCCATTTCCAAGGTAAGCGGCACGGAATTAAAATATAGAGGACGTAACTCGGGACAGTGTAATTTTTGTTTCCACCATTACAACGGCCTGCCTGAGTTTAGGACAAATCAGCTGCTAGATTCGTTCAGTGTGAAAAAATACATCGAAATATGTGGGTTAGAACATTTTGCTTCCTCATAGAGGAAGCTTTTTTGGAATCTTTCGATTTGAGGAGAAAAATTGTGCGAATGCTCCCTTTGTCGTCGTACTTAGCGGTAAAAAAAAATTATTTTCCTCCCAGCTCAATAATTGATACAAAAACTGTACTGCTACACTATACCGATACAAAAACTATATTGCTCGCCGGTGGTCGCGATATCACTTCTGTCGACGTAAAGCAGACTCCAAAACCTCTTGAACCCATATGCGCGCACTTATCGTTTCGATCATTGCGTCTGCGAAGCATCGATCGTCAAGGCATCAACGACACTTTAAAGGGATCTCGCCGTTGACTGTTGATACTTATTCGATTTTCGAGAAATTCGAGGGGCCTCTTATCTCCAGAATTCTCATCGCTCACCGCGTTACCGTTCAAGCGTTTACCATTGTGCAAAGGCATCGCTGTACATCAGCAGATTAATTAATAGAGAGACCCGTAGTTTCGCAAGTGCCAAGGAACACGCGAATAGTCCCGAGATAGAGGGAGTATCCGTGGACATGCGAGGGAAACTAAGATACAGAGGTAGTGAGGCTGCAGTTAATTATGGAGGAATATGCAGTTGAAGCCTGTCTTGTAGTAGGATTCTCGGTTGCGCAGAGCCAGTGTTAGGATGAGGGCACAAGCTCCAAGTCTCCGTGCACACGAGAGACGATTCCGTATCGCTACTGCTGCTTGTGTTTATCACCCTGAGGCAATTCGTTTAAGATCGAGTCAGACTCGCTAGCAAACTCGGAAGTTCGCATCGAGACAGAGTCGGAGAGGGACGAGGGATAGAGATTTGTTGATTATTAATTCGTTTATTAATTCGCTTACGAGGACCTCGGTATGAGCAGCTCCTTTGAAAGCATTGGGATCGTTGCGTGCGGGCCGCACGGTGAAAACTCGTTAGGAACTCTTGGAAAAGCGAGAAGAAGCATCGGAGAGTTCTCTCTCTCCGGCTTATTGATCATCGCTAGGGACTGTAATTGCGCGAGAGGGAAGAAAGAAGCTTTCGTTACTGGCACTCCCAACGGATAAGGGGCAAACTTTTTAATTAAACGACCTCCTGTGCAAGTGCACCGGGAGGAGAGAACACCGAACCTCGAGCTCTCTGTAAATCTTCCACCGAGTCTCTCTCTGTGCCACTAGGTAGTATACATACAATCCGATGAGCTGTACACGTGAGATATCGGGGCTTCTCCGGAGTATGCTCGAAAATTCGCTCGAGTCCCTCCGCGATTTCTGGACTCCGAGGAAGAAACTTTTGATAAGTAACTTTGTATTGTTATACATACTAACTCGTATCCCCCTTTTCTCATAACGTCGTAGAACTGGGAAGTTATGAATACTGCAGTGTTGACGGGTCGTCAAGTATCTCAGGCGATGAAAGTTTTCATCGTCAGCCAGGCCGGTACCGTCGCCGACGTAACGCTACAGTCATCGTGTCATTCGGAAGACGAGAGCGTTCTCAAAGTAAGTACACGCCCTCGAAATCGGGTACTTCCATGAAGTGACGTATTACGTCACGTCCGGTCTAAAAATTAGATTTTCAAAGCGGATGTGACATATTTCCGATATGCCGTAATATTTTTGTTGCAAAACGAGATTTTTAAACCGGGAGTGACCGGAAATGGAGTATTTTCAGTTTCTAAATTCCATAGCTCATAGCGAGGGCATGACGCTCCTCAGCCACAACTGGCACATGCCAGTAATAATAATAATCATTTATTATAACTGAATATAAAAGTGCATGATAATACATGTTTTTACATTCTTCAACTTATTGACTAATGACATTTTTGCGAAAAATAGCTCTCATATTTTACAGTTATTTATTTTCTTTTCAGGTCTCGTCGTCCTGCAGCAGCGTGTACGTGGACGGTTCGGAAATTCGTGGATCCAGCAACGCCTCGGTTCTCGTAAAGTACGGAACTTACACGGGTCTCGCACGTTTCACCGTCTGGATGCCGGAATTTCCTCTTGAAGTCACGGTTAGCGATTCCCGTCTGAGCCAAGTGAAGGGCTGGAGAGTGCCGGAGGGCCATACGATTCAGAAGAACAAGCGAAGTTTGGTTAATCAGACGAACGAAAACGGAGCCGCAATCGAGGCGAGTTCTCGAGCCAAGCGCAATCCGACGGGAATCGAGGAAAACGACGATGACGACGAGGACGACATCGAGGCTGAAAGATTTCGTGGGGACGATCGATGGGACGCGGTTAATTCGATCGATCCGAGTCCTCTTCAGGCTACTTGCAGGCTACGCTTTCAACAGAGCCCCGTGGAGGTGCATGCTAGATTTCTCGCGGCCGGTCACGATTCCGGACGGGAGAGCTACTTCGTGAACAGACGCACGTGGCTTAGAGTCACCGATCTCGTCGTGGGACTTTTGAGAGTGTCGGATCCTAGGATAGCGACACTACTTCAGGATCGTTTAGTCCAGGGCCGGGGTGTCGGACGCACAGAGGTGCAGGTACTCTCGCCGATAACCGGTAGAGTTATCGGGGCCAAAGAGATACGCGTTGGCAACGATCGGGTGACTGTGACGAGATTATCCGTGAGAGTCGTTTCGGGATTGCAGCTGACGATCAGCCCGGACGCGATCATCGAGAATGGATACATCGCGGAGACATCTGTTACAAGGAGACTCACCGCTCAGTATCAGGTACGAGTGAATACGGGCTGCGTCACTTATGTACCGATTGTATAATAGTAGAGGAGTTTCTCGTGTAGTACATAAAGCGCGAACCTTTGTGGGGCGAAAAGTGCAAAAGTATTGCTTTCGTTCGATCACCGAGTTGCTAGATAAGTGCCGGGCGGGACGATGCGAAGAATTGCATTTGTAGTTCTTCCGATTGTGTGTCGTCGACCCGGATCGATTTGCTGCGCGGGCGTTTCCGCATCGATGCCCTCAATCACATTTGTTTCGCGTCGGATAAAATGTAATCTTCTTCTCTCCATCTCTCTCCATCATTTTGCTAAAGCCGTGCATGTGCTTTATTCTCTATGCAGGAAGGGCTGCTCGACATCGATATAGAATTTTCCGACGGTACCCGAACTCCCCTGAGGGAAGTCGCGGTGAGCGACTATCATCTGGTAGTCGAGAGTCTGGATCCCGAGGTGGTTGCGTTTGCCCCAATGGTCGCTGCCCATCACCCTCGCGTTATCGCGGTCGGTGAGGGCCGTGGGGATTTGTTACGGGTGACCCTACAATTGGCGGACATCTGCCGACTACCGCCAACGGGTGGACGTAGATCGAAGGGCTCGCCGACAAGGTCAAATGTACCGTCTCCTGCGCTCGCCACTGCGACGGCCAATGTCGAAGTGGATTTCGCCTCTGGCGACCTTCCCCATCGACCGGAATTCGTTCAGAACGATGGTGGTGGAGCGGTGCAGGGGGGCTCGTCGCATCATCATCGCGAACGGAAAATTGGACGGGAAATCGCACCGGATCTTCACGATATTATTATCGGTAAGATTTTTATTTCTCACCACTCTCATCATTGAGCATAAAAATACAATGGTCTTTCAGGTGGAATGGGTGGCGTAGGCGTGCATCAACACGCGGATTCGGAATTGACACCCCTGGAAATTGGAATGTACATTCTCCTAGGAGTATTTTGCTGCGCCATCGTCGCCTTTGTCGTGTCCTGCGTCGTATACGCGAGCAAGTTCAAGCCACAACCGACGGACTCACCGTTGCCTAGTCTTCCTATATTGGGCGCTGCGAGAGCGAGAGCAGCAGCCAGTCAATTGGCATCGGGTCGTAGACCTCGGGAATCTACAACCAACGCCCACGACTGGGTATGGCTCGGTCGTGCTACCCTCGAACGAGCTGCTTGCGCGCCTCAACAGGTACGCAGCGGAGTGAAAACTATGAGGAGATGGCTCACAAACGTCTCCCAGTCCGCATTATAGTATATCGAACGTACCGTGTCGTGCGGATATGACTGTTGCACGTATCTGGCAACGAGCCCATCTTCACGGTCTCGTGGTACATTCGATTCGCGACTATAGAAACTCATGGGGAGGCTCTCGGCATTGTGTCTCATCTCTCGTTCACGACAATATCAATTACTAGTCTCTATATGTTTTCGATCGTACGCTCTTCAGGTTCGGGTAACAAACAATCCATTGGCCGGCGAGGCGGAAGACGATCCGATCACTGCAGAAATCGGCACCAGTTTCGATAATCCGAATCACATTGAATTGCCAACTGCTACGAGATCCGTTGGATGGGTGGCTGGTTCAGTTCCTATCGACACAACGACTTACTGCAAGAAAGACAAGGGACCACGCAGCTTCGCTGAGAAACAATCCAAGAGTCAATTGGCGAAATCTCAGAATAATCCTGGAGTTGTCGTGAGTGCGACTCAGCGCAATGGGTAAGTTGCTACGGCCTAGACCGACGTTGTGAAGAGGTCTTTTTTTTATAACGACTCGAAATTTTTTAATTTATTTTTGAAGCAACGACGAAACGAACGCGTCTGACGTCCCACCGCCTTTGCCACCTCACGGGATTCCTCCGGCGTCCTCGAGCGCAGTTCCAGACGCGAACAACGGCAACGAGGACTACAAACCGCCAGTACCACCGCACAGAAATACTGGTGTGACCGTTCGCCTGCCGGAAACACCGAAGAAACATCATCACAGAGCGTCGAACGGTAGTCACCACGGAAATCATCGGCATATCAAGCATCATCATCATCATCACCACGCAAAGAGTCACAGTAAAAACAAGGTTGCGGCGTCATCAGCTGCGGCGGAAGACCGGCCGAGCGTTGCAGATACGGAGGAGGATTTCGTCGAACTTAGAAATCCCCAAGGGGACAAGTCATCGAAGGATGGAAAATCGAGGGAGGTCAAGAGAGCGACTATCATAGGTAATCCAATGTTCTCATCCTCGTCCTCCTCCTCCTCGTCCTCGTCTTCGAGTCACGAGGCCGACGAGCCAGTCCCATTGGATGATCTCAATCTAGGCATGGACTACAATCAGATTATGCAGTATTTCGATAATCTGAAGGAGTCGAACGCCTAGAGCATCTCGACGTCGTTCGATTGTGCGCGATTCGGTTGATACCGCGATAATTCGGCCATAGGTTACAAATCCCACCGCAAGTACTCTCAACATTATTCCTGGGACACACTTCGTTTGGCATATGAACGACGTCGAGAGAGCGCAATTTGGCAGATCGTGCGATGAGATTTCGCGAATTCTCCGAAAACTTCCTAAAGTCGTCCTTCCTTCCTTCCGTACGTCACGTGCTCCGGAAAAGGGCGTTGATCACGAAAGTCCGATAACAACGTGCAACCCGGGATCGTACGGAACTTATTCGGGTATAAGAGAGTATACATAAATCGTATTATGTATCCTCGGGACGAGTCGTCGTGAGCTCTACGTAAATATATATATATATATATATTCTAGTCAGCTTCCTAGCAGCACTTAAATTTATGCGAATGTTAACCCGACTTTAACCCTTCACTGGTACCACCCCTGCCGTTCGGTGTACGCCACATGCGGTTGCATGTATGTGTAATCCTGTCGTTCATGCTTCGGGGAAGTCAACTTTTTTCGAAGTAAAAAAAAAGAAAGGAAGAAGATGAAAAAAAAAAATATTACTATAATGACACGTAGGTCTGATCTGATTCCCCGTTATTTTCATTCGGAAATATCTTATATAAATATTATATATATACACTGTATACATGGAAAAGAATTTATTGATTGACCGAGGTTTCCAATACTATAGTTAACGTTTCGACCCATATCTTACGTATACTGCCTCGATACCCTGCATATTTAAGTAAAAAATTCAATAGCAAAATAATTTTCTTGTTTCGAGTACAGTTGCGTTGAAAAAAAAAGATAATGCCAAGTAAATTTTTATTAGAGGACTGCGTACTCGTCGGAATGGAGGCGGTGATTTAATGGTCGAAACTCTGTGAAAACATAATCATGGAAACCTGTAGCTTTTTTTACGACGTAAATGAACGAACGAACCGGGGGGATCAGATTTGATTAATAATTGATATTTAAAACGATACTCGCTCTGAAAGCTTTGCCGGTGAAGCATATCTACGATAATGACAATAGCGCAATGAATAACGAAGCCGTCACAGCAGCGTAAGAGGTGAAAGATGAGAGATGAGAGAGAAAAAAAAGAGACGTGAAGTTTCAATGACACTTATGATATCAGTATCGTCGAAAGAAAAAAAAAAATATATATATATATATTAGATATATATGCTATGATATATACTATATCGTATATATAGACGTCAGTGAACATCGTATATTTTCTACTGTCAGCTAAGATGCTACGTTATCGTATGTTTAAACGTGCCAGCGATTAAGATACCAGTCCAGGGTTAAAGGAACAGCTCGGTGCCTGATGGAACGTAGGCCGCTCGTTGTTTTTATTCGCGATAGACCTCATCATAAAAAAAGAAAAAAAATACGTAATTACGCTTAAAAGTCATACGTCTTCATTAAATTCAACAACGATACAACGACACTGGATCATTCGCTGCGAATACGAAAAAAAAAAAAAAATTAATAATTGAAACGTGCGACCTGTGTTGCCAGAGGCACTGAGTTTCGTTCGTGAAGATATTTATTCGATTGACTGCGCGTCATCAAGTTTGTAAATTTTACTTTGTAAGATTTTGTACATATATTATAGTTACGCGATAGTACAAGATATACCTATTACGTATTAGTGATTGTAAATGTATAATCAGCGCGCAAAAAAAAGATCTCTCATCGCCAACGGTATCGGCGTAACATATTCATGAAGGATCGTCGAATCGTAGAACGATATGAGATTAAAAAAAAAGGGCACCGGTGCTCGCATTATCAATGGGCTATGAAGAGTATACATATTACAATTCTCGACGCGTGAATCTTTCGCTTTCCAAATGAAATTTCCGTACCGCGAATGTCTGTGCACCAAATTGTCGCTTCCTCGTCCCGTTGAAAACGTTATTTTTCAGTCCGTAAATGCAAATCGTGCGTGAGCACGAAAATATTGGCAATTTCCAAATGATCTCTTCCATATAGCGAAATGATAACGTTACGCGACGCTTTACGAGGTTTCTCGAAAGTTAATCGGATACATGAACCGCCATAAACTAAATGTAAAACTATAACGTCGACGGTATATTACAGATCTTTACGGTATCGAGAAGGAGGAGGAAGCGGTAAGAGGAAACTAAGCATGTAGGGTGTAAGGATATATCTAGGCTTCTATGGAATACGTTTCTAAGTACCTATCCATAAGTTACGTGTTTAGCGCGCCGTGTAGGATTATACTGTAGCGAAGTATAGTAACTAATCGTAATGAAAGAGAGAGCGCAGCGTTATCACGAGTAACGAATTATAAGACGAAGAGAGGAAGCGAAAAAAATGAAGAAAAAAAACGCAGGAACCAGTCGAATATTATCGACTTTAGGCAAACTGACGAGGGGCGGGAGGAACTGCTCGTTCCTTAATCTATTAAGAGCCCGTGCATCTCTCACCTTTGCCCCCTCTTGCCCCGAACATTCTAGTCCAATACTTACAATTAGAATTAACATAATACGTGTAGCCTGAGACTGCGGGATAATAGCTTATACGGTTATCTACGCGATGGAAACGTCGTTATCTTGACGATTGCCAATTGCCGTTGTACGCTAATACCCTCATTCCCTTGCGTATACTATACTGTCATAAAAGCGGAAAACAGCAGCGAAACCCTTGTCCCTCCCACACGATAGCGTCAGCTTTCGCCGAACGCTCAATGTTTGCCAATGAAAGTTCTATGCAGCAAATATATAAAACACAATACAACAAGTATGGTCATCAAGCGCTCGTAGAAACTTTCGCTTAGGGATACACTATCGTCTCCTACCTCGTCGTAGCACGTATACCTCGCTATCTCACCTTTCTCCAGCATATAAAATCATTAAAAAGCAAATGCTACCGAGCACAAGCGGTTAATCATTGCCTTCCTTCATTAATAACTATGGGCGTTAATGATCAATCATCGTCGCGTTGCATGACCAGATACCTATTTTGTATCCTTCATCAGCCTTCATCACGAAAAAAAAAAAAAAATTACAATGAGCAACGTTGAATTGTCGTTACTGGCGGCGAGTCATCAGTCTTGTTGTCCCATTGATACCGATTCAAGTAATCGTTTATAAAAAAAAAAAAAAAAAAACATACGCCCGCCCTAAATGATTGCGGACAAATACGACGAATATATCATAACCGAATCTTACGATTTCATTTCGTTGATGTTTTCAAAGACACGATATTACGTTTGTAGAGTTCATTAGGAAAAAAAAACGCTTGAAAAAAAAAGTACGGGGCTGGCCAAGGTCGATACACCCAGACGCTTACAAATTACTCTAAACGAATAATCATTCCGCCGATGCATTATGTCATTTAACGCACATAAGTAATGTGTAAACCACACATCGAGAGCTGAACAAATGTTATCAAAGTACGGCGACAACGTCATCTCGTCAAGTCATTGTCGTATGTCGTCTGTATCATTATTATCATCGATCATCATCATCATCAAACAAACCCTTCTCTATACGCTACATAAGTATTAAGATACGACTGTCGCCTACTGAATGTACAATATGTAGTATTTACCTGTTGTTACCACCAAACCGTCATCAAAGATATTTAAAAATATTGTAATTGTACCATATTGGAAGTCGCGTTGTTCTTGATCTCACACAATCTAACGTTCCACTTCCCTTGTCCTGACCATATGACCCTTGTCGAATATAAAAAATGGAGAAATAACGTCGTTATTAATTTCTTTTATTTATATACAAAGCTGGATTTTAACAACGAGTGATGACAAAATAAGAAACGAGAAACTATCGATATTTGCCGAACCATATTTTGTCCTTGGGCGATATCCAGTTATGACAACCGCCGAGGTTGTTCTGAATAATATACTTCATAGTCCAAGGATTCTGATTTTCCTGCGAAATTTTCTCTTCCCGTTCTCTTCTTCTTAGAAGATCTTGGTACGTGAGTGCCATCGCCTCGAAGGGCAGTTGACCCGCTATTTGACTGAGGATTTTTTTCACCTCAAAAAATTCGCAGTCCCCTCCCACCTCGAAAATAACGCGTTCAGCTTTTATGGGGGTCACGTAGTGATCTATGGCCCCCTTTCCACCGCCCATCCGCTGTCCTTGGCCCTGAAGATGGAAGACAATTGTAAAAAAATAAAACACGCCAACCTCAATATTTGCCTCTTAAACCTGGTGGTGTGATCTGTCTGGATGTTAAAGGCATGTGACATGCCATGATTGGAAATTAAAACTCTGATGCTATTTTTTTCAAAGTTTTTCAACCTTTGCCATCCAGAAGATGGATTGCGTAAAAAGGGAGGCAGTGCTGTTGCCAGTCAACTAGACCCCACCAGGAATTTAACACGAAGCAATAAAGTTTTACTTTTTTAGTGAGTGGCTGCCAGGGAGCATCGACTCTCCATATCGCAAACATCCTGCTGACATCCATCTTTCTACCAAGGGTGTTACGTATCATTTCAAAGTGACCGTGTCTCAATCGTCCACCACTCAGGGCCTGTAAAATTACATGGATGATTTTTTTTGTTGCTACATTGGAAAAACACAGGATAATTGAACAAGTTCAAAGGTAACTTACTATGACGCCGTACTGCTTGTGAAGAAAGTCTTTGTGCAACGTTTCTGGACCTCTCATGTATCGCAATCTTTTCTGCATCTTGAATGCCCTCATAGTAGGTGGATACACAGGCACTTTTTGTAACATCTGAAGTTTCCTTTTTTCAGGAAACTCAATATCTGAAATTGTGTGTGTGTGTGGAGTATTGGTCGAGAAAATTTAATGCGATGCACGCTGAGCATTCCGTCTTACTTTCAAACTTCGGCGGTGGCTCAAACTCCTTTAATCCCGCTGTCTGCGTCATTGTCACTGACATTTTGCTAGCTAAAAATTGAGTAAGAGACCATAGAATGAATAGAAGGTTTAACCAAGCGAATGATCGCAATTTTCGTTTCTATTGAGATTACACACCTGGCAGAAGAGCACGCGAAATGCACGGCCTGAGAAACATCTTCGTTGTATTTGTCGAACACCCGTGTCAACGATTTAATACATTAAGCGGCGTATTCGCTTAATTGTTTGCGCGCAAGTCGACGATTGTTATTCCGGAGCGTTTCGGAGATTAAAAGGACAGCGTCGACGAGAGAGTTGGGCCGCAAGAGGCGGACAGACGAGAGACGGTCTGCACTATTAACTTGCAGCTAATATGGAAACGCGCCCGTATTGTGCTGTATCGTCGATAAACCACTGGGGCATAAGAAGATACGAGTGGCGGGCTCTACAAAAATGATTTCCCTGGAACACAGTCTTTATTGCCCTCCGGCAAGATTGCTACGTGTCGCAATAACGGGTCAACTGTTAAGAGAGTCGCACGGGCCTCCGCCAGGGGACGAGCCAACACTGGGCTAAAAAAGAAAACGGGTTAACTGTTATTGTCGCCGGCACGATATTTCGTCAGAGGCCAGACCGGACTGTACCTGCTCTAAGCGTCCCCATATAAACTGCTCAAGAACAAGACAGGTTTAGTGAGGTTTAGTCGAAAGTTGGGCAATATTGTCGACATAATCCTCCTCTTGCGATTCCTTTCGATATTATTTTTATTTACACATGCCGACGATTATTTTCATTTGCCGACGACAACGCTGAGTGTCGCCGGTTCGCCTGCCAATAATCACTTCACAACGATTCCGCAACGATAGCGAAAGCACCGAGAAAGTTAAATATTGTTTAAAAATGGTGTCGCGCGTAGACAATGAAGCTGGCGGATCGCAAGTGTTGCTGCCGGTTTTACTAAGCGCATTCGCGATTCCCGTGTCAATGCTCTTCTGGATAGTCAACGTTGTTTATTCGTTACTCTCCCCGGAAGCGGAACATCTTTCCGAAGGTAAATTCAATCTTGTTATAACAAGTATGGGATTCCCGAAATGTGTAGCAAAGACTCAAATGATCGCAGGTCATCCAGTGATATCCCCATGGAGATGGCTCGCAGCTGTTGTTATTCCAATTTTGTTTGCTCTATGGGGTTTGAAGAGACGCAGTTTGGATCGAAGCGGGGCTATTCTTGGTAAGATTATGTTCAAGCCATTCATAATATTCGACCCTGCTAACAGATATGGACCGACAAGTTTCCTTTGCCTCCAGGACTCTTCATGGGTTTTATCTTGACTCTGACCAATTTTGCTCACCTGGCGTGCCTAATAGCATTCTTCATGAGCTCCTCATTGGTTACTAAGTTTCGTGCTGACAAAAAGAGAAAGTTCGAAGCGGATTTCAAGGAAGGAGGTCAGAGAAATTGGATCCAAGTTCTCTGTAACGGAGGAATGGCTTCGCAACTGGCTGTCCTTTATTTATTAGATGTAGGCTGTGGGGATCGGCCCATTGATTTTAATAAGGACTATAGGAGCTCTTGGTTGTCAATTGGAATATTGGGTAATGTGGGAATTATCGTTTTCTCAGTTTCTTTCGATAGAATTTTGCATTATCAAAGTTAATTGCTTTAGGAGCCTTTGCCTGTTGCAATGGAGATACCTGGGCTTCCGAGTTGGGCACAGCCATTGGCAAATCGGATCCTTTTCTCATTACGACAAGACGGAGAGTTCCGAGAGGTAATCTGCCTGACTGCCAGTTATAATGTTTTTAAACAGAACATTTTTTAAATGTATTTGTTTAAAGGAACAAACGGAGCTGTATCTTGGATTGGGCTACTGGTCTCCTTGCTGGGTGGCCTTCTTGTAGGCATCTTCCACTACCTGGCAGTTTTGTACAGCGTTGACTCGGTTATCTTGCAATCAGCTGCACCCCAGTGGCCGATAATAATAATCGGTGGAATCGCGGGATTGCTTGGAAGCATTTGTGATTCGATTCTTGGAGCAACGTTGCAATACTCAGGTCAATAAGGAAATTCCAATCTTTCATGAAATTCACCAAGAGATACAGCTTGCGCGAGACAATAAAATAATTGTTTCTACACAGGATTGAACGAAGCTCGACACGTGGTAGAGCGTCCCGGCAAGGGCGTGAAACACATTTGCGGCAAGCAAATATTAGACAATCACAGCGTCAATCTCTTGTCCAGCATTATCATGGCGCTAACTCTACCGAGAGTAGCCAATTTTATATGGCCGTGATAGTGAGGTACGTAGAGGCTCTTGAGACTGATATTTTTTTTTGGTCATTTGCTAATCATGCATCGACCAACGTTATGGTTGTATTTATAAATTCTATATATTCGCGTCAATGCTACCCGACATAATTTTGTGAGAGATCGAGTACCCTTGACACGGGTAAATTGCATTCCAGAGTGAGCTAATATATTTCCGAGATCGTTGGAGTCCCGTCATACTTTTCAATTAACTTAAAGTAAATTCGAGTAATAATATATAATTCACGGAGTATCTCGATTGCAGCTTTCCATTCTACCCAATTGAGATTCACGATTTCGTCGTGATTATTTTTCAAAAACCTAGGTGTATGGAATAGTGTATGTATATTGTTGAACTTTTGTAGATCCATTTATTGTACTTATATGGAATATATATTATATATATTTTATAACGCCCAACATCTTCAGTATATCGTTTTTATTCCTGCGGTACAATCATCCTCTAATACCTAACGATGTTATTTGCGAACAGGATTTTATTATTATTATTAATTATATTAATTTTACATCGACTTATCCTCGAGCTACAACGATTATACAGTTTTTTTCTTATCTTGTGTGCGAAAACGATTGAGAAATATACATCGTTTCGTTGACTGATGTTTCTTGTATTGATGAGTATCGTGGTTTACGAACAGTTATTACAGACAGACGTTCTCTCGGTTAGACATAAATCTCTTCATTCCCTGAGTTTAGAATTGAACAATCAATCGTTTATCTTTCATTTTTATCGCCATAAAATTCTCGTCGAAAGTGTAGCGTTCTGCAAAAAAATAAATTGTAAATAGAACCGCAGGGTGGAAAGGGAAAGTGGTCGATCGTTGCAAAAATTATCGTTATCAATTCTATGTAGGGCCTTTCTTGTTATGTATCTTCGAGTCTGAATTTCAGGTACAGTTTTGTGCTTACGTTATCGCGATAGACTGATTTAATTCGGTATTATCCAATTTATCATTGGCTCTTACAAGTTTCATTGTACACTGATCTACAGTAACATTCTTATTTATATCAATGACATTCACTAGAGTTAATACCGATATTTTACGTACAAAATTTATCCTAGACACAGATTATTTTATTGCAATATATGTTCATATTTATCAAGTGATATGATGAATTAAGTGATTCGTTTTCCCCAGGACAATTCGACAGACGATAATTAACTTTCTTTTAACAATCGTTACGTTCTGTTAACATAAATATACTCTATACAATGCTCCAACTTGCGACGAATATATATTATATCGACTCTACGTATTACAACATACAGGTTTACCAAATTCTTTACATTATTTACAATTCATCCGAAGCTCTTATA
This sequence comes from Ichneumon xanthorius, assembly GCA_917499995.1. NCBI lineage: Eukaryota > Metazoa > Arthropoda > Insecta > Hymenoptera > Ichneumonidae > Ichneumon > Ichneumon xanthorius. The sequence goes on along the minus strand of OU824206.1, from coordinate 714,611 downwards.
CATATTTAAAATATCCTCATATCTTTCACCCTTTTTTATTCTCACAATAAGTACCAGTTATACGATGAGAGATGACTCCTAATTTTTAGGACATTTTAACCCGCAAATTTAGCTACGAAACAGTGACTAAATGAATTCATTACGACACAGCATCCACGGATAACACAATAGAACAGCTTACCCATATGCAAATCTTTCGATCATTCGGCAATGATAAAGTAGCTTATTATATAAATCTCTGTTTTTTTCAGGCGATTATTTGCCTCCTGCTTATACGTATTTACTATGACGTATTTATTATCTCGAGCTCGATTGTCGTCCAAATCGGCTCCAACCTGTCGGTGAGTTCGGAGCTTAGTTATGTGCGATAAAACATAAGCAGGCTGGAAAGTTATTCGTATTTATTTCCTCCAAGCCTCTAGAGCAACTCCAACTCAATATTTATAAAGTATAGATTCACAGTCGCATTGAATTTAGAGATACAAGGAACATATTTCCGTGAGTAGTGATGCCTTAGAGATTACTTTTTCAAACTACCAGCGTCGCTATGCGTATTCTATGATTATTATCGTCATTTTTTACACATTAGACACAGAATCGACCGTTGATACAGCGCTTCGGCCGCAAATGATTGATATACTACCGCTGAAGTACCATGCCTAATCCGGCACAGTATACGAGGCTCGAGTGTCTACCAAAGTTTGAGCAATTGATTAAAAATATTTCTGCGATTGTTAAAAAAAAATCATAGACCTCGATTTGTCATGCCATACAACATTTTCACATAGATCGATAGAACAAACAGCACTTTAACATCACTACGGAAGCCTTCAACGTTAGAAGAATTACAGTATTCCATCTATGTACATTTTTTTTGGAAGGATCGAGACAGGGTGGTTGCAATTATTTGCTTGCAAATGTGTCACTACTAATGTGGTTTACAAGGAATAATATACAAATATATTATTATTTACACATCGAGAGGAACGAACTGACGGATCATCGTTGTCTAAGGAAATAAGATTGCCTATCTTAAAATTAGTTAGACCATCCTTACAATCGGTGATCGTTTTTTTTCTTCTCTTTTATAAACGACCGCTTGCATGAATCGATGTCATCGAATATCGGTTGCTTTAGGATGTTTCTACTATAGTTCTTCGTTTAATATATTTATCCGATGCAGTGACCCGATGTGGCACACTGCATTGACGAGGCCCGGTCGTTCCCCGGTATCGCCTCGATCGGTCAGATGTCACAGATGGGAAGATCCTTGAGGAGGATCGCCGAGGAATAACGCGAATCGCGCCGTTCCTCGTAGTCCTCCTCATCGTTATCAACACTGCGTTTGATACTGATTAAAATCGTTAGTCGAGTCGTTGCGTCTGATGAGTATTCGAGAGTTATTTATGCTGTTACTGCTTCGACGCCCCGCGTTCAAGCCCACGCCCGCCGATCCGTGATTCCCGACGAATTTTTCTTCCTTTTCCTCCATCGGGACTGCGATTTGATAGTCACACCTTTTCCTCTCCCGGTATCGGACCTGCGGTCGAGCGGACAAACTGCAACAGTCAACACCCAACAATGGATTCGACTCGGGCGTTGTCATTGGCACGATACGGACGTGAAAACGTTAATCTCGCGACAATGTTAATCTCTTTTATAAGCTGCTTCGTTTACGACAGAGCATATCATAAGAGTTACGTGGATTTGAGGAGTGGCGGGTTGGATCAGTTTCATGATACTGTGGTATTTTATTTTTGCACACTTAATAAACTCATCGTGTACAGGGGATAATGTTAATGTTAGTGCAAAGGTTCAGTCCGCATCGCACCATTGACGAATCTCGTGCAGTCATAAAATATACGATACATCGAATCCTCTCGAAGAGAGACTCCGCCCTCTTCCATGCCTCGATGAGATACTTGTACAGTTGCACTTTTCGGTATTTTAACGAATTTTTATGAAATCACTGTTTGACCAATGCTGTACAGGATAGCCGATTAAGTCGCGAAACGACCAATCTGTATACGAAAGGATAAGGAGTACTTAATATAAAGTAGCAAAGGTTTACAGTCGTAACTCACGTGCCGTGTGTGCGGATTGAATAAGAAAGGGGAAGCATCGTAATCGACAACAGATTCGGTTGATGTTTAACGAATCATTTTATTTGTCATTATATTAACAAACAAATAATCAATAAAAAAAGGAGTAAGCACAGATGCAGTAAAAGGTCAGCTTCTAGCGGAATAAAGCATCGTGCATCGGCATTAAAGCTTGCCTTACCGAGACCGTTGTGGCCGTGCATGAATTAGCTCGTTTCCTCATGAACATCGTTCCTTCCCATTTACGTCGGAATTGGGCTATCACCTGAAAGCGCAACGATTGTGACTTATTTATAAGCCTTCTGTAAATAGTGATGAGCAACGGAGATGACAAATTACGTCAGCCAACGTGAAGTATTGTATGGTCCTTAATTGATCCGTTTCCATCATTGGCTGCTCGAGATACATAGCAGAGAAAAATTTGAAAAATTTCTGTAACCTTACTTCTATTTTAAAAACTTTACTTTTGAACCGGATCTGATGTCAAACAGAAAAACTTGAAAAACTTCGTTGTGAAGTCACTTTGCATTTGTAAACCTTGACGTTCGACTGGAAGTGACGTCATATCGATAGTACATCACTTCCCGTTTGAAAATCTCATTCTTCGCAACTGACGTATTTCCGATTAAAAACTGAGATTTTAAAAACGGACGTGGCGTTTTCCCGTATGATGTCACTTTCATTGCAAACCCGAGATTTTGAAACAGGAAGTGACGTTACAGAGAATGTTTTTAATTTTTCTCGGGAATGTATCCCACATGCAGTCAGTGATAGAAATGTGTAAATTAAGGAACACAGCCAAGTGGGTAGAGAACGTATGCGATACGTCTCAAATATATTTGGAATTCATGTCGAATATAGGCAGCGACAGAAACGGATAAATTGAGGTACAGACGGATATTTTCCTACCTCGCCGTTGCAGAAACAGAAGAAAATAGCGACGCAGAGACCCTTGAACATAAGAAAAACAAAAAATTATACAATTGAATGTATATATACATAAATTCGCACCTTGCACGTCAGATCATGTAACGCCAGGCTAGGATATCGTATAAATGTACACAAAGGACACTCACTTGAAACGAGGCCGTTATTGCCGAAGTAACGTCGTACGCCCGTTCCCAAGAGTGTCCTTTCGGCGGTCGAAAGACGGTGACCAAGTAGTGAAGGCCGAGCAGTGGAACGAGCAGAAACGTTGCTCTGAAAACATTTTCCCTCGTCACTGTATAAATAAGTACCGGATTCGTGAGTTTCACGTATCCTTGCTGTACAGAGAATACAATGGATGATGTCTCAGGGTGGAAAACTTTATACACAACGGTATTTACCGAAAAGCTTGAAGTATAGAACGCGATGGTCGGCTTCCAATGGCGGGACCGGATCTCAGCTTGGTGAAGAGGACGAATACGATGATACACAGGAACATAACGTTCAAAAGAGTCGTTACGAAAACAGGAACGGTCAGGACATACTTGTAATTGCCCTCGTCGATCCAACACCTGTTGATAACCCGAGCATAAATGTAAGTCATAATGTAGTCAACTTATTCTATTATATTCCACCACCAATTAAATCTTCCATTATTGTATTCACTTCGTTCATTTATCATAAGTGAACTGTAACGTTTGTACGGTTTATACTATACACCGGATGGCAGAATTCGACGACAACAAGGAGCGACATGATTGGATCGTGTAGAGCGCAACCACGTAAAGGCAGAGAGGACTCTGATGTAGTTATTCGATTATGTGGTTAAGGTCCACGATGAGAGTTCAGCGATTGAAGGCTTTGCTGTGGTCGAGAACTTATCTGTATACAAGAATCGATGGCTGAGTAATTTCCTTTATGACTCGGAGCGCGCCCCTCTGCTCTACCGTTTGCCCTGTATCCACGAGAGATTCCCGATAATTTTGAGCAGTTCCCGGCAGAGAATTACAGCGGAGTGTCCCCGTTGCATCCGATTTACAGACTGATGTTTCGCTGTAGTAACTGATATGGACGAACATTTCGACCACTTACTGAAATACTGTACGGTACTGTATCTGTATGTACAACATAGCAGTGAAATATGAGGACGACTTGCGTCTCGCAGCTATTTTGCTCGACAGAGTTATTATAGTTTGTGTACTGCTAACAAAATTTTTCCACTGGGGCTTTGCTTCCTACGTCACATCCGGGTTCGTTTCGCGTCTGAAAAATGTCAACACATGTCGGGGAAACCGGGGCAAGATGGGCTAGTGAAAAATCGGGCCGACCCGGGGCGTAATGGGCCACCCCAAAATGATTAAAAAACATATGAAAACCTGGAAGGGAAAAATAAAAACATTTCGTGGCCAATGACAGAAGCAGAGAAAACGCAAAATAGGGAAGCGGGGCAAAAAGGCGTACAAAAAAAAAAAAAAATTGGAAAATTTACGGGTAGCCCGTTTCGTCCCGGAAAATTTACATTTGGGACGGGTTATAAAACCTATGAAAATATCATTGTTGGGTGACAAATAGTAGATTATACTTTCGGCAGCGTTGTAGCCGCGTTATTTGTTTAGGGGGCCCATCTTGCCCCGGTGTTCCCTACACATGTCCACTCGTGCGGTTTTTCTTTTTGGTCAAATATAGAGTGCGTGTACACGCCACGGTTGTACTACCCTGTATTGATCGTAGTACCGCACAATCAAAGTTTGATTCTCTGAACGTTTTTAAGATCTTTACTTGAAACGCCACTTAAACCATTAACTCCGTGCGGAAAAGGGAGTTCAACAGCGTGTACACTCAGGAGGACGTAGAAATGTGAGATTCGATTCGTAATGCAAGACGCCGATAATAAATTACAGAGTGGATGCCCGAAAACAGAGGGGAATGGAGTTTATACAGAGCGAACAGGCTTGCTAGTTATTTGTAAAGGGGGGCCTGATTCTCTTCTTTCAACCTCTAATTTGACAAGCGACGTCGCCAACGCGATATTCGAGAGGGAAGATGATGAAAACATTGAGAACGGAGTAGAAAATTTTAGTCTACCAGGAATTCTTTTGCGACTCGTATATATTCGATTTCTTTGTCGTCTCTTCGTGGATTAGGTCGTTACCACAGTACGTCAATCGCGAGTACTTCCTGACAAATTACAGAGAGAATCCTCTCATCACACTTTGTCCGCGACACTCCGGGCTTGCTCGTTGGCCTCGCCCCTTCTACATTCGTCCTAATCAGTGTATTTTTTTTCTTCTCCGCCGTCCCTCAGCAGCCCACACTGATTCACCCGCAAGGGATGTTGACGACTTTAATCTTTTCTTACCCAGGAGGCGGAGTTCCATTATCCCTGACTGGTACTAATGCAAGCAACCGCCGGTGTTCCCTTTATTCATTTATTCCCGCGCTTCTTTCTCTCCACCTTTGAACCTTCTTCCTTCTTGCCTTCGTAGTTCTCGTTTCCTTGGCTCGCTGCTTATTTTACTAATGAAACTACGCTGATCAGATGGCCGTTTTTTTTTTTTTATGTCTCGCTGTTAGACTTACTTCCCAGCGGAAACGAAGCTGGGCAAGCCTCATTTCCGAAATAGAGACGGATTAGTTTAGACACAATCGTCTACATCCTTATCGTTATTCTCAAATTGGATTCGAACTAACGAGGCTTAGTTTTAAATTATGTACTCCGGAGATGCCTTGTGTTTCGTAAACTCTCTCGCTTTCAAGAACATTAAGCGAAGCGAGACTGAGAATGGAACGAGAGTCGGGATTAATACTGATAATGACTCACTGAGCATTGTCCGTTGGATCGTCACTGAATGTTCTCAGCAATGCATAAATCAGTACGAATATAGCCGGCGTTGACCAGCCCAAAGCCATAAGCCACTTCACCAGCTTGTGCTCGCTCGTAAAAGCGCTAACGAGAATTGTAAAGAGATAGAAACCCTCGCACAGCATCCACGCGTAATTCGTCAGGAGAAAATAGTGAAGTACAACGTGTAAAAGTCGGCAGAAAATCTGAAACAGAAAACGACCTGACTTTAGTGAATGATATCAACGAGTATATACTTTATATTGTTTATGCATAATCCGATAAAGTGAAATAAGTTGTTAATATAAATTTTTATTAGGTAGATTAGCAGTCGACTCACCCCATTGTTCGCAAGAACGTCCGCGTTCGGGATAATCGAGCAGTACCAAACAAGCCAGAGTACATTGTTCATGGCGAAGGAAGCAAAGAAGTTCATGTGAAGTGTTATCCTGGCGCATCTCAGAGATCTAAAAAATTTTCAAACGGATGTAGTTAGATGGTTGTAAGAATTGTACAGTCGAATTTCGTGTAAGCAAACTGTAAGATTCGTATTCGCACAACGTAAGTGAGATTCTGTACAAAGTGTCGTTTCCATTCTTGATGCGATAATTCTTACCGGAAGTACGTGAAGATTCCAAGAGACACTAGAATTGCTATGAGAGATATCGTGTAGCCGACCTCGAATACTGTGTTCAGTCGTTGTTGCCACTGCAAATATACAAATAAGAATTGACATTAGAGTATCGAACGATGGACCAGCTAAGGCCTTCATCTCCTAATCATAAAAGTCAGTTGAGCGATCTATGTTCAATGTGTCCGCGGATATTGCGGTTCCACTTTCGTCAAGCTTTCGCTGAATCTTCTCTTCTTTTCCCTTCAAGCGCAATATACTGTACGGTTGAGGAAGCCACTTCATAGTCTGTACTAGAGAGTAGAGGGTTTCAGCGAAATAGATTTGTATACCCCTCGCTAATGCAAAATTCTGTAGAACTTCGTCAGGCTAGGCGAAGCCTCGTTTACCCCCGGGCGACACAGCCTCGGTCGGTGATAAAAACTGTAACCCACTTTTTTGCTCAACGATGTTAAACTTTTCTGAGAAATATCAATTTATTAGCCTCTGCTCAACGGTTTAAAACGAGGAGCAAGTTGAAGGCCCATCATGAAAATTCGCCTTGACAGTGGATCCTAGTCGTTTGTCCAGCCTCGCCGAAATATTCCGTTATATTTATGGAAACCTAGGACTCTGGATGGAAAGCTCCATATTGCAACGCAAGACGGCAGAATGTACGTACCTGCGGGTATAGTAATGCAGGTAAATAATTCATGAGACCCGCGCAAGAGAACTCATGGACCCGTAATCCCTTGAGAGCCCAGACGTGTGTACGTGCACGCCGGTCGCATGTTCGTACCTCGGCATATACTCGAGGTGCATTACGCAGTGAATGAGCTGCTAGTAGTATAGTATGACGTTATTGCTCTGCCTTCGTCTACCCTGCTTTGGCTTTCACTTCCCGTCCTACGTACTTGTAGTGTTAGTTGCTAAATGCATCCACCTTGTTACAAATTTGTTGGTTGTCCTGGGCTATGGCTCGCCGTCCGTATTCCCTTTAGTCATTTAAACGAAGTGACGAATAATCTCTGCATGAGAACATCGTATCGAAAAAATCTCTTCCCCTCTTCGGTTTAAATGACTTGATCGTATAGGTACAAACGATACTACTTGACACCCGAACGTTCGATAAATCTCGATTACATTTCGGCCGAGGTTTTTATGGAGTTTCCACGGATGGTCTATCGCTAATGAACTTGTAGATAGTACGGGGTGATGGAATAAAATGAAAGAAAGATGAAGGCAGTAAAGTCTCTGGAAAGGGGATCCTCGATCGAAGGGTATCGCCTATCCATTGAAGCAGGATAGGCGAGTGACCGAGAAACGAACGACGGGGCATAATCGAAGGGACAGAATGTAGAATCCCGATGAATCTCTGAATAGAAATCCGGCTGAGTATGATTCCTTTCTTGACTTACTGGAATCCTTTCTCATCGCTCCCTCTCTCTCATTCTTTCACTCTCAGTCTTTTCGACTTTGGTTATACACATCGACGTTCGCGATCAACCGAGCTATTTAATTTTCGCTGACACTATCGTGACTATCGAGCGTCACGAATTGCGTGACGAAGATCCATTACCTAGGCGCCGAACCCACCTACCCGACCTGTCCGCGATGTCGTAACTACTGCTTTTATAATGTTCAGAGTGCGTTCCTATAATTGAGTTAACGACCGGATGAGATGAAACATGATATTTTTTTTTTTTTTTTGTAAAACAACGAAAAAATAAAACAAACGTTTTCCAGATCTTCGTTTTCCAGACTCGGCAGTGCATACAGCCCGATAATGCCCACGGCCCGTCATCTATAGGGATGTTTTCACACTTTTTGCGTTTTCTTATTACCTTTTTTTAAAATAAAAATGCCTTCTCTTTTAAAGTGACATTTACTTTTTGTATAGATAATCGCAAGATTAATACTCTTCAGTCCAAATAATTAATTACACGAGACGATGTAGACGGACGATTGTTTCAGGAAAACACGTTGTCATTTTAAATGGAGGACACGGGTCCGTTTTGCCTCGGAATTCCGTTTTGCCCCTCTACCCGCTATGGATTATTTGGATTCAACGGGAGGAAAATTCCACAGCCGATCGAACCAGCCGTTGGTCGTTATATTACCGACAACAAAACGTTATGGTTCGCGAAGCGATACTAGTACGCGCGAGCGGTCAGTGTGTTTTACGTCGACCAACGATCGTGCTTTGCAGTTCGTTGAGCAATTTAAACTATAGTGTACTATATCGTGTGATGTAAGTGGTGAGTCTCGTATCATTGCATGGAAGTCGTTAAAAAAAATCGATTGAATACAACCAGATAATTCTTTTGTAGCGCTGTGGTGTTACAGATTCCTCCTATTCTTTCTGATGGGTCTTCAACAGTGAAACCCTGATTTTCGTGGGACGAGTACAATCTTTCATGATTATACGGTAGCTGACCTATTGATCGTTGGTTTCCTTATACGACCTTATTTTTCTAAATATTGACAACGTTAATACTCACATTGAGGTCTTCAAGGTTGACGCAGGTCGTGTAATTGCTCCATATCATGTGTGACACCGGATGTCGAAACCACGTGCCATTCGGTTCACAAATTTTGTGCGCTTTGACTGTAAACAGAGGAAGCACCACGTATATAAAAATAATTATTTGAAGCCATTTTCACAGATCAATAAACTTCAGTCGTCAATAAACTTCATATTCCCGTCGAACAATTCTGCAGTTCCGGCAATGAAATGGGCATCCGTTCGATGCGCATTCTGCTGATTAATTTCATGAAGATAGTTTACTAGATCGTAAATTTCGAGTGGCAGCAGATATCCCCATGAATTCGAGCTATGCACATAGAAAATAATGTAGTAGCTTATTTCCTCTCATACATTCTACAACATAGTCGACGAGACTAGCTCATGATGAATTTGGTAGCGCATTGTGACATTTCTCTTCGCAAACATTTTTCACTGCGCGCAGAAAGAGAATCATTATACGCGATGATGAGCGAGAGCGCGAGCTGCCCGATGTACTGATATCTTATTAGCTATTCGTGCGAGCACCGATGAAGGGCCCGGAGCAATTGCGCAGCGGTGCTTTCAGCCCGGTTATGCCACAACCGCGGGAACTGTAAGCTAAGCGCTGATCACGGTGCAACGGTGCAGGTTCTAGAAATTTACCTACTCAAACGTCAATAACAATGAGCGACGACAGGGCTCGTGTGCATTCTGGATCATAGCGCTTTCGAAACGTATATACGATTGTATATACGGTTCCACGTGCTAGGAAGGCTACACCACTATGCGTTAGTACCTACAGAACGTATATCGCCTCTACGCGGACTATGTACATACCGCATAGACTCGGTGTTAACAGCGTCAGGATACATTCCACAGAAGCGTCTACTCACGTTATACGTGCGACAGGAATCATATTGGATTCCCATTGCTGCATATAGAGGCATTAGCTCACCGCACGAACTATCAATACTTAATCGGATCAAAAGCAGAAACAGGCGAGTAGCGGCGTTTTGCAATAGATTTGTCACATACAGTCGTGGTATCTGACGGTTATTGAAACTCTTGAAATGTCCTTCAATTTTTATTGTCCTTGAAAAGTCCTGCAAAACAGGAAGGTTCTTGACAAAGTCCTTGAATTTTATTCCGAACTTATACTAGACAGCGTGCTAGTCGAAAAACTAATTTGTTGTGAATGACACTTTTGAAAATGGAAGTTTTTTGGAGCTTGAAGACATTTACGGTGGTATTCAATTGAACAAAGTTCCGGCTTTGGCACCAGGGTTAGGGTAAAGTGGTTTAGCGGATCACGGAAACCCAGAAGAACCGAGCTTATTGCAGAGTACGAGTAAAAACACTCCGAGAGCCTGAGAAACATGTGCTTTGCAAGAAGTTGACGGAGCATGAGATCGATGGGGAAAATTGGGATCACCGAGGGCCGATAATCCGAGAGACCAATTCCCCTCGCAGAATCATGATGCCTCCAAGATTAATCGCTAATGCGATTCGCTCGTCGTTGCTTTCACTATTGATTTATTGGATTTAAAGAACGTTTATTCGGGGCTTCTTTATTTCTTCGGGATTTCGCGCACAGGTTTACATAGTACGTGGCACTATACGTTTAAGTAGGTACATACGCTTTTAGATTTACGTTGCTGCCATTAGCCTTTATATAGGACTTAGTTATTCAGTGCTGGTGCTACATAGATGTTTACCGAAACAACTGCACAAAGCCGCTCTCGAAGACTCCCCAGTGACCGGTGAACCATTTGGGAGAAATGAGAGCAGCGGGAGTAGGCATCGAGCGCGCCGTAGACCCTAATGGCACGAATTTGTTCTCTCACCAGTTAATATAACGAGAGCTCGAAACTCGTTAAATCTTCCAGTCGGACCCGGTCTGGATACCTTCTCTGCATACTACCGAAAAGTTCATCACTTGTTCTCCACTATAATTAAAGTACCACTTACTGGAAAGTTTTCGTATTAAAAAGAACGCTCCGGTGATAGTAGGAATTTATGGCGGGTCAATCAGTGGGGAGTCGATAATTGACACTTCAAGATAGAGTAGGAAGAGGCAAAACGGAACTCTGTCACAAATTCGTAAAAACGGTCCCTTTTGATCCATTTCCCCCTATATCTTCCTCGAGCGATTCTCATTTTCCACCATTTTTGTTACACACTAGTAACAAGTATCCATGGTGTGCCCCTTGGCAGCGAAGACAATACGAGAGAAATTAACTCGAAGAGACGATAACAAACCAGACTTTTTTTTGTTAATTTTCGCCGGATTTTTCGCCGGGAACACCTTCACAATTAATGTTCTATTGAACATTGGGAATAGTTTCGCAGTTAGTTTGCAACTGGTGTCCAAATGAACTGAAATTGGATTTCCCTCAGTTCTGCGGCTCGGCTCAGTATTCCGCCCTTACGTCAGACGATTCACGATCTTCGATCGCTTCACAGGCATTCATTAATGCCCTGATAGGTTACTTTATGATTCGGGCAGAAAGTTAGCACTGCTGGAACAATCTACTTCAATTTTTATCAAATTCCATTTTCCATCGCTGTACTTTACTTTCTGCTTTGAAACTTTATCGTGCCTTCTCCGCCTTACGACGGGGATGTAGAGAGGATGACCAGGATAAAACCGCAAGCTCACGGTTTCTCATCACTTCAGCTTAGCTGAGCACGTTGAACGTCAAGATTTCTTTGCCGAGAAGCTTCCTATCCCCGACTCGCACTTAACTAAGTAAAGTTCACCCTGTGATACTATAATTCTCTTGCAGAAAAAAATAATCTACGAGGGTTCAATTATTAAAGGTCAAAAAGAAGGAGTTTTGTCTTAATTCTCTGAACCCTTCGTCCATAAGTATGAAGGGTAAAACGATAAATATATAATAAAATATCCCGATAATAGTGGAAGGTCACTAATCGAAAGCGCTTACTTCCTGGTGTTTCATATAACATAACCACCCCTATTTTCTCTCATCCATTCGCGATCGAATCGTTTTTATTTTCCTCGAGAACGGTTAACAGATGAGTGGTCCATTAGTTCGTACAAGATTTCTTACTTCCTCTCTCATACTCCGATACGGTGTATATAGAATGTAAAGCTAGGTGCCCAGCAGCACATATCCCGAAGGAAAACTTGCGTCATTCGAGACCTGACTTATCATGAGCGGGTTAACTCTGGCCGGACCCGTAGATTTCTGCCGCATATAAAAGAAGACCATCAAAAGAGCAAGCATCTTCTCATCCTTTCTTACGCGTTGACGCACGATGGTGAATGCGATGTCTGAGAAAGAAAAAACTGTTTGTTCTGATCTGTTTCCCAGCCTCTCGCATTCTTCGTGAAAACGCTCGGCTTAACGTATCGTGGAATTTTGGGTGGAAAATTCACTCTCTGAATGCTAACGTGTACATGATATTGGTAAAAAAACTCAAATAGGTCACGTTTATCTTTTTGTGAGTTTTTTTTTTTACCTTACTTGTAATGTCTTGACGTTGCCCAGGATGAAATATTAAGAGACCCATCCATCCATGTACAGTAAGAGTGGGGAAAGTGGCTTGGTCTATACATCATTGATCTACCTGTTAATCGGGAGGGGATTCACCTTACATCCATTATTCGAGCTCACCTAGAGGCAGCAGTATCAAACGGCTTACGTAATGCATTGTGTCATGTGTCTCCCGAGGCAATCAGCAAGCTTTCCGACTTTGAGGCAAGACGTTTATTCTTTTATAAATAAGACACGACGATAAAGAGAATTTACATTTTAACGGCTCGTTAGCTTGAGCGAAGGCGAGAGAAAAATAATCGAGAGGGTCGTCGGCGGCTCGCTGGAGTGTTCTAAGTTTATGTTTACGAGCACATCAAGAATGCAATCTTCGGAGGCAGACTTTGGTACTGCAGAGACAATGGAGTTTTATTTTTATTTTTTTATTTCGTTTTTTTATGCCTGGCACGACGGCGCGAGAGGCACGCGGACCGCATAACTATATTGATTAAATTTGCTCGAGCTGAGGGCGATTTCCTGGAAGGCATATCACGTCGTGTCAGAATGAGGATTAAATACATAGCTCGCGAGGGACGCTGACTCTATCTCGGCCTCTCAGCTTTGAGATTCGCAACGCAATCGATTCCCACGAGGAAAAACCGTTGAATTGCGGGATCAAAACTAGTTATTATATTCGATGGAATATGTTGTCTGACCTTCTTCAAAGATTCGTGAGGTGGTTACCGTATCCACTGTTTGCGTGGGAAAAAATGATTTTTAGCCCAAACCAAACACCTGGTTGAATGCGCTCCAGGCGATTTATTTGGCTCTGCCAACAAATCAGCTGGTTGCCAACCAAGTAATTGGTTCGTAACCATTGAATTAATTGGTTGACCCGATTCGTTAAAAGCCTATTTTCATATGAATCATTTAATTATCAACAACAAATACGAAAGGGGAGTTTGTGCTGTCGATGATGGAACGTTACTGGTCGAAGCGACAATACATATTTAATAATATCCATCATATATATAGCATGGAACGTGGGGAGTATTGAAAATACAATTACGGAGGTAGAGTTCCGTTTGCACAGCCGGAAAATGATTGCAGGTGCGCCAGACAGGAGGCCGGCAAGAGAAAAAGCTTGCAATTTCTCTCGCCCGTCGACAGTGCACATTGCGTTTCCAATATTCCGTCCTATATATCGCGCAGCGCATTCGTCCCTCCGAGACCGCAAGTAAACTGCTGGGGGTAGCCTACCCGGCGAACGTACGATCAGATTGTGCCAAGAGTTTATTGTTCCGCGATATTGCCTGCGGGACTCTCGTGTGCACTTTAAATTATAATTCTCCGAACGAACGACTACTAACTTTGTTTTTTTTTAAACGTTAATTCTACTTACTCTTCGATTTCGCGAAGCCGGACTATTACCGGACTACTGTAGTACTCTTCGGTAACCACCTGAGGCTGAAGTTGGTAGGCTTTTCATTGAGAACTATAATAACGCAGGAGACGGGAAAATTTGTTTTTATTGCATATTGTTCTTTCGAGGTTACGATGTTCAAAACTTCCCGAAGAACGCTGATTCGGCTAGTATTACTCTGTAGCGTAGTCTCGATTTTCGATTACATTTTTTTCTCTACCTTCACCCGAACGACTATGTTTGCTCGCCAAGCACATTAGCTAATGTACACACATAATACAAGGTGCGACAGATAATGAAGCTCATATTACAAGAACGTTTACGTGCATATTTAACGGAACGAGGTACTACCGTCGTTCGTATCGTAATTTCAATATCGAATGCAGATAGATTGACGGGTCGTTGTTACATTATCGCCAACAAAATGTTATCTGTCTAGCGTATGCATTTAGAGGGACATGTGGTAAATGTGGTGAATTTGAACCATCCGTATTAGCACGTAAATCAATGATACATGGACCGGCCCATATTCCCCACTTTTACCCTATATCAGTAAGTGCACTTACGATCGATTCGAACCTCTGGGGTTGTAGTCTCGCGAAATCTGTCCCTTTATGCACCACTTCGTGCCGGATGGTTATATACTGTTGCGCTCGAGGGGTTCTATCGAGTCTCGAAACTCCGTTTCAGTATGATATTCTCTCCGCGGTATTTCGGTAACGACAAAATTCTACCGTATCCAACCGTCTACCAATTCGTGGCCCTCGACCTCGTAAAAGTACAGTTTCTCTCGCGTACGCAGATTATACGCACCGGATTTCTAATTAATTATCGTTGCATCGTTAATTAGCAATGATAACAATGGAAATAACGACAGTGGTGAATATTTCGCGCGTCAGCAACGGGGAAGTGCAAAGCCGAGTACCGGAGCGTGACAGGCACAAAATTTTCGCTGTATTCACCAATTAGTTAAAGTATGGAGGCATCTCGCTCTGTATGCTCGGACTATTGGGATTATATGTTTCCGGTTCGAAGGCCCGGTTAACAAGCAGCATCAAGCAAACGAGCGGTGAATCGTGTATACATTATTATATAATCTCTGTTAAATCCTCACCGGTAAACACCGTCACACGTATTTCAGTAAATTTCTATGACGTACATTATGCACGACACAGCGACATTCAGCGAATTTGGCAGATCGATTCACTCGAGCGTGTCAGACAGAATGCCGGTTCTGTTGAAGTGGCACAGTGGGGAGGAAGAAGACAGGGAGAGCTCGTGGACTATGCTAGAGAGATAAACCGGGACACTTTATTTCCGAACAGATTTTTCTTGTTTCCTTCAGTCAGGGGAGAATGAAACCATTTTGTACGTGACACATCTGGCCCCACTCAGCGGTGGGATAGGATACATTAGTCGATCGATTAGTCATTGACTTCCGGCAGGAAAACGAGAGCCACTCCATCGATATCGCGGTGGCCAAGATTCTTGGAAACTTGTTCGCTTTCTTCCTTCGCACACTCCATCGTCTCGGGATTGTACGAGCTTGGCCTTTACTACTCTCACGGCTTCTCGTCGTAGAACAAACACTTATCTCAATGGAATGATGAGGGTATGGGATTGACGGAGGCCAGATGTTATACGCTCCCCGCACACCGTGTGTGAGGACAGCAGAGCCTGCGATAGGCTCGAATTGATTCCGTCACGAGGAGCCACTATCCGATCGATTAGGCGAACGATGCTTTTGGCCTACGGCTTGGACAGGAAAACCCGACTGAGTGCCCATGGATAAAGGGACGGGAATTATGTTACGTAGAGAGGACAAGCGAGAGTGAAGAAGAAGCCACGATACGCTTTACGTAAGTGGCTTAAAGGGTCCGCAAGTCCCTTTCTCTTTACACTCGACCAAGTTATGAAGGTTGCTGCCTCATTATATATAGTCTTGGGTTCAAAGCAACTTCGACTGCCAACGCGTCGTTTATTCTTGGAGTTACGTACAATGGAAGCGCTCTGCTTGCTTCGTCATAGTCAACTTATTTCTTATTATCACACTTGTAAAATTAAATTGTAAGCTCAAGTTAATGGAAAGCCTCAATATCCAAAGACTAGAGTTTTATGAAAGATTTATAACGGTCGCAGCACCCTCGGAAACAATTTGGATCCATTATATCGCCACGGGAGAATTATCGGAGTATGTATAATTCTCAGTTTCACCGAAGAGTTTCCCAACTCTTTCGCGAGAAAGTGGAGCTCCCACCAGCTGCTTCTTTCTCCCGGCACAATAATGAAAAAAAGCGAGAGGAATGAGAGAGGGTATAGCCAAGGATTAGTGATATTGCCCGAGTTGCCGGTGTGAAAGCTCTGAAACTTGAACCTCCGAGCCAGCGGAGCTACCGTGCTTGCGAGAAGTTCTATGGAGTTTTGAGGAAACTTCAAGATTCTGGAAGTATTCTGAACACAATCAATCTCCCGTAGCCCTCTCTGTGTTTTAACCCTTTGTCATTCTATCACCTCTGTGTGTCGTTGACGCTATGATAACTATATGATAATTCCGCCTGCGGTACATTCTGTGGAGTCATTTCAAACGCCTCGCGATCGAATGGGGTATTGATGGTAATCAATTGATCCATTCGAGGTTTCTCTACACGTACGCAGTCGGCAGGATCCGTTCGGCGAAGCGGTAGCCTCGCAATCGGCGACGCAGGAGCAATATAGAGGCGGTGCTCCCAATCGAATCACGGGACCTCTCCTGCGTCACACAAAGTTCGATCGTACCTGTAATTTAATTGAGGAACGACCATGGAACCCCCTCGTCGGCTCTCGACAATGTGCCGCTTGATGAGTATTCGAGCAACAACCTCTCCGCTAGTGGGCGACTTGGCAGTACGACGCGAATCGCAGATCCGCGGAAGGTTTAATCAATGGACACCTCTCTTCGGATTCCCCGCATCCTTGCTGTATTCGACTACGATGCTCGGCCTGCGTGATTGCGAACGTCGGACAGAAATGAATGTATAGGTTGAACTGCATTGACCTACATCTTAAATATTGGTTCACATTATTTGTCGGAATGTCAAGTTTGTTCGTATCAGAGGTGAGCTGGGCAAAAGAAATCCGTGTGTTGCATATGAGGACTTTTTTATGTCCCACGAGAAATTGGTAAAAAAACAAATAGACCGTTTTGCCCGCGACTCCCCTACATCATGTCGGGAAGGCATGAAATAATGTCTGAATAAGCTACTAATTATTTTCTACGTCGGGTTCAGAATGTTAAACAGTGTAGGATGGAGGCTTTTGAGAGTATCCTGTACGGTTGTATTCTCGTTAGTCCTATCGAGCTTCGTCGCTTGTTTAGTCAGCCACCCCCGCTTGGGGAACGCAAACGCGAGTCTAATCACGCCCGCAGGCAATTAAAATTAGTGCTGACTCGGTACGACACGTATGGGGTCCAGTGAACTCGAGACTGGTAGCCCGTCTATCCATCTCTCCCTCTATCTTCGGTGGGGTATTCTCGCGTTTGGCAGGAAATGGCACAATGTTGGCTCTGTCGTTAAACAAGTGGATACGCACGAATTGAATATAGCGATATAATTTTCACACGGGCGACCGTTCCGCCTGGACATATACCGTAGACATAATATAAACACACTATAAACAGACGACTCCATAAACGCAGTATGGATCCACCGATAGGTGCGTCCTATCTGTGCGGTTTGCATTTAGTCCTCAATTCGATTCTCATTCATCCGTGTGATTCAATCCGGAGTATAATCCGTCACAGCTCGCTTCGTCAATTAGATACAACGGTCTGACTGTGGATTACTACATTCTTCAGGCCCGGAGTTCAGAATGGCTTCTTTGTATCAAAAACAACCACGAAAGCTCGGTGGCTAAAGTTTCAGCTTCGCTCAAATCACGGGCAGATTTTCTCCGATGTCTTGTTAGAGTCTCGCCAAAGAACGCAGGCGTATAGCTAGGATAATGAAGCTCGTAGCAGTAGTAGCAGTAGGGGCGACTGGGATAAAATGAACCATTTTTACCAATGCGTCTGGGGCACAAAGAACCAATGTCTCATCGGAAATGGGGAACATGGATTCATTTTCCCCCACTCTCCCCTAAATGCAATCTTCTTTTATATGAAAATCTTCTTTGGTTGAAAAATGTCATATTTTGACCGGTCCGAAAATGAAATCTTCGAATAGGAAGTGACGCATTTCCGGTGAGTCGCCGGAAATCTGAATTTCTGCTTTGTAAATTTCATAGTCCGTAGCGAGGGCATGTTGCCACAACATACTAGTATTATTATATAGCTCAACGATTCCTCCAAACCATGAACATTATTCTCCATACGGCTCATCCTCTCGACTATTCTTAATGCTATTTTATCTCCACGGCTTTCGGTGCGGAATATAAGAGCAACTGTAATTCACAGATCCTTCGCGATATTCGCCCCAGCATGTTATCCTTAGCACATATAATAGGGCCACCGATGGGATTCTCGATGCTAACAATAAGTATCTCATAGCGAAAGATCGCAACTGTGTGCAGGGTGGAAAAGTTATCTCCAGGCTACACATGACACGCTCTCCCAACCTTCAAACAGTGGACGTCCACGACGGTCATGATTTAGGAGCCAATATGACGCTGGGCCACGTCGCCCACAGTAAACAAGTCAAGGGTAGACAGTGAAAAGGAGGTTAAAGCAGAGCAGCAAAAGTTGCACATGTGGCGAAGAGGAGAGTGTTATATGGTGCATGATCACGTCCGAGCGATCTGCCGCAGATATTATTAATGCTGTTGATGTACAGTTTTGTTTTTCTTGACAGTCTTTGCCGCTACAGTGTCTCTTGCGTTGCGTCATCCTCCGAAATGGATCGTGACGAGAAATCGGATACTCGCTGAATTCTGATTTTTTTTTTGTCTTCTGTTTACTAACCAGCAAATCCCCTGAGTACAACGGCGTATTTTAGCCAGACGTCCGTTATGCCCCGGCATTGCGTTTTGTCCCGTTCTCCTCTGCTTCGTGATATCCTTATATGCGGGAAACTTGTGACGATAGCAAGGAGCAGGTGTGCCTTCACCGTCGAAATATGTGGCATTGGATTTCGCTATGCCGTTATACCTACCCTTATATTGGAATAATCCACTGTGAAATGGATAGATTTCAGCGTATCCGTCGATCTGCAGATACGGGAGACAGTTCTATACCGTGGTCTGAGACGCGAGACCCCGAGGTATCTGGTGGCTGTGTGAATAATGCAAGATTCGATTTATGCGAGAGAACGGTTTGGAAAAACAAGGAGTGATGTTCGAAGCTCGGGGCGTAGGTATATAGATGCTGCGTAGACTCGTAACACACGACAGACTGATCTCGTTTAGAGGATCAGAGACGGAGGACTTTTTCGGAAGCCTGGCACTCGAGAAACCCCCGAGAAGGAAGATCCTTCCTATATCACAGAGGTAGGATTAGAAGGACTTTTGTCATTCGAGGTACTTTGTCATTCGCAACTTTTTATGTTCGCTGGATTCATTTTTTTTAGACCAGTTTTTTCTTTTTTATTAAATTTTTTTTGACGACTTTTTCTCTGACGGCTATAACGCTTAGTATGTGGAATGAATGTCCGTCTCCAGTGGCCCTCGTCGCGCGACAGGCACGCGTAAGAGGCTTAGAAAGGCAGGATAGTAAGTAAGCCGAGAGCACACTCAGACCTCTGGCTGACGTCGATGTTATGTCAAATAGCGTAGCAGCACCGAGATTCTTTTGGAACGAGAGTTTCGAGATCACTGGAATTCAAAGAGACGCTTCGAATGCTTCAGGGGAGGATGGCGTTGAAAAACTAGCCCGCTCGACAGAATAAAGGGAAAAACGACGATATTGTTCTCCCGGGTGAAGCACGTATCACCCAAGTCGTAAAAATCCGAGCGAATGTGAAGACACGGGTGCGAAAGAGCTTTCAGACTCGAGCACCGAACATTTATACTTTTTAATGTTTCCCCTAGAGTGAAATTTAAAACCGCAGTTGACGCGGTGATTTGCAGCCTCAGTTTTTATACAAACGCGGAGCGACGATAGGTAATAGCGTACTTCGCTTGGATCTATTGCATCTTTGGAATCCTCCAAAGATGCAATAGAAATGGAATTTCTAAATGAAAAGTCTCTTAGTTAGATGAAGACTTCGGTAATGTGCGGTACACAAAAATAACACGAGAGATTGGTCTATTCCTTAAAATGCCAATCGCTGCATGGCTATCCGGCATTGTTCTATTTTTCTTTTGCGCACTGTAGAAACGCAGATGTGAGACAGGAATGAATAAGAAGGACTCTCCATCCGACACGATTTCAACCGCAAAGTGAAAAAGTTAACTCATTAAAATTGTTTCCTCATGGAGTCAACAGTAGTAGCAAAGCTTTTTCTACATAGTAAATAGCTGTGGACGACTGGGCGGTATATTTCGAGGGGAAGACGAGATGGGTTCGAGCGTAAGATTCTTCAACGTAATTTAACTTTTCTCCCACTCGCCTGTTCTCCTTGCCTTGAAAGGACTGTGCGAAATCACTTTCGTCTCGCTTTTCACGTTTTCCCCGGGAGTTTTCAAAGTTGCGTCAACAGAACGGCAAGACGGCCGGCTTTATCCCGTTGGAAAAGAAAACTCTCAATTTATAATTTGATTTACTACCGATGGAAGAGTTAAGAAACGAATAAAGGAAAGTACAGTAAACAGGGAGCAAAGAATGACTGCGATTGATTGTAAAACGCAACAACGGTTTATAGCGTTCGACAATAATTCCAAAGGATTAAAGAGAAACTGCCCCGTCGGTAGTGTGAGAGGCTATTATCCAATTTGACGCATCGTCGGAACTGAGGAAAGTGCCAGGTTAATGGCCATTCCCCGAGAGTAGCAATTGCATCCACGCCATCGAGAGATAAATTGTACCTTTTCTGCAGCGGTCTTCCGGTGCTGGTGTTCTTGCATAAAGGAATCCAGTGACGAGCGAGAAAACGGGGAGGCAGGTTTCCTTGATAGCACGCTTGACGGTCTTTTCCGCCGCACTGGCTATAACACTATTACTGTAACGTTAGAAACAGATTTTTTCTTCGCGTTGTGTTTAACCTACATACGGTTTCCCATTTGCGACGATACACAACCCGAGGTAATGGAGAATCGTTTTGCCATTCGCCACAATGGTACAGTGTTTGCAATAACAGACTGGGGAAATTGCGCATTACAACAAAAAGCAATGTTACTTCAATACGTAGTTTCCCTCGTTCTAATTTGATTCAAATTTATTGCAGCTACGGTACCCAATTTATCGCACAATGATCTAGCTTTTAAGAATAATGTACTCTCTCTTATTATTAGGCAGGACGCTGTACAAAATGTATTTGGAGTACCATTGCTTCTCGCATGTGCGCTCACGCTGTTGCACTCGTCGTGGATTTTTGAAAAAGCTCCCCGGATATGAGAAAAGTAACAGGGTCGGAAAAAAGTAGGCGGAAGCGGTTTGTATTTCACTGCTCTGAGTCGAGGCAACAAAGAAAGGAACGGCACACTCGCCCGTTGTCGAGAAAATTTTGTTCGACACGTATCGATCACCCGCGAGGAGCCGGTTCATGGCCGGAAAGGAGAAACATTCTTCGCTCACGGGAACTCACGGTTCATCCAGCATGACGAATCGGATCTGGAACACGCAGAATGGACGAGGAGGCTATCGATTGGAAAGTTGATTGGCCACGGTAGTAGCACACGCGGAGCATAAAAGGTCGTTGGCTAATGGCACATCAAATCTTTATCTTTCATGCAGCGCTACTGATTGTTTTTTTTTCAACCGAGAGTCATTGATCTCTCGCCTCTTCGAGGATAGAAATTGAAAAATCAGCGGGGGTATTATACGTTGGGTATTATACTACCGTCCTGTAGAGTGCCTCATACAGATTCGAGAAAACATTTTTCATGTAAAGAGAAACTCACTAACGAGGACCTGTCAGACAGGGGGTTTCACAGTGTACAGAATGCATGATTTATGAATGCAGCATCCAGTATGCAGCATACACAGAGGAGAAATGGTAAGACGATGAGAAGAGAATATGAACGCGCGTCTCTCCCGTCGTTCCAGACGTTGCCTCCTTCTCCCCGTCCTTCCCTTTATGATCCATGTAAATTTGTCCTGCAGTAGAAATTTGCGACGGCGAACCCTGTGCAAATATGAGATGAGAATCATGATCCTTGCATAACTCGAGCTTCGCCTGGACGAATCGCTAATCCCCCGGGTTTATTCCGTGTACCGCGCTTACTCGTGATGAACCATTCAAATAATACTTCGCCGTATTAAGCGGATGTGTATGCAGAAGCTGACTCGATTTAGAAACGGTCGAGAAGACTTTGCAAGAGGGATGAACCCTCGTGAGGCGCAGTAATATCAAATGATGTTACGACGCTCCGGTGGGCGTTTTAATTCCACCGTAAATCCTTGGCGAAAGCTCTCCTCGCCCGTCGACGCCGGCTAGTAGTCACGCCCGCGTGTGGTCAGACTAACGATCCGACGCCACTCGATTCTCCTGCGAACACCGATGCATCGCTGCTCCACTTTGCGCGTTCCATACAGCGAATAAAATATTAAGGGCAATTGAGCTTGGAACGAAGTAGCATGCGCCATTGTAAATAACTAGTTAGTAATTACACAAGTTTCTCAGGCTTGCTTGGAAAATTAACAATTAAATTTCAAGTTAGCCCGTAGAAGAGAGCACACATTCTATTGTACGTACTGTTCTCTCCAAGTGACAATGGGACGGCAAGCTGAGCTCGGAGTGTATAGTGTTACATGAACCTGAAATAAACTTCGAGCAGTGGCAACTACTACGTGTGCACCGAGTTCTCCTGTTTCCCTCGCCGTTCATAAATGCACATATCTGATGAGAGCTTCAAATTGCATGACTCATTCATCCCACTTTTGCCGAAGTGACTCTCACTGGCCGAGCAACCGACACGTCTATTTCTTACAGCTCATACCCATCCTTTTCGGTCTCCATCCACGTCGTCGTCCTGCTCTTATTTTCGCCCTATCCACTGTCGTCCGTGAAGCACACGGCTGAGGAAAGAATTGCGGGTGCTCGATATTCCTGTCTGGCTGGGCTGCTTGCCGAGAAACAAGCTCCGACGAAAGGACATCGGCTGTCGTGTGGAACGTCCTTCGTCTCGGAATACCAGAGATCGGTAAAATTTGTATCTCTCGTACTGCTGCAGAGGAAACCCGAGAAGTTACAACAAGTTCACACTGCCACCCCTCTCTCGAGATTCATCCTTTCGGTCTCGTTTCCTCTCCAACCCTTCCTCCCGAGTGACCCACATTTATCTCGAGATATACTTTCCCAAGAGCAAAGGACTCTTGAAGAGAGTTAACGCTGTTTGTGGTTTCTTTAATCTCTACGAACCAGAGTGCAAAGAGTGTTGATTGAACTCGATTCAACGTGATGCAAGTACGATTGAGGACGAACGCGATTTTTTTAAGGGGCATTAGCCCCTTTAGCTTTCATCCTCTTGTCTTATTATAGCGGAAGAGAATATTCTAAGAATCATTTGCATTTATAGTAGTGGCGCAGCAGCGGGGGCAGAATAATATTCCATATCCGGTTGTATCCACGTAAGCGCGTTGCAGTGTGAGCTGCTTCGAGAGAAGCTGGAGCGCCTCAGCTCGTAATAAGATGCACCGCAAGGGACGTGAGCTTTCGTAATGACGAGAACCAGTGGCACCGGACCCGTAGAGTTTTCTCCCGGGATATTTCCTTGCCCCGATGTTTATCCCGGCGCAAAGGCTTCTCAGGTATCAACCCTCTGTATCCCCGTGCTCCTTATCTATATTCTCAGCTTGCGTGAAGTTCCGTCGTCCTCCATGAAAAATTATTGTTCCCTTCGCCGATGTTCGTGCGTTCGCACATTTATTTCCGGTATTCGAGCCACGGTACTCATTGCTTTTTTCCTCATAGTTTTAATAGGTATACTTCGAAGACTATAAAACAATCAGCAGACTCGAGCCTCGCGGGATATATAAATTATTTCAATAGACCGTGGAGTGTCTACAGGCACGCAGTCCCCACACAGCGCTGTATCGAAAAATAAATATCTAATGGAAAAAGTGTGGGTTAAAATGCGTCGGTAAAGCTCAACGGGCGTTTCCCCGACGGGAGATATCCGATTAAATAAGCAGGAGAAATTGAATTAGGTAGTTTGATGTCGAAACTTGAATACAGCCGTGACCGACGGAAGAATATTTTTACGGAATCCTTTTGAGACAGTAAAGCATCTTCGATTACTCGATACAGTGTGCGGAGAATGAGGGGAGCAAAATAGAGAGCGTGGTAAGACGGACCAGTTTTTAGATTCTTCGCGGGACGTAAACATAATAAGAGTCATTTTGCTCCATGGTACCATGTTGCCCCGCTCTACCCTAGGTATAAAGTGTTCATATACCGAATGCGCTGGATCGAGGCACGGTGTCACGTTGTCGCGTTTAATCAAAGCTTTGCGGAGCATCACAGTTCAGGCAGCGTAGGTCGCATGTGTCTCGCTATTCTTCGTCAGCAAGAATACCAATAGACCCGTTCAATGAACGCGAACGACAAGAATTTCGTTGGAATGGGAAGAGAAGGGTGTCGAATTTTTCTCGGGGACGGAGCACGTGCCGACAACGAAGTAGGACATCAGACTGCGGAGGGAGAATCGTGATACTTGAGATGGAACATCGTCGATGTATATAGTCTGAGCTGTTATTTTTCTCGCTTCCCCGTCCACTTGCGAAACTCCTACGAATCTTAGAAAATTATCTGCTCGGCGACGCATACTAACGAGATTTGTCTCTCATACCGAAAGGCCGACAGAGTAAGTCGAGCGGCATCTTTCTTCGGACATGAAAAACTCGAGCAATGCATAACGAAGGTACCCTTGGAATTTTTCTCATCACATCGAAGATTCCCAAAGAATATACTGGCCCGCACACTTCGACGTACAAGCGCCGAAAGCATTAGCTGGAACCCGTCAAACGACTTTACACCGCGATATGTAAGACGCTCGTCCGCCTCGTGGTAAAGTTGCCTCCGGCTCGTAGTCTCGCCAGTGGCTGCAGAGTGTGGAGTGCAGCTCGCACTCAAAGATTAACTGTCGAGTCACTGTACACAACTCGACGCGGACGTTGGATGGGAGGAGGAACGCGCCGAGCGCCCTGACGGGAACTAACAACGGGACTGTTTACAGTATACCACGGGACGGTGACATGACATGATCGCTTAGAAAGAAATTCTACGAGCGGAAAAGAAATTGTGTATACTGACGGGAAACAGAAGAAAGATCGAAAAAATGAGTGGACCCCTGGTGCGTGTCCTTCGGGGTCAGTTGCGTGGAGTAATCGAGAAATCGATAAACGGAGTGGAATACGCGGCATTCAAGGGAATTCCTTACGCCAAACCGCCGATCGGCGAGCTCCGGTTCAAGGTAAGCCGGTATCAGTGACTGCGAAATGCAAAAATTATCGGATGGTCCAACAATGCTCTCAAGAATGATAATACACCAGCATTAAATTGAAAATACTTAGAGCCGTGTTACTGCAGCTTGACACTTGTTCTTCTGAGCCGCATGCTCGCCCCAACTACGCATCCTATACGTATGTTCACCTCCCGGCTGTTTCCACTTCGACCGTGTGGCTGGTATACAAGTAACGCCGGCGGGTTAGACGTCTCGGTGCACGCTTATACAAACACCCATGCCCAGATCGCGCCTGCGAGTTAACCGCAACTTTACCGTGCCGATTCTCTGCAGCACTAACTACTGCAGTTTGCTTTACTCACACATTTTCATTACATCCCAACAGTTTACTCAATTGATGTTGCTGCATAAACATCTAAAATAGAATCGCGGGAACAAAAATGTTTGTACATTCAACAAACATTTCTTGTTCGGAAAGTGTCATAATTTTTTTTCTTGTTAATTTTACAAAATGATTATTACTGTTGTTATTATTACAACTTTTTAGATAAAATTTGTTTGATGCCAAATATAGAGAAAATTGTAAAATTAACGAGACAAAAAATATTGTCGATCCTTTGAGGGACAAGAAACGTTTGTTAAATGTACGAACCTTTATTAGTGTGTTTATCTGAGAGAGCATATAGTTGTTTCCCGCGTGACTTTGTTAAGAACACTCTATATATTTGTGATGAAACGTTATCTCGATTAGTTCGATTATCTGCAAGACTGAGCTGCCCCTGTCCTATCAAGAGGAGAAAAAAAATATTAGTGCTAATTAGTTATCTCAATAGGATCCCGTGCCTGTTGAATCATGGTCTGGAATACTGGATGCATCGAAATTCGGGCAAAATTGCACGCAATTGGATCCGATGACCCGCCAGTTGATCGGAAGCGAGGATTGCCTTTATCTGAATGTCTACACGCCCTCTGAAATGGGAACGGTCCCGTCGTCACCTAAGCCGGTAATGGTCTGGATTCATGGAGGAGCATTTGCCTATGGTTCCGGAGACGATACGATCTATGGTCCCGACTACATCATCGAGAAGGACGTCGTACTCGTTACATTAAACTACCGACTCGGTGTACTAGGTTCGTTGAGCTGTTAGAGTAAAATGTTTGAATAAGCAATTGTGCATCTCGAAGGGAAATTTGGCTACAATGTTGAAGGTTTCATGAATTTGGAGGACGACGTAACGACTGGTAATCAAGGCCTGAAGGATCAAGTACTCGCCTTGAAATGGGTACAGGAAAATGTCGCCAACTTCGGAGGCGATCCGAAGAATGTAACGATTTTTGGCGAGAGTGCAGGCGGTGCGTCTGTTCACTACCTCACCTTATCTCCTCTAACCAAAGGTTCGAAAATTTACAGAAAATTGGAACAAACAACTTTTCAAAATATATATGAGATACCATCCTTATGGTATATAAATAACGTTTCAAGTCCACAAATAAGAATATCGGTAGCATTTTGAGGGAAATAATTTTCAGGTTTATATCACAAAGCAATATCGCAGAGTGGCGCGATATTGAATCCCTGGGCATTCGTGGTGCAATCCCCGAAAGCTTGCGCTCAAGAATTGGCCGCCGGGCTGGGTAAAAGAACGGAGGATCCGAAAGAATTGCTCGAATTCTTGAAGGGAATCGATGCTAAGAAGCTCATCGCAGTGGATTCGAAGATGTGCGCCGAGGTAAGGATCTATCTAATTTGCCATTCATTTTTATTCACGTGGTTATTCTTCTGCGTAGGAAGCGCTTCAAGGACTTCGCTACTTTGTTCCGAGTGTCGATGCAAAATCAAAAAATCCATTTTTACCGTTGCCCGTAAGGACCGCCGCGCAATTCGGAGTCAATGTTCCTTATCTCCTCGGTCACACCAGTCACGAAGGAATACTATTTCTAGCGGGTATGTCAAAGCAATTTTTTCATATCGCGCACGATATTTGAAAAATGTTTGCCGCTTCCCATTATGAATATCATTACCCTCGTATCTGGCAATTATCGATAAAACGACCATACACGACTTGCTATGCCGATAACAGTGATGCATGCTTGCACATTTTTTCAGGCTTGAATGACGAGAAACTGGCGACGTTTAATTCGCAATTCGAAAAAGCGCTTACTCCGGGGATTATGAGTCTTCTACAAGATAAAGGACTAACGCACAAGGAAATTAAAGAAATGTACTTTGGCGACAAGCCCGTATCGAAGGACACCCTTTTCAATTACATGCAAATGCACTCCGATCTGCAATTCATCAGCGGAATTCACGAGGTCGCCGCGATACAAGTCGCGAGAAGCAAGCACCCAACGTACTTGTACAAATTTTCGTACGACAGCGGAAGCTCCTTGGTCAAGGCTAGATTCAAAATTGATATGCCTGGTAAAGTTACTTGTTATTTGTGGTGTTTGCAATTTTTTTTTCGCGTCACATATATATTTATTCGTTCGACCGCTCGCAGGTACATCCCATGCAGACGATCTGTGCTACATTCTCTATCCGAAGATCTTGCAACAATTTGGAATTCCACATCCGGAACACGGTACCACGCAACGTCTCGTGATCGAACGCTTTGTCCAGATGTGGACAAATTTTGCAAAAACGGGGTACGATTTCGACTTAGTTTTCCTTAGATACTTTTTACTTCTGTGTTTTTTTTTCTTAAATAGTAATCCGACACCGAATGTATCGGACACGATACCCGTGATCTGGAAGCCTCTGAAGAACGGTGATTATCTCGAAAGTCTGGACATCGGTGCCGATCTGAAGATGGAAGTGATACCGAACGTTAACAAACAATTTTCCAATAAGTCAAGGAGCAATCTGTGAGCGCGCTATTTTGTTAAGACATCAAGTACAAATAGCCATTTAATATTTAAAAAATAATTAAGGCCCTACGAGAATACTTATCGATTGCACCAACGAATCGGGAATAGTTGAAATATAAACGTATTACACGTCGGTCGTATATGGAATTTATATTATTAGTACCCAGAGAAGAATAAATCTCGGTCAGAAAGATAAGGAAACCATGGTCGTAATTTATTATTTTCCGAAAAAAAAAAATGCCAAAAGCTGTTATCGCATGCCGATACTCGAATATAGCGCAGCCTCGAGAGCTCGTGAGCTTAGATATAACGATACAGCGAGAGCAGCGGGAAGTAACGTAGTTCTGGGACGCGGTCGTACAACTACCTATAAAAAATCCCCAATGGACTTTGCGCTGAGCCGCGCGAGATCTCCCCGCCTAGTGATCGCAGCCGGCAACGCCAGACTACCAACGGCAAAGCTGATAGTCGAGTCCACAATAACGGACAGGTCGATAACCCATCCGGCGAGTCGGGAAACCAGTTGTACACTGGCAACGTGGTGACGCTCGCGCTTCAGTGGAAAAAGGGAACAAATATTGGGAGTTGAAAATATGTCTGGTTCCAGACCCCTTGTACGAATTCTCCAGGGTCAATTGCGCGGTGTCATTGAGAAATCAATAAATGGCAAGAAATACGCGGCGTTCAAAGGTATTCCTTACGCGAAGCCACCGATCGGCGATCTGAGATTCCGGGTGAGTGATTTATCAATGTTGGTAATGCAACGTTGCGTTCGATACTCTCGAGTATGATAGCCCGCGATATGTTTGAATATAATACCCTACACATGTGGGGTACAGCTACCGCTTTGGGTACCATTTGCGGCCATACGCACTATTACTGATTTCAAAATGAAACAAAGAAATCCGTTAAAAAAAATCATAACAAATTTCATTTAAAAAAACGAAAAGGGTTCTCTCTCGGGCCTTCTCGTTTTTTACGAATAAATAATTAATAATAAATAACAAGTACGTAAAATACTAAAAACTACTTGTATACTTCAAGTACCTACTTGAAGTATCAAACAAGTACTCGGTACTTCAAGTACTTCCCAGCTCTGGTATGAATATTAATTTAGAAAATAATATATTCGGTGTTTTTTTTTTGGATTATATTATATTCAAAGTTTTGAACTTTCGGTTTTGAAAGGCGGTGGTAAAAAAATGGACCAAAAGTCACGGAGTGTATCGTACGACTGCGTTCTGACCGGCGACCGCCGAAACTGTGAAACCGACGATTTATGCGATTCTTTTTGTTTAGTCATTCATTAACGACAGACTCTATAAGTGTATGATATAACAGTCCACAATAGCAGAAAAGTGTGCTCCAAGCGTGACGGTAGAATGTATTCAATCCTTTCAATATTTGCCGACAAACAATAATGTATCAGGCCGTAATAGTTACCACATTAAATATCCAAGCACGTGTGCGGAGTCCTTGAATTATCGTTGTTAGTATGCTCGTCGTGTCTCGAGATAGCATAGATACTCTCGGCTCTATCGTTTCACCGTTATAATGATGTTAAGGGACAAACGGGTGCAGCTCAGGTTTATCGAAGTCTAGGGAAATCGATACGAAATTGTGCTAATTAGTGACCTCAATTAGGATCCCTTACCGGCTGAGCCATGGTCGTACGTTATGGATACGTCGAAGTTCGGACTAAGCTGCGCTCAGCTGAATCAGACGACCAAAAAGCTAGCCGGGAGCGATGATTGTCTGTATCTGAATGTCTATACGCCGTCTGACGTGAGCTCGAGCGCTTCACCGCCGAAGCCGGTTATGCTCTGGATTCACGGGGGTTTATTTTCTTACGGTTCCGGCAGTGATACGATCTTCGGACCGGACTTCATCGTCGAGAAGGACGTCGTACTCGTCACGATAAATTGCAGACTCAATGTACTAGGTATTCCGTCGATGAACCGTCGGTCTCGCGAGCGAGTTATCCAATCGAAACGACAATTGTAATGAGCTGTGAATTTGTATGACCTTGAAGGCTTCCTGAATCTGGAAGACGAAGAAACGACTGGCAATCAAGGTCTCAAAGATCAAGTTTTCGCTTTGAAATGGGTAAAAGAAAATATAGCAAAGTTCGGAGGGGATCCTGATAACGTGACGATATTCGGTGAGAGCTCCGGGGGGGCGTGTGTTCACCACCTCACCTTATCGCCTTTAGCCGAAGGTACGCTTATATATTGGATGTTTAATCGCGTGCAGGTAAATGGGAGGCACGTGTGCGAACAACAATGTAGTACAGCATATACGTCAATGCTTTTCAGGATTATATCACAAAGCTATATCGCAGAGCGGAGTGGCTTTGAATCCGTGGGCAATGTCACAAAGATCCCCGAAAGTCTACGCTCAAGAATTGGCCGCGGCGTTCGGTGAAAAAAGTCAAGATTCAAAGATACTGGTAGAATTTCTGAGGAGTATCGATGCTCAAAAACTTGCGGAAATGGATATAAAAATATCTTCCAAGGTTATCATCAACTATCAACTATTATCATCGGGTTATTATTATCATTTTCGGAAGAATTTGAATACTTGTTTTTACAGGTGGCTCGACAAAGTATTCGGTATTTCGCACCAAGCATCGACGCTAATTCGAGAAATCCATTCCTTCCCGTATCAGTGAAAATTTCTGCCAAGTCAGGAGTCAAAGTTCCTTATCTGATTGGTCATACGAGTCACGAGGGTATCCTATATCTCACAGGTATACTCTGCGTTCTTACTGCAAACGCATAGTCGCTGCCGCTTGTTTGCGTATTATTTTCATTTCTATGCACGGCAGGCCACATTGTTTACCGCTTAAAAGCCGTCCAACTGCTCTGCATAACATTCCCATGCAGCGCGACCGTGAATTTTACTATAACCTCAGTTTTATATTCGGACCATTCGCTATACTTCTCGTACGCGACGGCTACGAGTCTGAAAACTCGGCGTGAATACCTTTCGCTTGTTCTTTTCGCAGGCATGACGGACGTTCAATTTAAAGCTGTCGATTCTAATATTGAAATGATACTGTCTCCCAGAGTGCTGCAGTTTTTGAGCGACAAAGGCTTGACAACGGCGGATCTGAAGCGCATCTACTTCGGTGATAAACCCATATCGCATGACACACGATTAAATTTAATGCAAATGCAGTCGGATCTCCAATTTGTTTGCGGCATTCACGAAGTTGCGGAGATTCAGGCATCGACGGGGTCACGAACGTATTTGTACAATTTTTCGTACGACAACGGACGATCCAGGCTCAAAACTGCCTGCGGTTTGAATGACATACCCGGTACATCAATGCGTACTTACATGATGATATAATACTGGCCGATTATTACCGTACGCTTGTAATCGATGATACAACACGATTCGTTTTTTTTTCGATATTGGTAGGCGCTTGCCACACGGACGAGCTGTCTTACATTTTCTATCCGAGGGGCTTGGAACAGATGGGAGTTCCACCACCGACGTCCAGTTCAACCGACTATCTGGTTGCCGAACGGGTAACGCAGATGTGGACGGACTTTGCAAAAACTGGGCATGTAGTACAACGATCGTCAGGATTATTGGCTGTTTAATTGGGCAGTCGGATCGTTTAGTTACTAATTGAGTGATTCTTTTATAGGAATCCAACGCCCACAGTAACGGATACTGTGCCCGTTATTTGGAAACCCGTCGAAGATGGCCAGAGCCTGGAATGCTTGAACATCGGTGAGAATCTTCGAATGGAAACAGTAATGAATGTTAACAAACGATTCGTAAAAACATCGAACAAGTTGTGAATGCTCAGTGAACGCAAATGACTGGTAAAAAAAAATTTAACAAAACAATTTTTTCACGGAATAAATAAACGTGTATATGTAACTACATTTTCTTCAACCATTCTGCGAAAGAAATCCTCGACCAGTATAATAAAACAGCGAATTTCCTCGTACTCGTGAACGAGAAGAGTTTATGCAATATCGCCTTGAATCACGGAGAGGAAGATAATCAAGGCCGGAGGATATTTAATATCGAATTATATACAGCGAAGCTACCCGGACCACGAAGTTTAATGCACTTATGCGATAGCAATTGTATCGTTCAAGAGAAAAGTTACGGGATAGATTATTTTTCATCCCAGAATACGTTTCACGGATCGAGAGGCGTACTTCGCGGATGAACGAATGCAAAACTCGCAAAAACATTCGACTGCACGAGGATAAAAATAAGCGTGATGATTCTCTCGGCATTAGCTGCCGCGTCGACCATTCGCACTATAGTTACGTACGTTTCGTTTGTGACTATGATACGTTGGAAAGGTAGAGTATACAGGAATCGCGTGTGCTTACATCGCGACCTAGATATGTGTGAGTTTGTTTTGTTCGAAGCGAGGAGCGTTGGAGGTTGATACGAGCCGTGCCCGTGGCAAGCTGTACAGTGTGTGTGGTGCAACGACGAGATTAAACGGGCGATTGGTCAAGATGGGAGTCGCGCTTGCGCGTGTCGAATATCACGCGAAGCCTGGAATGCCTCTGTCTCTGTCTGGCACGCGCGATTCCTCGATGTTTCCTGTTGTTGATTTCGTTGCCGTTCGGCATTGCTCCTCGCGCGGGACTCGCACGTCAGCCGATTAAAAAAGTGTCGGCGGCGGAGGGAGGGTGTTTCGTGAGTCTCGAGTATCGCGAACGCTCTCGTCAAAATTTTTCGTCCATTGCACACATTTTCATAGACCTATAAATTCGTAAAAATTCTGTTAAAAAATAATATCGTTTCGTATCACGATTCGTCGCGGACTCCGAAGTCGGATGACATTCCAATGACTAACCACCGGCTTGCCACCAGATATCAGGACTAACCTTAAAACTGTCAGTCGACACATTGGCGATCAGTATAACTCACGAGATAAGCGATAGTACGTAAATTCTTCGTGTGACTCACCGCGAAAGAATAACATCGAAAATTATTATTATTTTTTTTTCTGAATTCTCAAGGAACTTGACGGTCTACTGCTTTACCGGACTTCGAAGGTCAAAGGCGTTCGCGTACGTGGAGAGCCGCGATGGAGGTACAGTCACCTTATCTGGAGGCCATTCAGGCGATACCTGGCTCCACCCCGGGACAAAAGTTCAAGGAACTTAATTTAATCGCCAGAAGAATCGCGGAGGAAACAAAAGCTCATGGAGACTGTGCGCCTGTTATTCAGACGGCCCAAGTTCCCGATGCTTTGCTGCCGCTGGTGCGAGTAGAAATTGCAAATGTCCTTCGACAGCCCAACGACATAGTCGAAGCTCTCAAATCCGAGGACAGCGTAGTGGTCGATCGTGCTCTCAGCATGAATTGGTTCTTTCAAGGAGACAACAAAGAAGTAATAAGCGTAGATTACTTTGAGAGGTTTATTTTGCCCTATATTACTCTCGACACGAGAATCAAACTTGTTAAGCGACTGGCAATGAACCTGAGAACCTCGGGAGAGACAAAGCTGGCCGAAGAATTTTACATCTATCTTGCTAGGAAGTATGGAAGAAATAATGCGGAGACGCTGTTCGTAGCCTGTGGAGAAGATTTTATCTACGATACTGTAACAACTCACAAGATCGTTCTCACCTCTCGAACTGTGAAACATCTCTTCGTCAAGTATCCCGAGCTAGTCATTCGTTACATGAAGCTATCGAAGCCTAGCAGAGAGGCAGACACAGGTCATCAGATAAATATATGGCAGTACGATAATTTTCTGCCACGTTTGATAAAGAACCATCTTAATGCCTTTGTCGAACTGCTTGAGATGCACGACAGTGGTTTAGGTGTCAAATTGAGTAACAAATCAACGGAGGCGTTTCTGAAAAACAACATTGAAGTTTTACTTAATAAACCATCGGTGTATATGCCGATAATGTCACTCAGAGTGATCACCGCGAAGCTCACGAAATCTCAGTTTGGATGCATGCTGGCGAAGATGTATCCAAAGAAAATGGAGGATTTTAATTACGGCTCGATACATGATTATCTCGAGTACTATCCTGAACAGGAGAGAATATCGCTCGTGATTGATTTGTACGAGGAGGTATACAAAGCTAATCTGCTCGATAATCATAAGGTGATCGGCACCGAGATTCTCTGCATGTTACCGGCGGACGAACGGGCGAGGCAGGCTCGTATAAAGCTGGAAACAGAGCCTGACTGGCGCAAGAATCGCTACGAACCCTTGAAGGCATGGAGATGTTACTTGCCGATCGCCGAGTCGATTCCGTCGATCAAGATTGAAATAACAAAATGTTCGTCCACCGATGATAGATCAATCTTGCTGGGGCAGATGTTGTACACTTGCAAGGTCAACAACGATAACGACGCGCTGATCGAGGTTCTTCGATACTTCACAACCCGTCACAAGAACGAGCAGATATACGTGATATTCGATGTGCTCGATTGTCTCGACCAATATTTCGATCTGTACACGTTTGGTAAGGATCACTGGACTGTACTGAACGATTTTATCAAATTCCTTAACGTAAAGGACCAGCTCAAAGGTAATTTGGTAGCTGCGAAGAAGATACTCGCCGCCGGCTTGTACTACGATCTCGTTAATGATCTACCGATCGAGGATAAAATCGCTATGATCATGTTGATAAATTTGGACGGATGGAATCAGTCGTGGAGCACATTGGAGAAGTATCCCGAGTACGATAGACGATGCTTCGACGTTCTTTTGTCCACTCTGCCGTTGAAATATCCACAAGACAACAAAATCTGGAAAGGTCGACGATGCGAGATAATGGATGGTATCGTCAGATCGATGTACGAGTTTAACACTCGCAGCATCAAAGCCACTACCAAGATAGAAAAGCTTTCGATAAAAAATTACCCTTGGCTGTGCGAGGTATTGAAAAATATAATAAAATCAGAACCGGAAGAAATGAGGTGGCAAGTGCAGTCCATAGTGAACAACATTAAGACCAACGAACCGGAACTTTACATGGAGTGGGTCCCCACCGACGCCGACACGATCCTCAGTTTCGATACCCCCCAAGCACTCGTCCGCCTCCGGGATAATCCCCAAAATATTCTCGATCATTGGCAAGCTTACTTGAAGAATGTGAAAGATAACGCGACATGTGCGTACGCTCAGCGCTTCGTCAAGGTTTCACGTTGGCACCAGAGCATACCGATCAAATTTGCGGAGCGATGCCTCAAGGACGTTACCAACAAAACTGACGACTGCAGCGATTCTCTTCGGATCCTCGGAATCCTCATGGAGGGATCTGCGTTGGCACGCGTCATCGAGCCTCTAGTACCGAAAGACTCAACCATCAAGATCGAGGGTACAGAATCGATGAAAGAGTACAGCGTCATGTGTGCTATTCCTCTAGCGATGAGAACCACCAATCCACCGGTCCCTCTGAGTCTCGTTCTCAGTTTTTGCGACGGCGAGTATCTCAATCTCGGTCTGATGTCGCTCACAAACGCTTGTCGTCGCACCTCCGTCGAGAAGATCAAACCATTCACGAAAACTTTGGTGGATCGTCGAGTCTCTGTCAGGAAGCACGGTATTCGACTCTTCTGCCTCGTAGCGTCAATCGATGATCTTAAGATATTTCTCACGGATTTATGGAAAACCGAGACCCACAGATCTATACGAGCGGTCATCTTCGCCAAGATCTACGATCTCTTCGTCGGCGAGCCAACTCCTGACACCTGGACGATAATGAAAGAGTGCATAGATGATTTGAAGATCGACGACACCGACAGTGTGGCACAGTTGGTGAACGTGCACAAAATACCCAACGAATATTTCGCCGATTACGTAAAAGAACTGTTGAGTACACTCGAGAAACTCGGGGCGAATGGTTTCTCAGCAACGCACACGACCGAGTACATCGCTTCGGTGATCGGGAGCATCAACGAAGAGAAGATCAACCTACTGTCCGAAGATTTCTGTCAAGAGTTGCTTCGAAGATACTTTTGCAATCCTGTCGTCGAACGAGACATAAACATAGCTGGAATTCGCTACGCGGTCTACGGTTATTTTCGCCCCGACAAAACTGGACTGGAGTCTCGTTTATCGTTTTTCTGCACTCTCTACGAGGATATTCTGAAGGGACAGTGGGACGTTCCTCATCCGAAGCACTCTATAGTCTATCCGATAAATTATTTGTCTCACTATTTTGTGGACACCTTGGTTTTCGCGTGGTCCTACAACGCCAACAAGACAACGGTCCTAGCGGCGATTCTGAGGAGTTTTCTGGCTGTCCTGCAACCTGAGCAAGACTTCGCCTCTTACGCATCGCTCACCTTGAGCATAGCGTTCAAACAGGCCTCCACGGCGAAGGATATGGCGATCAAGGTCGGCGAAACCCTGCCGCACATCGTCGAGGCTCTTTCACCCGAAATCGTGGTCGAAATCGCGGAAATCGTGAGAAGATTGATCAATAATCGCATCGACTCGGATTATTTGACGGACGAAATGTACCGAGCTATCGAGACGCTGTGCGACGTCAATACTGTGCATTCTTGCATACTCGCCGCGAAGCTTCTCTTCTGCGATGAGACACATGCATTCGACGATCGGCACAATAAAATCGTCAACTTTTTACGAGGGGTCAAACATCCCGCCGTGGTCAGTCTGATATATCAGCACGCGAATACCTGCGATTTTCCTAATTAACAGAAACGGAATGATTCGACACTTATCTGCACTCGTTTACATGCTCGCCTATATTTCACAGGCCTGATGTCATTCATTTTTGTCACAATGCTCCATTTATCTGTTGCCATTGTGGACTCTATACAAAAATAACGGCAACGATTATTTTTCTTTTTTATATTTTCACAAACGTCCACGATGACACTAGTCGCAATGAAACAAAAAATCGTTACTAGTAATTGTTCATGAGCACGAAACTGTGAGTTTATACAATTTTTAAATATATTATAAGCTAACGAAAATCGCATTGTCAAGTGCCTTCAGAGAGTAGTCAAATGACCCACAAGTGTCGTGAAAACGACACGAATATTTTTCTACTAATGCGGTTTTTTCTTTCTCTTTTGCAAACTCCCGTGATAACGAATGAGCTGTGCTATATTAATCCGTAGCCGATCCATACGCTGTGGACCGGCGTATAATATTTTTCGTACGAATAAATAATTCTATACACGAAAGGCCTCAAATGTTTCAAATATATATATTATAAATTTTACAATAAGTTAAGCAGCGCACAATTTAAACACTATTGTAATTAAGTCGTAATAAAGCAAAAACATTGTCAAATTACCAAGCTATACACGCTCGAATATATTTGTCGTTGACATAAAGTGAATTTTTTTTCATAATAAAATAAATATGCTTTTCAATATATCGTTGTGTACCTTTACTCTCATCGACTAGTACTAAAGATCAGGCGATGAGTCAAAATTTCCAAGAATGTGGCACATGCTGTCCATAAGGAAGGAAAAGGAAGGAAGAAGAACTGTGGCAGAATGAGCAGCGTCACATACCCAGATCGATTCAGACGAGGCAGCTCACACAAACAGGATCGACCATCACTTGGTAAGTTCATTCGACGTAAATTTTTAACATGTACTTTCGGTGCAAAATCATTCCAGATTCGACGTTCTATCCCGCGAATTGATTACACAGAGTGTTTCACGACGGTAGTAAACTGTACGCCTAGAACAATCCAACGACAAATCGGAGCGAGAATGGGTCCTTCAGGGTCGAAGTTTACGCTTCGTAAATTGCAGAAGCACGAAATGGTATCGACTTCAGAGAATCAGAAGGAAGTAATCCACATATTTTAACATGGAGATTAGCGCCCTTCTGCTTCGTGGCAGTTAATACTGTATTCTATCGCAGTACTGATTTATATATGGCATATACAGTGCGTGCTACATGCGAAGTCAAGCCGATAAACCAACAGAGACAAGCTGATGGCCTTTCCCGTTCGATATTACGGCCAATTCCTCGTACAACTCCGGCGCACGGATTTCAATGTCAAAGCAATCAAGTTTGCATCGGAAGAGACCGGTTGGCGAAGTCAAAGGAGTCTCCAGCCTCAACCGAATACTTTTATCATTCGGCAATTAGTCCAAACTTTAGTCTAAACCGCGGACTGGTTGTTTTTAAGGTCGAGATAATAACCGGCGTCTTTTTCAGTCTCGTGGGGCTTAGTTGTTTTTACCGATGGTCTACAATGTAAAACGCGAATTCCTAAGTAACTCTGCAACGCCAAGAGAAGCACCAAACTTTCTTAATTCGTCGTCTAAATATACATACATTAGGAAACTTCGAACTTTGCATTTTATCGATTGATCAACGAGAAAAGTTTTTCAATTTGTGCCGTCGTGATTCATGTTTATACACGATCGGCTAGCATCTTTCGATTTAACTATAATGTAAAACTGTGTAGAAAATTACTCACATGACGTGTCGAATCCCGTGATGAAATAGGGACATACAGCGTACGCTTTTTGGCCCGCTGGTGTATCAGGCCAGCAGGACCATCCGTCGAACAGGCCTGGACAGTAGGGTTCTGAAATACAATAACAGCATACATTTAATAACTCCTCATAAAAATATATATTGATAGAAACTCTTATTAACGAATTGATGGTTATCCGACTAATCACTTTGGATTTGATTATTTCCTTAGAAATATAAATAAATATCGATCCACTGCTTGTAATATAGAATTGTGAAATTGTACGACGTACAATTTGATATGGTGCGGTCGTACAAGAGGGTCTTTACTCTATAGTAGAGGAAAAAAAATTATTCGAACATCAATTCCCACACATCCCCGAATTGACAAATCTCGCGATAGCGAGAGCAGGGGAAAATCGCAGTATTAAGGAGCGTGTCGAGATTTACCTGAGCAGCTCGATCGAGTTCATCGCGGAAGTGTGGAATGCTCGGCTCCCGAAGGCCATTCGATAGAAGAGTCGGTCTCCGCCTAGGGGTTTATCTAACGTCGGTCGGCTTACGACGAAGTAGAAGAAGAGAGAATTGCTGCAGGGATTTGCTGTCGGAAATCCTCGTGCAAATGATCATAAACGAATTGGATCGAAGACACGATTTTCAAAAGATTCGCCTCTCGTGATCGTCCCGTGTCGGTTATATAGATATACTGTGTTTGGACGATGAAGCTGATCGAGTTCCTGCGATGCCTCTAGGAGTACCGGGACACCGCGCGAGTTAAACCGAGGAAAGTTGAGCAGCTTCACCGCGCGTATCCTGCGTGCATCGTCGCTGCGGTGGCCACGGAATTTCTTACTTCATTTGGGAGGCATTCAACCAGCAAATAAAAAGTTTATCGATAATTTCCCATCCCTCCAGCTCCCTGATAATATTGAGAAACGTGAAACGAATATTGAGATCCAGTGTATGGAATATTATTATACCGGCAGATTGATGTGGCTCGGGCACTTGGCGCCGTCGCTATGGACTATATGAAATTTAGAAACCGGATATCTGGATTTCGGGAGATGTACCGAAAATACATCACTTCCGGGTTGCGATACTATCCATCAGAAACGTTTGGTAGGAGAGAGCGGGGCAAAACGGAAAGCCGGGGTACAATTGTCGATTTTACCCCGGGGGTTTCATTTTGCCCAGCTCTTCCCTATATTCTGCAACATCGAGATTCTCGCGACGGTTTGGCGACACACATGCTGCATGATCCATAAATCGTCGGATTGTAGCGTTGAGGAGGTATTTCTTATTGAACAACTTGTCCAAGACTCGACTAGAAGCACAAAGGCGATTGGCAAAAAGAAGGATAAAGCGTGTTGGCTAGCGCAGTGGGAAACTTCTTCTCTCTGAAACTTCTACGCTGCAACAACGGAACCCTACGGACCTAAGTTCAGAACGGCACGAGTTCTCTTTATTAAACGGTGCTCGGGAAGAGTTCAAAGGTCCTCTCGCCACGAGTAACGGGACGATAGTTTTTTTTTTCCGGCACGAGGTCTTCGGGTGATTGCAGAGAAATCTGCAAGCCATTCGAGACCACGAAATCGCCGAAATTTAAAAGACGGTAAAAGACGAAGGAAGTAAAGAATTCGGCTGTCTCGGAAATAATGTCGTGGCAGTAGTAATAAGCAGTCCGGTCAGACGTCGCTTCCGGACACGATAAGAAAAACTTGTACGCTTGCGAAAAGCCTTGCAACGACGAGTCTCATTGACGATTTAAACTATCTCTTTGTCGATCACTGTACTGTGACAAAATAGCACTGCAAATACCGATACCATGTTTTATTTTTGTATGTTATCGCGTGTGTTCATTCGGCATTGTCTTACTCTGACGTGTCACCACGTGTCAAGGCTCGTGCACAAGCGATACCTATTAGAATTGCAATTAGCCCCGACGAATGTGCGGGTCCGGGGATACGTGTATCTGCACTTGAGCTTCTGCGGTGTCCATCCAATAATCTAATCAGTCTGCTTGAACGGTGAAAGGGACAGATAACTGCAGTTAAGGCAAAGGGCACTCCGTTTGTGTTTCCACCGAAGAGTCTCGGTGCGGTCAGTGCGGGAGCGTCCGGATACCCGCAACCTACCCACTTGCAGTAAGCGTAAAGTTTCCGAGCTGAAAGCTCAAAGGGTATGGAAGGATGATACACATGGGGGAAAGTGAACGGCCATAGCCATATTGCGTCCGGTTTTCCTGCGATACCGTCCCACGTGGCGTAAGAGCTTCCGGTATGAATGGAAGCTGTTCGAGAATTGAATAGAATTATTCATAATCGGGTTTCGCTGTGTGCTTCCGAGGCTCATTCGCTTACTATCTATGTTTGACCTCCAGTCCAGAGAGAGAGGGAGAGAGACAGAACCGAAGCGTGCGAGAGACGTCCCATCGTATGCTGATTAAAACCCGGTCGAACTCTCTGTATCTCGCGGGTACACAAGCATGCTAATTAAATTTTCACAATGCAAGCCAATCCACATCCTGTCTGGCATTACGGCTTCCAGAACTTTACGCATGAATATTATTTATCCGGCGCAACGTTGAATAATCTTGACGAAACCGGCAAGACTTTGCCGTATTTGGAATATCAGAACGTGTACCGTGTAAGGTGTGTAAATGATAATGTACGTGGGGGGCGGTGCACGTGGTCAGTTGATATGCAAATGTCAGTCGTGTAAACCTCGATATTAAGTGATTTGCGCTGGCCTGGATACATCATTCTCGAAACAGTACTATCGGTTACCTTTACTGGGCATCGCGCCAAGTGTGATAATACACCAGCAGCAGAAGCGGTTGTTGAATAATCAGTAGCCTGCATACGCAATACGACTTTCCATCAACAGGCCACGAGCACGAATGCACTGCTGTTAATGTCAGCATAACAATAGCTTGAGGGAAGCAATACTTTCTGCATAAATTTCGTTTCCAGCTGAGGACTGTATTTTCTTTCTGATTATATTCTACCGTTTCGCCCAGTGACTCGTTGTCGAATCCGCCCTTGTGTTACTTTAATTATTAATTTGACGTCAAAGGATAGATAGTCGAATGGTCTTGGGTTGAATGAAAAATAGTCTTATAATGGAGAATACCATGGACCGGCCTTCAATTTCATCGGCGGACCACTTTCGCACGTAGCTTATTTCGGGCGGATGCTTTTACGAGATTGTACCGAGAAGCTCTGGCGCGGGATGAATTTCTTAGTGTATAGTGCTACGATAAACCAAGGAAAATTTTAATGAAATCGAAGCCACGAGCACTACGCAACACTAAGGAAATTTTCGTACCATCTGCTCCAAACGTTCCCATCTACTTTCCCTGTACATTTTCATGCGAAACTTCCGTCCGCAGCGGTGCGTGGTTCATCCACTCAGCGGCGCACCGGAAGGATGGCTCTTTACCATCTTTCCGGGATAACGGAAGAGAGTCTATCTCCCGTTTGTATTTTTCATTCGCAGGTGCTTCACGATCGACAGAATACTGATTGTAAAAAAAATGGTATTTGGTAAGTAACATTTCGAAAATGTACCTGCCAAGCTCGCTCGAACTACTAGTTATAAAGTTGACGAACTGATTGCAAGAGTTCTCTTCGAGTTTGCCGGTCCATGAAAAATATCACATTTTTAAAAAAAGTCATCGTAGAATGTTACCAGATTCCATTTTAACCAATCCACCGAGATACTTTTTTCGAGTCCTCTTTGTCAGCAATACGACATGAGTTGAAGGGCAAACTTTTTTACACCCGTGCCAGCTGACACATTACGATTCGTCCAGGAAAGTATAGTAGAGGGATACCACGCAAACGGTCTGGGCTGAGAAAACTTTCCACGGCGTGTTGCGCGTTAAGCTCGAGAATCTCGAACACATGTGCGTCGAAAGTTTTCTCGTTCATTATTTGCTTATACCTACCTGTGCCCCACTCGCCGTTCGTAAAGCGAAGTGGGAGATATGCAGCTATAGATGTATCCAGGAAATTGCGACTCGATATGTCAAGCAGCAACGTGTTGTCATAATCCATCCACTAAAAATAGTGGAAAAAGTTTTCGA
This sequence comes from Ichneumon xanthorius, assembly GCA_917499995.1. NCBI lineage: Eukaryota > Metazoa > Arthropoda > Insecta > Hymenoptera > Ichneumonidae > Ichneumon > Ichneumon xanthorius. The sequence continues at coordinate 671,848 of OU824206.1, read as the reverse complement.
ACTTTTTCCTGCCTTTCCCAAGAAAGAATAATAATTTTTCCCCGACTGAAATTGAAATTAATAGCTCCAATAGGAGTACTAACGAAAAAATGATTCTTCGAATTTTACTTCTATACGAAGACAACATGATTCTTACTCTTTTCGTATCGCTACTCATTTTCCCTGAGCGACTAAGAAATTCCTGATTTTTTCCTGTTTTCCGGAAAAAAATGTTTGCTTCCCTGACATTCCACGATGTCCAGGTCTGCGGTGACCGGTGGCTACGACGTCAATACGTGGCAGTACGAATCAATATTGTCCTTAAAAATGTCGAGATTGACCAACGAGGGCACAGAAAAATTATCTGTTATCTGGGGATGATTACCCAGTCATGAGATAAGAATGAAGAGCTTACACGGGACAGATAATTTATCGTATAAATTGCTCGATTCAATTAATCACAAATGCACAACTCCAGTTTTGCATAAGCCTGTCACTTGCTCATATCATAAATATTCATGGGAAATACTGGTTTTCCATAATCGCAGGTGCAGCTCATACTATACAATGCTAAAACCCGCCTATCCTTGTATTATCTGCGGTATGACCTCGTCTACGCGTTTATCCGATAATTTCTAATTTTCATACCGAGCCCCTCTCAGGTCTAATACAAATTAATCGATTGATCGCCCAGCTCGTATCCCAACAGATAACGCAGATGCAGGCCTGCATTAACAATTTTACCAAGTCGAATACCAAAAGTTTATTTACCATGTTTTTTGCCACTTAACGAACAATTTTATTCGTCCACTAAATTCGTAAAATTCGACAACACTAAACTGATTAGCCCCTCTCGCAAATAGTGAATATATCGATATTTGCAAAGTAAATTCCATGACTGCGTCCGGTCGACGCGTCACTGTTATCAACTCTCTGCACCGTCACGTGTTCGCGCGTTGATATTGTGGCTCGCAAATAGCTGCGTTATGTTATGTTTACTCGCCAAGTTCTTGTTTTCCCCGAGAGCGTCATCGGAATAATCGAGAAAAAAAGTTGAAACACGCCAGTCTTTATCTCTCCTGGACAGTCCTCACCGTTTAAACTTTTTCGTTTCGTGATGTTTACCGTGTATGTGCAAAATCGCTCAGTCGTCATGCATGATCGATTCCATATTTTTTTTACTGCCTATTTCGCTGTATGGGTGATGTTTGCTCGGCCCTGCTGCTCCTCGCTTCTAAAGAATACCCCTATCGGCATCGATGCCGACGAATCGATATTTTCTTCGATTGCGGGTACGATGTGCCCTAGTCGCTCGGTGAGTCAGCTGGGATCACTATCCGTGAATCTGCCCCGTCAATACGCACTGGAAGGGCCGCTCAAGGGTGTACGACCCTTTGTCATCCCTCCGCGCACTCTTGAGCCCTACCGTACTGTACACTACGTAGGTACATTCACAGGGGATTTGATATGACGCGGGATTTGTTTTGCACCGGGATGAGGCGCCTCGAATATTTTTACCCCAAGTTCGCTTCGCTCGGAAAACGAAAAAAGTTTCTGCCGGTCTACTCGTACTTGGAAAATAATTAGTTGCGCCAATCAAGTGCGAGACGGAATACGCTCCGGATGATTAACTTGAGTAGCTACGCCCAAAAATTAGTTGTACAGCAGAGTATTTAACGACGCAGTTCGTTGGGACAACTGATTATTTTTCTCAGCCTACGCGTTATATCAGGTAATTTACGAGACAAACTTTCTGATACTTGTGTCAGTTATACTTGATGCAAATCTGTAAGCTCCGCCGATACTTTCACATTATATATATTATTATGCTCGGTGCAATTAAGTCATGTACGTCCGCAGGCAAAGTTGAATTTATCTGTCGCACGAACTCGAGTTACTGCAATTAATTCGGTCGAAGAGCTTTCAGCGCTAACAGGATGGCGAGCCGGTGAAGTTTGAACGACACCATTACGAGCTCTCTGTGTCCGGGAAAATGAAGGATCCATCACTCACACACGTCACTAACTAGCTCTATCGCATCCATCGGTACCTCGACAATGCCCAAACTGTAACTGTAACGCGCATGCAACGGTACTGCGATGATGACCAAAACTAGCTACTTATCCTTTTTCGTTCGAACTTGCGATTGACGTATCGGGGTCAATTGCTTGTAATTTACTTTCTCCGTAAATTTATAATTTAGCTTCGGGTGATAAATAATTTTTCTGCTTTATGATATGGAATCGGCCGAGACTGTTAATTCATTGAATATGCGTTAATATCCTACTCGTCAGTTACGTTCAACATCGCAATGTAGATTACACTTTCGAGAAATTATCGTGTTTGCCCTTAATTTCTCTCTCCATGAAAATTATGATGAGTTACTAATTAGCCGTCAGTTGAAAGCGCAGCTTCAGAGCTTCTTCCTGTAACTGCAGTTCTAGCTATATTGTAAGTACGTACAGGTAACCGAGAACAGCAGCCACCTGTCGATATACTATACGCAACTTTACGAGATAGTTTTTATCGGTATTCTCTGTTAAATACACTTTACGATTACGCTCAGCCGTTTCGTGTTTTACAGCCCCTTCGTTCCTGCAAACTGCGTACAATGTGCACAGAAGTAACTTTTTTTATTTCTGACATTTTTTTTATATTCCATTTGATTAAGGGGCAGAGGGAAACCGTCCTTCGACACTACTTTCTTTTTATATTGTCTATTTGAACAGTTGGAATGCCTCCTATGTATATATGGGCATTTTTGCCACGATACTTTTTTATCGAAAAAAATAAATAAACTGCGTTTTTATCCGATAAAATTGATGAACGGACGATCGTCGGATGTGTATGATAAAAGGGGTAAATGTGCCCTAATGCATATGTCATTTATTAATGTGCTAATCAGTGTGGGCCATATTAACCAGTTCGATTCTAGCTTACCCACGAAAATTGTATTGTTAACCGAACGAGTGTAAAGACCGAATGACGTTTATCACGGTCACGGAATAACGACGTAATGTGAAGCGTTAAAGTTTTGTAATTTTCCAAGTGGGTGAACCCAACAGCTCACAGGGAGTGGTGTATGAAACGAATGCACACATATACATACAACCTATAGATAGGATGTAATCCGGAGAGCTTTTCCTACCCCTGGGGACATAAGCACTATCTACTCAGATCGGAAAAGCTATCCGCAACGTCACACGGTCGAGAGAGAAACTCGCGCGCTGCCGGATGGCGATGAGCTTTTACCCTTTAACGGCGATCGTTGCATGTGCTCAAGAAAGACGGAAAACGAGTATCGTAAAGTTCCGCAAAGCCTGATTGAGCCCTTTACTTACAACGTACTTTATCTACTGACCGCACTGCGAAACCACGTTGTGTGGGTAACTCGCAACCCTTTCGTACATGAGCCTTATCTCTCGGTTTCTCTACTCAGCTGCAAGACCCACTGGTATCTTCGATCATCGTTACGAATTGTCGAATGCTAGGTTTAGGCAATGATTGTAGTTGAATCCAATTTTGGCGAGGGAAAAATGGCGGTTCTAACAGAATGCGAAAAAAAACTAAAGAGCACCGTTACTGGAGCGCAGTTCGATCAATGCTTATACTGCGACATGTGATTCAAAGACTACAGAATTTGGAGAGGCATATAGTATTGTTTTAACAGAGTTAATCCGTAACTCAACTTTTACTCGAAGTGGATTATCGTCTCGTCGAAAACGTTAGCCAGGAAACCATTAACTGCCATTCTTTTCATTAGAATCTCTTCGATGAAGAGATGAATGCTCGTTCGGCAGTCCGATTGAAAGAGCACGGGTGTGACTGAGGTCGAGCTTTAACTCGATCGGAGAGAAGTATCTTTTCTACTGCCTATATTGCTACTGCTTCTGCGAGCCCCTTAATTACTTTCTCTTTCGTCCGGTGATTCTCCTTTCATTCAATTAATGAGATCGACTTTGTCGCCGGTCTATCGTCGCCGCTCGCATTTTTCGTAGAAGTTCGTGTGATAATCCCACATAGGATTATCTCCGGCACACTGTTGAAGATAATGACTTCTCAGAAGTATTCGACTTGAAAGGCGAATATAATAAATCCAGAGATTTTAACAACCATAACCGAGTGGCCATCAGGACCTGATAATGACCGGCAAAGGCCTGATAAAACTCATATCCAAAGATTCAAAATTTCTACAAAAAATTACGTCGACAGACGACTGAAGATATTACAAGGAATAGTACCGTAGATGGCATGTAAGATCAAATGCGTTACTGACACGCGCCGACTTGTGTCAAGATAAAGTCAATACATTCTCGTTGCATAGGAAATTTTTGAGCTTCTCTACATGAAAGATTCCGCCTTTTTTTACTTCATATTATCATTGGAGGACATAAATTTGACAATTTTATGACAATTGAAGTCGAAGATAATATATAGCTCAATACATATATAACGAGCACTGAACAAGTGTTTGGTCAGTATTGACTCGTGTCGATAGCGAGACATAAATATAGGATACGGTGAAATCCAGCTATTACGATCGTATAATTGAACTTACAAGAGATCTTTCTCGCACGAAAGCTTATCTACAATTGTGTGTGTTGGTTATTTATAATTAAATCTAAATAATCCAACGGACGAAGACGCGACGCGACAATTAGGGCGACATGAAGATAAAGCTCTTAATCGTAGTACTCCTCGGCTCCATGAGTCTCGATTCGAATAGCTGTGAAGGCTATCGGATACTCGGTATTTTCCCCTTGCCAGCTCGAAGTCACTTTATTTTTCTCGAGGCACTGATGAAGGGCCTTGCACGCAAAGGGCATCAGGTCGACGTCGTGAGCACCTTTCCCCAAAAGGAACCTTTAAAAAATTACGCGGACATTGTCGACCTTTCATCGCCTTTCCTTGTCAACAATCTGACGTACAGCCGCGTTCAACGATGGACGAGCTGGCTCATAGTGGAAGCCGTTAACGAGTTCGGTTACGATCTGTGTAAAGGTATGGGACATCCGAAGATGCTGCAACTGATTAGAAATCCTCCGAGAGATCCACCGTACGATTTGCTGATAACGGAGGTGAGAGAATTATCTTACTATATTATTGGTTGCAGGGAAAAGGGTAATTGTTCGCGAAATTTTATTTTTTCAGCCCTTAGGTGCTCATTGCTTTATGTCACTGGGTCATCACCTAAAAGTTCCAGTAATCGGCGCCAGCTCGGCGATTCTATATCCTTGGTTAAATGATTTTATCGCGAATCCCCATAATCTGGCTTTCGTTCCAAACAACTATGGGATGGATTATTCTGCACCGATGAGTTTCTGGCAGCGATTACACAACACGGTATCAACGACATTCTTAAACCAGTATTTCCGGCACAACACGCAATGTCAGGATAACATTATAAGAAAGTATCTTGGCGACGATGCACCCGGCGTAAGGGAAAGTGAGAGAAGTCTGTCTCTTATCCTATCAAATTCTCACCCTTCATTAAATGGTCCCAAACCCATCGCAACTGCTCTCATTGAAGTCGGCGGAATGCACATTCAGGACGATGGTGCCGAATTGAGTCGGGTAATTTTTCAAATTTCTATTCGATTTGTTGTCATATTCTGTTTTCCCAATTTGAGATTATACTCAAGCTTGTGTGTCTCTTTAGGATATCGTAGGGTGGATGGACAATAGCACAGAAGGATTTATCTATGTGGCATTCGGTGCGATGGTACTGATAGAGTCGTTTCCCGAGGAGACTATTCTAACTTTTTACAGATCATTGGGGAAAGTGGCGCCTATCAGAGTATTAATAAAGATAGACGAGCCCAAAAAATTGCCACCTGGACTACCGAAGAATTTTCGCACTTTCTCGTGGATATCGCAGTACAAAGTCCTGAGTAAGATTTATCAAGATCGGTAGGGGATCGTTCGATCATCTTCGAAACATATGAAAATTGCCTCCTTTTGTGTAATTTATAGAGCATAAGAATATAAAAGCATTCATAACGCACGGGGGACTTATGGGGACGCAGGAAGCGATATATTGCGCTGTTCCAATGATTGGAATACCTTTATACGGCGATCATTTTCCTAACTTGAATATCTACACAGCGAAAAAGATAGCCGTTCAATTGAATTACAAAGAACTTACAGAGGAAAATTTGGATAAAGCTTTGAACGAGATTCTTTACAATCCGGTGTACAAGTAAGTATGGGATTGATTCCGTTCCGTTGAAAAATGTATCGTCCCTAATCGACGGAGATTGTGTTTGCAATAGGAAGGCGATGCGCGATGTGTCAGCCAGGTTCAGCGACCGCCCGATGAGCCCATTGGATACGGCTACGTGGTGGGTGGAATACGTCATACGACACGGAGGAAAAGGTCTCAGATCACCCGCAATGGATCTTGCCTGGTGGCAGATTGAACTTCTGGACGTTTATGCGTTTCTCTTCTTAATCGCATTATGTCTAATATTCCTGTTAATTTTTCTCGTTAGACGTCTCATCAAGATGTTCGTCACAACGTCTGGTATCAAAGTGACACTCGCAAAAAAATTGAAATAATTATATGTTGTGTTCGAGTTGAGATTGTAAGAGGCCGAAAAAAAAATTAATAACCCGGTTGATTATTTTAAAAAAACAGTGTCTATCTACACTGTTCCGTACACGGTATTAAATCTCAGAGGATTTAGGATTACAATTTTTGGTACCAAGGAGTTCCATATTGTTTTAACACAAGCGGTGCCCTATTTTCGTAGGTTTTGTACTCAGTCGAATACTCTCAAATTGAGTTTGTTCCCGTCATATGGTATATGTCCCGTAGAACGTTATTTATTTCGAATTTTCGTCAATAAATCAGGATCCCGCGATACGGTATATATCTTGTGGTGCGGCATATATCCCGTATTACAGCATATATCTCGCATTACTTATACTCATGTTTACGGTATTTTAATAAAGAAGTTATATTTCTATTGATTTATATTATATGCCTATATCCTACATCCGTGTACATAGGGGAGCCCGGGGGGAGATAGGCGTGTGAAAAATTAAGGAGATATGGGGCATAATGGGCCACCCCAAAATAAAAAAAGACCTGAAAGGGAAAAAAATTAAAATCTTTCGTGGGCAATGACAGAAGCAGAGATAAACATACTGGTGTTTATTGGTGAGTCAACGCATATTTAATAGGCCATAGAAGCTATTAAAATATTTAATACTTACAAAAATCGTACTCGAATTGAATTAATTCTTCCGGGCCAATCTGTATGGTAATCCCACATAGGATTATCTCCAATATATTGTCGGAGATAATGACTTCCCAGAAGTATACAACTTGAAAGGTAAATATAATAAATTACGAGATTTTAACATCCTTAACCTAGCGGCTATCAGGACTTGATAAGGACCGGGAAAAGTCTTACAAGACGTCAATCCAACGATTCAAAATTTCTACTAGCAATTACATCGCCAAACGGGTGAAGATATTACGAGGAATGGTACCGTAGATGACATGCAAGACCAACTTTACTGGTGATATGCGCCGACTTGTGTCAAGATAACGTCAATAGATTCTAGTTGCATAGAAAATTGTTGTGCCTCTCTACATCAAAGATTCCGTCTTTTTTACTTTACATTATCATTGGAGGACATAATTTTGACAATCTAATGACAACCGAGGTCCAAGGTAATATATAGCTCTATATATATAACGAACACTGCACAAGTGTTCCGTCAGAATTGACTCGTGCCGATAGCGAGACATAACTACGGGATACAGTGACTATAAGAGAACTTTCTGTCGCGAAAGCTTATATGCGATCGTGTTCGTTGGCAATTTTTTATCTAATTTAAATAAGCCAACGGACGAAGTTGCGACGTAACAATTGGGGCGAAATGAAGATAATGCTCGTAATCGCAGTGTCGGTACTCCTGGGCTCCATGAGCTTAGATTCGAATAGATGTGAAGGCTATCGGATACTCGGTATTTTCCCCCTGCCAGCTCGGAGTCACTTTATGTTTCACGAGGCCGTGATGAAGGCCCTTGCACGCAAAGGGCATCAGGTCGAAGTCGTGAGCCCCTTTCCCCAAAAGAAACCTTTCAAAAATTACGCGGATATCGTCAATCTTTCATCGCCAGTACTAGTCAACAATTTGACGTTTAGCCGCGCCCAGGATTGGACGAACTGTCTCATATCGGAAGTCATCACGGAGTTTGGCTATGATCTCTGTAAAGGTATGGGACATCCGAAGATGCTACAACTGATTAGGAATCCTCCGAGAGATCCACCGTACGATTTGCTGATAACGGAGGTGAGGAAATCATCTTAATATATTATTGTCTGCTGTGAAAAGGGTACTTGACCGTGCAATTTAATTTGTTCAGCCCTTAGGTGCTCATTGCTTTATGGCACTAGGTCATCACCTGAAAGTTCCGACCATCGGCTCCAGCTCAACGGCACTGTATCCCTGGCTAAACGATTTCATCGCGAATCCTCATAATCTAGCCTTCGTGCCAAACAACTTTGGGATGGATTACTCTGTACCGATGAGTTTCTGGCAGCGATTATACAACACGGTCTTCACGATATACATAAACCAGTTTTTCCGGTATCACACGCTGTCTCAGGATGACATTATAAGAAAGTATCTTGGTGACGATGCACCCGGCGTGAGGGAAAGTGAGAGAAGTCTGGCTCTTATCCTAGCAAATTCTCATCCCTCTTTGCATGATCCCAAACCCATCACAACTGCTCTCATTGAAGTCGGCGGATTGCACATTCGGGACGATGGTCCCGAATTGCCTCGGGTAATTTTTCAAATTTCTATTAGATTTGTTGTCATATTGTATTTTCCCAATTTGAGATTATACTCAAGCTTGTGCCTCTTTAGGATATCGTTGAGTGGATGGACAATAGCACAGAGGGATTTATCTATGTGACATTCGGTTCGATGGTACTGATAGAGTCGTTTCCCGAGGAGACTATTCTAACTTTTTACAGATCATTGGGGAAATTGGCGCCTATCAGAGTATTGATAAAGATAGCCGAGCCCAAAAAATTGCCACCTGGAATACCGAACAATTTTCGCACTTTCTCGTGGATAACGCAATACAAAGTCCTGAGTAAGATTTATCAAGATCGGTAGAGGATCGTTCAATGATCTTCAAAACATGTGAAATTTTCCTCCTTTTATGTAATTTATAGAGCATAAGAATATAAAAGCGTTCATAACGCACGGGGGACTCATGGGGACGCAGGAAGCGATACACTGTGCCGTTCCGTTGATCGGAATACCTTTATTCGCCGATCAATTTCCTAACTTGAATATGTACACAGCGAAAAAGATAGCCGTTAAATTGAATTACAAAGATTTTAACGAGGAAACGTTGGACAAGGCTTTGAACGAGATTCTGTACAATCCGGTATACAGGTAAGTATGGGATTGATTCCGTTCCGTTGAAAAATTGGTCATTTCTTATCGACGGAAATTGTGTTTGCAATAGAAAAGCGATGCGCGATGTGTCAGCCAGGTTCAGCGACCGCCCGATGAGCCCAGTGGATACGACAACGTGGTGGGTGGAATACGTCATAAGGCACGGAGGTAAAGGTCTCAGATCACCCGCTATGGATCTCGCCTGGTGGCAGATTGAACTTCTCGACGTTTATGCGTTCCTCCTTCTAATCGCATCATTTCTAATATTCCTAACGATTTTCTTCGTTAGACGCCTCGTCAAGATGTTCGCCGCAACGACTGGTGTCAAGGTGACACTCGCAAAAAAATTGACATAATTGTATATTGCGTTTGAGTTTAGATTGTAAGAGCCCAGAAAAAATGAATACCCTGGTTGACTATAAAAAAACGCAGTGCCTATCCACACCGTCCCGTATGCGGTATTATACCGTGCGACGGTGTACAGTAGAATTTGATTTCGTTGTGTTATTATCCCGTGTCATGGTATACGGTATAAGTACCAGCTTTCACGAATAAACGTTGATCCCGTGTACCTACGAAAGAAATCGCAAACGAAACTCGATCCCGTTTACGGTATGTATTCCGTGGCAGGGCACAACCCTCAATTATTCTCAAATTAACCGCGATCCCTTGGCACAGTATAACTTCCAAACTCACGAGTTCACCGGGATCCCATGATACTGTATATATCCCCTATCACAGCATAACAGACAAATAACAACCAACATATTGAGGAACAACCTTTAAGGTGGGGCTAAAGATCAACAGAACCTCAAAATATTTTGGATCCATATTTCTTTGAAACGGTTTTATATAAAGTAAAAAAGGAATTGTTGGACGCACTGCGTATTTGATTAACACAGTGCGCAAGGCAATTCGTTTATGTTTTTTTTACATCGTTGCGGAGAAAAATGGATTCGAAATTTTAACTCCGTCTCTGTCTTAATACGAAGTGAAACGGCTATGCGTGGAGAGAGGTAACTTCAGCAATTTCACAATATAAACTCCCAAACCGTTAATTTTCCGAGGACACGAAGAGGACAGTAAATTGCACAATTACTGGGCGCAACTTACAGTTTTCATTTATTTATCCAAAAATTGATGTCAAAAAAATGATTTTAGATTCATTTTTGCTACTGACCAAACAGTTTCAGATTGCCTTAAGGTGAAGTGAAACACGTTCTCTATCGTCGCTCTCTCACTCGCTCCACCTTAAGACCAATGCCGCTATCTCTCTCACACTCCACTTCATCTTAACACGAGCGGTCCCCTATTTTCGTAGGTTTTGTACTCCGTCAAATATTGCCAAATTGAGCTTGATTAGGTCATATATGGCATATGTCCTGTAGCATGATATAACTGCCAAATATTCGTGAAGGAACCGATATCCCGTTGCACGGTATAAATTTCAAACTTTTGCCAATACACCAGGTAGCGGTGATACGGTATATATCTCGTCGCACGGTCTATATCCCGAGGCACCGTATATACCGTATATTATAGAATACATACTGCAGTACTTATACTCCTGTTTACGTTCATTTAATAAAGAAGTTATATTCACATCGATCTATATCGTGTACCTATATCTATATCCTACATCTTTATACATAGGGGAGACCGGGGCGAGATGGGCCCCCGGGGCGAAATGGGATAGTGAATAAAAAATGAGGCCAACGCGGCGCGTAATGGGACACCCCAAAATTATTTAAACAAAAAAATAAAAAACATGTAAGGAAAAAAAATGTAAACCTTTCATGGGCAATGACAGAAACAGAGAATTGAGTTAATGATTCTAGGTAAATACAAACAACAGAACGAGCATCACAATCGCTATCCTTTGTCCATGCAGCTTGTGCGTACGCATAGTAACGTGAGTTTAATCGACGTGGGCACATACGCTATATTTATAGACTGCGCGCGTGATGAAATATCCGTCATAATAGGAAGACATGTCCTAGTTTATCCTCCGACGAAGTAAAAAGATTCCAAACGATCTTTACTTGTGTCTCTTATCTTTTTTAATGAGTTCTTATAATCACGTGGTAAGGAGATAAGCGTCGGTGCAAAAAAAGTTATTCACGAGGACACATAAGAATTCAAGGTGGCGACGCTGTTTTGTCTGAATATTATCAGCCGATAATTTCATGTCGCATGCACAACCGTGCAGTAGCGATCTATAGTTTAACCGCAGTGAAATATATAAATTTCGAATCTATTTGAAGAGCCATTATGCGAGTTGCAATACATCTCCCATCGATATTCAACTTCTTGTCTTTCAATTCGTCGACGTTAGCCCCTACTTGATATGAATTTGCATTAGCATTGCAGAAACGAGCGATAATCTGGAGGACAGGCAAGCATGGATATCGTATCGACAGATAAGAATGAAAAGGGCGTAACCTGTATATTGTAACACCGGGTTACACCCTTATAATCCTTAGTTTTCGACACATTATATTATATATAAAGAGCATGAAAAACTGCACTAGTCGAAGTTGGTTACTGTTACTAACGAGTCATACTCTCGAATTGCTTGCAATGAAATTTAACCACGAGAAAATAAAAAAGTAATCAGCCCGAAGATGAAGCTACGTGTCGTAGCATCGGTTATATTCATCTTGACGACTCTGAAGCCGTATTGTTCGGAAGGTTATCGGATTCTCGGTGTCTTTCCCCTGCATATGCGAAGTCATTTTATTATGCTCGAGGCACTGATGAAGGGCCTAGCGCGCAAAGGACATCAAGTTGACGTGATCAGCAGCTTTCCTCAACGGAAGCCTTATTCAAATTACACGGATATCATTGTTCTTCCGTCGACTTTGACACAACTCGTCGACAACATAACCCATGAAACCATCGACGCAATATCGCATACTGGCTCGATCCTATTCTTTATGAGTGACTTGCTTGGTAACCATCTCTGCAAGGGCCTCGAGCATCCGCAGATGCTGAAACTGATAAGAAATCCTCCGCGAGATCCACCGTACGACTTGGTGATCACGGAGGTGAGAATCAACGCGTTGATCATTATTATCATATCAATGGCAGCGGTAAAAACGTTGTTATTTCTGTGACGAACTTATTTCAGCTGCACGCTGCTCATTGCTTTATGGCACTGGGCCATCATCTGAAAGTTCCGGTGATCGGTGTCTGTACAGCAGCTCCTTATCCGTGGCATAATGGAATCGTAGCCAATCCCGCTAATCTCGCCTTCGTACCGAATAATTTAATCGGTTACACTACGCCGCTCAACTTTTGGCGGAGATTGTGGAACACCATTTACGCCACGTACAGCAATCTGCATTTTCAGTATATCACGCGCGTCCAGAACGAGATAATAAAAAAGCACTTCGGCGAAGATGCTCCTGGTGTCAGAGAGCTGGAGCGAAACGTGGCACTCGTTCTGACGAACACTCATCCGGTTTTGCGTGGTCCGAAACCCCTCACAACCGCTATAATTGAAGTTGCTGGTTTGCACATTCAGGATGACGGTCCGGAACTGCCGCGGGACCTCGTCAAGTGGATGAACGAAAGCACGGATGGATTTGTCTTATTCACGTTTGGATCGATGGTAAAAATCGAATCTTTTCCCGAGAAAACGCTGAGAGCTTTCTACAAATCTTTGGAGAAAATTACACCGATAAGAGTTCTGATAAGGATAGCCGAGCCCTATAAGCTGCCGTCTGGAGTACCCAAGAATTTCCGTACTTTCAGCTGGACAACGCAGTACAAAGTTCTTAGTAAGATTTGTCAATGTCGTTAACGGATACATCGATCAACTTTCAGAGTTGTAAAAAATTATCTCTACTTCGTTTAATGCACAGAGCACAAAAATTTAAAAGCGTTCATAACTCACGGTGGTCTCATGGGATCTCTCGAAGCGATAAATTGTGCAGTTCCGATGGTCGGGATACCTATGTTTGCCGATCAATTTGCTAACGTAAATTTCCACACTGCGATGAAGATTGCCGTTAAGATAGATTACAACGACATTACAGAAGAAAAGATGGATGAGGCATTGAACAAAATCTTGTACAGTCCGGTTTATAAGTGAGTCTCGGATTGATGTCATGTGCTGTTGGGCTCACATTAAATGAATTAATAATGGCGTTATTAATTTTGTGTAATTACGTTTCCGATAGAAATGCTGTGCTCGACACATCAGCAAAGTTGAACGATCGTCCGATGAGCCCGATGGATACGGCAACGTGGTGGGTGGAATACGTCATAAGACACGGAGGCGATGGTCTGAGATCACCTGCAATGGATCTTACCTGGTGGCAGATCGAACTTCTCGACGTTTACGCCTTTATCCTGCTGACCGCAGCATGTTCAATATTCATGACGATAGAGGCAATCCGGTTTCTCATCAATAAATCGTTCTTGGCGAGGAATCTCGAAGTAATGCATTCAAAGAAAGTTCAATAACTCATGTAACGTTACATACAAATGCTACAATAATACTACTAGATCCTTTGCCTTAGATATTTATTCCTGTCCGTTTACTCGCGTTGGGTCATATGCTGCGTTTTCACTTCATGTTGCGGGCTTAACCGAACCATGTTACGCGTATCTAATCTCAGTAATATGTTACCGTTTAAGCAAACATAAAAGAGTAAACAGGCACAAGGCGCCGCTACGTATTCCAGAAAACAATATGGCAGCTCGAGTAGCGTTGGGAGTGTGGTCGGCTGGAAATGTCATTTCGTCACGTGGATGAGGAAACCCTCGTTAAATACACGGCGAGGGTCAAATCGGTATACCCTATAGTTGTAGAGACAACTGCGTACCTAGTAATCTACCAGGCGTTACTGAACACTTGTGCGAACTAACACAGTGCATCGGAATGTTTGTCGTCCGTGCGTGAGGTGATAGATAGCCATTGGAGAAGCTTCAGTGGAGTAGTTTATCAGCCGGAGGCTGGCTATATGGTTAATGGAATTATGTCCAACTGACTTATCAACTGCAAGCTGATAGACATGAAACATAGAAAAATCTCGTATCTTTTTCCCCTTACGCTGTCAATATCTTCTGTTTCCAGTCCCACTCAGCGTTTGTGAAAATCTCTTATGAAATTACATAACTGAATGATCGCGGAAGCAAAAAATCATACAGAGTGATGCGTTACGTCAGTATCAGGCTTAATGCGCGCGTGAGCGTTTCGTAAACATTGGACTCGTAAAATGGTCATTGGAGTTTAGTTCAATTGGTCACGAGATATAGCTTAAGGACGGTGAAACGTAATACTATCGGTAGTGAGATAACTGAGGCTGACTAGTATTTCGCCAGTCGTGTATAGTGCTGGAGATGATCTCGGCACGAAACCATTATGCTTCAGTTGCACCAGAGTATGGACTGCTGTAAATGCACCGTGGTTAACGCATCGTGAATCGTCCATCCTGAGTGGAATTTGTCATAAAGCTCTGAGTATAAGTGGTGAAACAACGCATCGTTGTTTTAATAATTTGTACGGTGGTGACGCAAAAAGCGTTCGTTTGGAATTGTGACAGTGAATGCTGATAAGTTGGGATAGACAAATAGAAAAAAAGAAGATCGGCGGAAGTTGTGGCGCAGTTCAGGGTATCGCGGAAAATGAATCGAATTATATTAGGGATAATTCTCGGCTTGGCGGTTCTGAGCCCAACAAACTGCGAGGGTTACAGGATCCTCGGTATGTTTCCCCTTCACGCCAAGAGTCACCATATGATGTTCGACGCGCTGATGAAGGGACTGGCACGCAAGGGTCACCAAGTTGACGTCGTCAGCCCTTTCCCTCAGAAGAAGCCCTATCCGAATCTCACGGATATAATCGTACTTCCTCTGTACATGGAGAAATTTGTCAATAACATGACGTACGATAGCTTTCGATCGATGGCCGGGGGCATGGCACAATTTGTCGCTACGGAAACTGGCAACAGAGTGTGCGCGGGACTGGGGCATCCGAAAGTGCTCAATCTCATTCGAAATCCACCGAGCGATCCACCGTACGATTTGGTGCTGACGGAGGTGTGAACGATAACGAATAAAAAGCCCGCGGCGCAACGGATTATGTGCAACGCTGATTTGTTTGACTTTTCAGATCTTCGGGGCGCATTGTTATATGGCATTCGGGCATCATCTGAAAATTCCTATAATCGCCCTGAGTTCAGCGGCTCTCTATCCCTGGGCGCACGGAATGATCGGAAACCCCAAGAGTCTCGCTTTCGTACCGAACAATCTTTTAAATTACATTGCACCTATGACGTTCTGGCAGAGATTGCACAACACCGTCCACGATATGTACACCGATCTTTTATTTCGGTATTATTCGAGTCCCCAGGACGAAATAATAAAGAAATATTTCGGCGAAGATACGCCCAGTGTGAGGGAGCTCGAGAGGAGTGTTTCTCTCGTTCTTGCGAATTCTCATCCGGCTTTGAGTGGTCCCAGGCCTGTCACACCCGCTCTCATTGAAGTCGGCGGATTACACGTTCAGGACGACGGCACCGAATTGCCTCGGGTAAATTGCGCATACCTTTTCTCTCCCTTCTGTCTCTCGCTCTATCGATTTATTCATTTCTTTCCGTCGCTGAGTCATGGATGATCGGGTGTGTATGTATATGTATCAGTCTGACAAGGAAAGCTCTCTCTTTCGTGGATGTAGGGATTTATTTTACATTACGAGGATTTACGATTCCGAAAGTCGAAATCATTCTCCCTCTGTCTCGGAATATCGGATTGGTTTGATGAAACATTTTCGGGTTCATTTCGTCGCTCGCGGCGACACGGTTTCTCGAATGGATGGCGCGTCAGTTGAGAGAACGGTTCCAGGACACTGCGTAAAAAAACTAGTCTACCATGGACTTAGGGTAAATTTATTCTGTGCACATTTAAGTAGACAAATATCAGACGTAACAGCTATTTTTGAATCATGTATCTTACGTCTACGATCGTTTCAGTAGGCGGACTTTTGGTAAAAGCACATAATAGACTTGCCATGAGTTCTATGATGAACCCGATTTATTTACTATACGAATGACGATTGCACCTGTTTACAGGATCTCGAAGCGTGGATGGACAACAGCTCGAACGGTTTCGTCTATTTCACATTCGGCTCTATGGTCGTCATCGAATCCTTTCCCGAGGAGATTATTCGCGTATTTTACAAGTCATTAGAAAAAATCGCGCCTATAAGGGTACTGATAAAGATACCCAATCCCGAGAAACTTCCGCCCGGATTGCCAAGTAATATTCGCACTTTCGAGTGGGCTCCGCAATACAAAGTTCTGAGTAAGATTTTTCAGGATCGTGTTAGTATGCGATCTATCGGTTAAATTCAATTATTATAAAGTTAATCGTTAATTTTACATGTTCAGAGCACAAAAACGTGAAAGCATTCATAACTCACGGTGGACTGATGGGAACTCAGGAAGCTGTACATTGCGCAGTTCCTATGATCGGAATGCCTTTATTCGGGGATCAGTTCACAAACATCGATCTCTACTCGAAGAGAAAGATGGCCGTTCGGCTGAACTACGAGGGTATCACGGAGGAAAAGATGGATGCGGCTCTAAACGAGATTCTGTTTAATGCAGTGTACAAGTGAGTTGAGCATCGATCGTATATGCTCGGTGCAATGAAACGTTACGCGTTAAATATGTTAATCCATTGAAATTGTGTTTGTAATAGGGATACAATGCTCAAAGTCTCAGCAAAGTTTCTCGATCGTCCGATGAGCTCGATGGAAACGGCCATATGGTGGATAGAGTACGTGTTAAGACACGAAAAGGATGTTCTCCGATCACCCGCTATGGATCTTAACTGGTGGCAGGTTAACCTACTCGATGTTCACGGGGCCATCCTGTTTATCGCAGCAATTGTGGTATTTGTCGGTGTTGTTATAGTTCGATGGCTTGTAAACAATATAATCTTTACACTCGTAGGGCCCAAAGTACCGTATTCTAAGAAAGTCAAATAACTTATGTAAGATTGTAAATAAATTGCCAATATATAGAGAACTAGCAGGTTGTTGTAGCTCGGACGCCCTGGCTATGGACCCTCGAATTTAGACACTGGAAATTTAGATTTCCGGAGATTCACCGGAAATACGTCACTTCCGATTTGGAAGCCTGATTTTTTAAATGGAAGTGACGTCATACCAGACATACGTCACTTCCAATCGGAAAAATGGAAGAATCCAACCAGTCACGCGATATGTTCAAGATTTAGCAGTTCAAGAGCGTGGTGAATCCAGTAAATTCGATGATCCTATGTACGAACGAGAATAGGGCAGTAATCACTGAAAGATGAAATCTCTCTCTTTAAAAAAAAAAAAAGTTGCCAATTGAAATTTTTATATCGCTTTCGCACAATGTTCCTTTATTTGCGAAGTTTCTTCTATGAGAAAGCACTGTAACATTTTAACATTTTTCAAGAAATTAAAAGTCACAACTAAAAGATGCAATTTTGTTCAAACTTTG
Source organism: Ichneumon xanthorius (assembly GCA_917499995.1). Classification (NCBI taxonomy): domain Eukaryota; kingdom Metazoa; phylum Arthropoda; class Insecta; order Hymenoptera; family Ichneumonidae; genus Ichneumon; species Ichneumon xanthorius. The sequence continues at coordinate 653,939 of OU824206.1, read as the reverse complement.
ACTATTAACTACTTATACTGTGCATGAAATTTCAGCTTGGTCGGTCAACACATTCTCTGCGTGCATGCGTGCGCACGCACGCGCACGCACGCACACGCACGCACACGCACGCACACGCACGCACACGCACATTTGGACATTCAATGTTTTGGAACATTCGAACACGTTTTCATTGAAATGTCTTCTTTTTCACTAAAACAAAACTTTTTCTATGAGGAAGCAAAAAACGAATCGTTAATTTAACTGTCTGATGATTTAATTATTTAACGAAACGGGGCCGAATGAATGTATTCTGCTGATAAGTACACGTTGCTGAGGTGAAATACGCAGTAGTAGCCAGCAGAGAGTGATGAGCGCTAGGTCTCTAGTTTACAAAATCAACTGACAAATTGCGTGTTAGTTAAGTTCGTTGCTGTAAGGTCTCGATCGGGACGAGAATAGTAAATTCGATAGATTCGTAGATTTTTTAATCTTAAATAGAAATGCAACGTTATTGAACGGGGCATATACAGGACTCTGCGCAGAGTTCAACGTAAGGCTCTCGCATCAGGTGTAGAAATAAAGAAAACACACCCGAAGCAAGTCGCGCTATAATCGAAATTGCAGCATTAACAAATATGCAACCGGTAATGGTAGCGTTAGTTCTCTTCGGAGTGATGACTCTGAGCACAGAGAACTGCAAGGGATATCGGATTCTGTGTTTGTTTCCCGTGCCAGCGAGAAGTCACTTCATGATGTTCGAAGCACTGATGAAGGGTCTGGCGCTCAAGGGACACCAGGTCGATGTCGTGAGCCCCTTTCCTCTGAAGAAGTCTTTTCCGAATTATACAGATACAATCGTACTGGCCGCGGAGGCACACCGAGTCGTCAACAACGTGACGTACGACGGCTTTGCTAAAACCACGTTAGAATTGGTACATTATATCGCTACGGAAGTAGGTAATAAAGTATGCGAAGGTCTCCGACATTCGGAGATGCTGAAACTCATTCGAAATCCACCGAAAGATCCGCCGTATGATTTAGTGATAACGCAGGTGAGCGACTATACCATAATATAATTATGAATTTCCAGAGTGCAGAGAATACTCTTCCGTTTTTTTTTACGCAATCCTTTTTGTTTTACATTAAACAACTTCAGGTACTCTCTGCTCATTGCTTTATGGCAATGGGCCATCATCTGAAAGTTCCAATAATAGGTGTCTCTGCGTCGGTATTGTATCCATGGGGAAACGGAATAATCGGGAATCCTGCAAATCTTGCCTTCGTCCAGAACAATTTCAACGATTATGTTGCACCGATGACGTTCTGGCAGAGATTGCTCAATACCGTAAGCTCTGTATACATCGATAATTACTTCCAATATTACACATCACCGCAGGACCACGTAATAAAAAAGTACTTTGGCGAGGAAGCGCCTGGTGTTCGAGAAGTGGAGAGAAGTTTAGCTCTCATCCTAGTCAATTCTCATCCAGCTATGAATGGCCCCAAGCCAACGACCTCCGCTCTTATCGAAGTCGGCGGATTACACATACAGGATGACGGTGCCGAATTGCCTCGGGTAAATTGTTCATCCCTTCTATATCTACTATTTTTCGAACTTCATTTAATTATACCGGTCTTCCGAAGGGTCAGCAAGAATAGAATTAGTCCTGTCAGCAATTATGCAATTGCTGACATGGCAAGTTCTATTCACACTCCTTACAAACATATGTTTACGGGAATTCCATATAAATTTGTAGGATCTTAAAAAGTGGATGGACGATAGCACAGAGGGTTTCATCTATTTTACACTCGGCTCCATGGTCCTCATTGAAACTTTTCCCGAGGAGACAATTCGAGTATTTTACAAATCGTTCGAGAAAATAGCTCCAATAAGAATCCTGATGAAGGTACGAGATCCCGAGAAACTATTGCCCGGATTACCAAAGAATATTCGCACGTTCGTTTGGGCGCCGCAGTACAAAGTTCTCAGTAAGACTTTCGTTGATTGATAGCGGAGGATCTTTCCGTTGGCTTCGATGCTAATAAAATTGATCGTTCGTGTTTAATTTGCAGAGCATAAAAACGCGAGAGCATACATTACCCACGGTGGTCTATTGAGTACCCAGGAAGCGGTACATTGCGCAGTTCCCATGATCGGGATGCCTCTCTTCGCCGATCAATTCGTAAACGTGGAATTCTATACGAAGAAGAATATAGCTGTGACCTTGCACTACACGGATATCACGGAGGAAAAAATGGACAAGGCTTTGCAAGAGATACTCTTCAATCCAGTATACAAGTGAGTTCTGAATCGAATGAATTTTGGAGCACTGAAGCCTTTTTAATCGAATCGTATTTGTGGTTGTAATAGGAATACGATACGTAAAGTCTCGCAACAGTTTCTTGATCGTCCGATGAGCGCAATGGAAACGGCCACGTGGTGGGTAGAATACGTGGCAAGACACGGTAGCAACGTTCTCAGATCACCCGCTATGGACCTCGCCTGGTGGCAGATCGAACTGCTCGACGTTTACGCGGTTCTTCTATTAATCGCAGCCGTTTCGGTATTCATAGCCATTTGGCTTCTTCGCTTTATAGTCAATAAACTATCTGGGCTTGGAGGCCGGACAGTGACGCATTCAAAGAAAGCCAACTAATAGTACATTTCGATACGAGTGCGAAAAAACTTTTTCTGACGAGTGTGAGTTTGCAGCACGAGCCGAAGGCAAGTGTTGCAATCACACGAGTTCAGAAAACGTTTTTCGCACGAGTATCGAACAAAATTTTATTTCACAAGGTGTGAAAATGGGGGTTTTCGCACGCGAAGCGTGCGAAAAAACAGCCATTTTCCCACCGAGTGACATAAACTAATTTATATTTTTGTCCACAAAAAAAAAAATGTCTCATCAACTTAAAAAAAACTGTCTAAAGAAAATAAAATTCGACAATATCGAAGGGTGTTGTCGCTTTATTTGTGATGTGATTGGCCGTCCCATTAAATTAGACTTGTCAAGGACAACCAAATACTTAAATTCGCTGTCCAGTGAATCAATTGAAGAAACACGGCATCGAAGCATTTATTGTGCAGATAGGTATCCGATTACCAATAGCAGCGAATGACAAAAAAAAATTGTCTCCCGTATCTAAAAATGCAACAATTGAGAGACGCGGTGATGCTACTAGTATAAATATATGGAACAGACTATAGAGTATACTAGATAGAGTGAATGAACATTGCGACTTCTAGTGATCTCGTGATAGCCGGTTAATTAATAGATCAAGGAAAAAAATTAATGAATCTCATCGGAAATATCGGAAACGTCGAGATGGCTCTCCACTGCACCCATGCGATCTCGATTGTTTAGCGGATCAAAGACGATGAAAGATTCGTTCTTCACGTAACAGTGCATGACAAGTTCAAGGAATAAAACCCTTGAGTTGAATCATGTTGGAAACGTATATAGCCTATGCTATTGTTAATTACGTGAACACGCTGGCGATGACTCGGATTGCGCAATAATACCGATAGAGATATGAGATAGCTGGCACGCGTGTGCCTTGCTCGTCACGAGGAATGAGAAGTCATTATTTTCGTAATGCCACGGGTCCGTTGGTCTATTACATGTTGCGCAATGGGTACAAATCCTTACTGTTACTTTGCCACTATCGCGTATGTCACTTATACACGCCGTGCTATTTTTTTCGAGTCTGGCGATAATGCCATGCTGGACATATACCATGGAATGCTCGATAAAACGAAAGAAGCTTTGTCATTTTGTAAAACTATAAGCACTGCTGTTCCACTAATAAGTGCTTTCGCCATATCATTGACGTTACGGATTAGATCTTGATAACAGGTACTAACATGTGATCATCCTCGAAGCCTGCAATCGACGTTGATCAGAAAAATTCCGTTTTATCGCTTTATTAAGGAGAAGATATCATAAAGATGGAAAAATCCAATGTAATAGCAGGTATATTTTTCAATTAAAAAATGTTGTATCCCAGAATGTACACCACAGGTATAATAATAAATAGAAAACATTTATATTGATGTGTGTATCAGTTCTTCAGCCATTGACTATCGGCTCGCCCGTAGCTATCTGATATCGTCACCCGGCGATATCAGATAGATACGCGATTTCTTTCTGTGTCAGCAGAAAAAATGTTAAGTATTTGAAACATTTTAACGAAAATGTTACAGAAATCCGGACAACGTATGCATCAGTTAAAGTTTCCATTAAATAAGTTTCATATTTTTTTAGTACAATCCACGTGGAAAATGTGAACTCCGTAATGCGACAACTTGAAATCATCCTTCAGAAGGAATAGGGGGGGTTGTTTTTGTATCGATGGAAGTAAAGCAAGCACCGTGCAAGCAATACAACATGATATAAATTGTTATTGTAAATAATACAGGGAAAAGTGATACGTTATCGTACCTAAGGGGAATCACGTTTGAAAATCACTTTCCCTAAGTCAAGTGCCGCTTTATTAATTACACGTGTAGACATATGTCACGCAACAAAGAGCTATGAGGAAACCTATGGATTCGCACACATACTCGAATATGAATCGACGTCAAGCTCGGCTTATATACGAAGAGTGATGTACGTTTGAGAGTAGAAATCTCGTCTCGGGAGGCTCTGCAAATGAGCTCTCATCAGTCGAAGTGCACAACACGAGGGAGAAGGTTATCGAACAAAACTCACCGCGATAGGCAAGCCGAACGTATACAAGAAGGAATCACACAAGTGACGAATCACTTTGAAGAATTTGTAGTATCTCGGGGTATCGCGATATTCGTTCACTGCACCGAGATTCGACCTCTAAGATTCGTGAGGCAGGCGATGAAAGTTCGCCCAGTGTGAAGAGATAAACTTTTTGGCAGCGTTGGGTTCCATAATAATTCACAGTGGTTCAAAGTTAGCGAATAAGTAGAGGGAAAAGCAACACGATGAAGTCCTTTCCGTTATTATCGTTGTTCGTCCTTTTCGGATTTATCGCGGCTACCGGTGCCTACAGAATTTTAGCGATATTTCCCTTTTGCGGAAGGAGCCATTATATGATGTTCGACGCACTGACGGACGGTCTACTCAAACGGGGTCATCGGGTGGACATCGTGACGTGTTTTCCGCCGAAAAAGCCGATGCCCAATTTCCACATTATCACGAATGTCGAGGGAAGCCAGCGTCGTAACGTCAATAACTGGAACTTCAGTACAGCCCTTGAGGTTGGCACTGACACGCTTCCCATAATCGCCTACGAGTTTGGCAATGATCTGTGCAAACTGATGGAACGGGAGGAGATACAGAAGATCATTAAAAATCCGCCCACGGATCCACCATACGATCTCGTGATTACCGAAGTAAGAAATCTCGGCGTGTCAGCGATCGAAACCGGTGTCGATAGAAAAATTATTTATCTACATTTTGTACACGTTGCAGGCTTTCGGTGCAAATTGTTACATAGGTTTCGGAGCACTCTTGAAGGTGCCGGTTGTACTGGCAAGCACGACTATCGAATTTCCGTGGATCGATCGGGCTCTCGGCAATCCTGCGAGTACCGCGTTTTTCCCGGCATTCTTTTCCGATCTCACCCATCCGATGTCCTTTTGGGAACGAGTGCGGAATACCGTACACGACGCGATCAGCACGTATCGCTATTACTCGATCACCGGTGACGTACAGAACGAAATTATGAAAAAGTACTTTGGTCCCGATATTCCGGATATCAGAGATCTTGAGAAGAACGTGGCGTTGGCCCTGGTGAATTCTTACTACACCCTCACCGGTGTGAGACCGACCACGACTGCCCTGATCGAGGTCGGGGGCTTGCATGTCGAGAACAACAACGCAGAATTGACCAAGGTAATGAACATCTTGCGATGCAAACCACGAAGAATCTTTTTGCACATTTACAACAAACAATTCATCTCGCCACTCGACTAGTAAGATTCGTTGCACGACGTTTACTGTTTTTGCAGGACTTGAAGAAGTGGTTGGACGAGAGTAAAGACGGCGTGGTTTATTTTACTCTCGGCTCGATGGTGAACATCGAAACGATGCCTGACGACAGTGTAACAGGTCTGTACGCGGCATTTGCGAGGATAGCTCCGGTAAGGGTTCTTATGAAAGTCGCGAATAAGGAAAGACTCATTTCCGGTCTGCCCAAGAACGTCATCACATCGTCCTGGATACCTCAAGTGCCAGTATTAGGTATACTTCGCATAGGTGATACTCATCGTATCTACCAACGGAAAACATTCTTAATAAGGACTATTGTTTAACATTTTTGTCTTCAGCGCATAACAATACTCGTGCATTTATAACCCACGGTGGCCTAATGTCAACCCAGGAGTCCCTCTATTATGGCGTGCCTCTTATCGGCATTCCTCTCTTCGGCGATCAGCTAACGAACCTAATGTACTACAAGCGCAAGGGGATGGCGATCAAGTTGGATTTTGATAAAATTAACGAGCGGAACATGTACGACGCGCTCAATGCGGTCCTCAACGATCCGAGCTACAGGTGAATTTTTTTTAACAATTGTTGCAATAATATATATATATATATATATATATATATATATATATATATATCAATGTACATAATAATGTATGCACATTAATGATGAAACCTAATATCTGTTTGTTCACGCGCTATTTACAGGAATGCTGCCAAACGGGAATCGTCACTCTTCCGAGACCGACCGATGAGTGCCTCGGACACCGCGATGTATTGGATCGAATACGTCATCAGAAATAAACCCGGCGTCCTAAAATCACCTGCGACTGATTTAACCTGGTGGCAGGTCGCACTTCTCGACGTCTATGCATTTTTGCTCTTCGGAACCGGCGTCGCAGTCTGTTTTGTCATTATTATCGTAAATATAGTATTGGGATGGATTGCGCCATCTAAAGGTTCGTCAATGTCGAAGAAACGAACGAAACGCGATTAGAATTATTAATAATTGATGTAAAAAATTTTAACATTAGATTTGTAAATATACACGTTGCAATAATGCGCAAAAAGCATCGGAAACACAATATTTATTTCAGCAAACATACCGATTATCTCTTTGGCTACGATAGTTACCTATGTCGGTCGGTGATCGATGTGGCAGTTGATAAGGTAGCAGTCTTCCGAAATGCATTTTATCTATCTGTGAAGAGTCGCCGGATGACTTGCGGCATGTAGCGAGGATCCGACGATTCATAGTTCCATCTCCACCAATGGCACTTGACCCTTGACAAGAGCATAGTATACGCAGATTCTCTCATCGCCATTGGCCACGCGAGAATTCGTATCTCATCAGGACCCCCACACGCTCGACTCGCGCTCTCCAGTCATCACGGTTCGGGAATATTTGCTGGTATATAGCGTCCAGTAACTGTCACGGGCATTCGCGAGGTTGCGAGGTTGCTCAACGGATGAGAGAAACGTACGAGCTTGCCAAACGCGCAGTGAAGCGCCACTACGGGATTATACAACAGTGCAGGCCGGCAAATTATTGCTAGCTACTGTGCAGCGGGCATCGCGTGACCTCAATTGCATTCGTTAGTGTCGATATCAAATGTTGTTATTTCGCAAGGACATATAGAATACAAAAAAAACGTAAGGAGAAATAATTAATTAATCACGATCATCTTATTTGTTCAGATTAGATCTGACTGGTTTGACATCGGCGTGGACGAAGAAATAGTGAGCAAAGATGAACTGGATCAACAGGCTTTCGTTTTCGCTTCTCCTGGTGCTCGCCATTCACCAGCATGGAGAGAGCGATGCCGCAAGAATTCTTGGAATCTTTCCGCTGCAAGGAAAAAGCCATTTCGTCATGTGCGAGACGCTAATGAGAGGTCTCGTTGCCCGAGGTCATCAGGTCGACGTAATCAGTCATTTTCCTCTGAAAAATCCACCGCCGAATTATAACGACATCAGTCTCGCTGGGACGACTACGTCGGTCGTCAACAACCTTACTCTGAAAGAGGCGGAAACGTTCACCAGCGGGAGTCTGAAGAAATTGGTAGGATTCGCCGGAACGACACTGTGCAACCTACTCGAGCTGCCGCAATTTCAAAATATCATAAACAACCCTCCGACCAATCCACCCTACGATGTCATCGTGTACGAGGTGAGACGAAAACTTAAAAATATAGTTTACATATATATTAACGGGTATCCCTGTATATGTACATGCACAGTCATGATTCGGTAAAATCTAAATTGTTCGCCTGTCACGGCTGACGGGGCTAGGCTCTTAATTGTGTCAATTAGTGCAAAACCGGTTTAGCTAGCTAGCGAGTTTTCACGTTGGCTCATATACCTGAATTAATCGTAAGATCGAAATATGGCTTTGCTCATCCTACGTGCTCGAAGTTCAAGGACTCATCGTTACACGCCGGATAGTTAATGATGCACAGCATCAACAAATCGGCAAAGCTTTGATGACTAAGCTCTATTTGCGTACGGAGGTGGAGATTGACACTTCGGTGGGGTATTATTCACGGTGACTGGCGTTTTATCTCCCACGTGTAGAGATACGCAGTACGCAAACCTGGGCGTTTTCCGACATAAGTTATTCCCGATAGTGCCCTGTAATAAAATCGCAACAAAAGCGTAACCTACGATTATCGAATTTTCTTAGGCGTCTTTACAATGAATAATGTTGCAGATGTTCGTAGCTGATTGTTATCTGGCATTCGGCCGTTACCTAAAAGTTCCGATGGTGACCATTGTTACGAGCAAGATGTTCGATTGGATGAATCTACCGATGGGAAATCCTCAGAGCGCCGCTTTCGTACCCAGCATATTTTCGGGCTTCGCTCAACGCATGGGATTCCTCGAACGCCTACAAAATACGGTGCTCACAAGCATGGTCAAAGCTCAATACTGGTATTATATAGACGAGCAAGTGGAGCTTGTGGAGAAGTATTTTGGTATCAAAGTGTCGAGCATACCCGAGCTGTACAAGGATATCGCGGTGATGTTGGTGAATACGCATCCGAGCTTCGATTTCGTGAAGCCAACGACCCCGGGGGTCATCGAGGTCGGCGGACTCCACGTGACGGATGGTGTTCAAAACTTGTCACCGGTAATAATAAAAAAAGCTTCCTCTATGAGGAAGCAAAACGTCAAGGCCACCGTTTCAACTCGAGTTAATATAGTATTACTGATGGGGCGTGTAATCGGTAATATTTCATGTTTCTTTTCGACAGGAGGTGAAAAAGTGGCTGGACGACAGCAAGGACGGTTGCGTATACTTCTCGTTCGGTTCGATGATCAAAATAGAATCTTTTCCCACCGAGACTGTCAAGACCTTCTACACAACCTTCGAACGTATAGCACCCGTTCGCGTGCTCATGAAGATCGCCAAGAAGGACGAACTTCCCGCTGGATTGCCGAAAAACGTCATGACCTCTCCTTGGCTTCCTCAGACCCGTGTCTTGCGTAAGTTATTGCATCAAATTCCATTACGTCATGTGCATCTCTAATCTTTCAACATTTTTGTCATCTAATCTGCCCACGCATCAGTGTATCTTTCCATCGATCGAGAACGAGTAAAACATTGTGATATCGTAGCGTATCTATTTTTGAGCCGTGTTCTGCCTCGCGTCTCGTTGTGATTCCCCAAGAAACACTCGAGAGTTCTGTGCGCAAATCGATCAAACCCAAAATCATTATCTTTTCGCAGAGCACAAGAACGTTAAGGCGTTTGTGAGTCACGGTGGTCTGATGTCGACTCAGGAGGCCGTTACTTATGGAGTTCCCATGATCCATGTTCCGATATTCGGCGATCAGCATCTCAACGCGCGTCTCTGTGAAAAAAATAACATTTCAGTCTCCGTCAACTATCGAACGGTCACTGCGGACGAGTTCACAAATGCTTTCAACACAATTCTGAAAAATCCCTCGTACAGGTAATGTTTTGTATAGCGTGCAAAAAGTTTAGTATAGTTTCCAAAAAGTTTTGTATACCTTCCTAAAAAAAAAAAGTTAATTACAGTTCTTATTACCGACCGTGATATTCAAGGTGCTGCTAATGGACGATTGTCTAACGCCAAGAACTGATCTGTCTTTCTACAGTGAAAACGCAAAACGTCTGTCCAAACTATTCGTGGATCGTCCAATGAGGGCGATAGACACGGCTGTTTACTGGGTCGAGTACGTTATAAGAAACGGCAATGTCCTGAGATCGCCGGCGAACGAGTTAGCGTGGTGGCAAGTCGAACTACTAGACGTCTACGGTCTCATTATCTTGGTCGTTGTACTCCTGCTCTACATCATCAAGCGGATGCTGGGATTTGTACTCTGCCTGTTGTGCTCGAAGTCCCAAAAGCATCAAGAATCCCAACATAGCAAGAACTCGTTGAAGTCGAAGAAGAACAAGTAATTGCAGAAATTTTCTTAATAGTACAAATAATGACCGGCGTTACAACTGTGAGATTTAAATTATTTTTAACTCGTTATCACAACAATTATATTTTTGTACAGCACTGTATAACAACTCTATTGACATTTGATATTGTGATAGGATTATTAATGTATGGAATAAAAATATATTCATACACTTTTAACAATTATAGCACCGATGATTCTTCGCGAATATATATCGACACTAACAACTCAGTCTGACTAAACAGATTGGTGCAGTCTGTTCTAATATAAGAATACCGATAACGATATATCATTGAAGGAAAAATTGCAGAGGGGAAATCATCGTCCTTGGCGCTCGAGGCTGTAATCGCTCCGACGCGTAGAGACGCAGTAAGTGCGTCGTACAAGAGCAGTTGTGCACGCGTCGAGTCGGTCGTTCGTGTGGTGGATGCGCTATCAATAGGCGCCGGAGTGATTTTCTCGCGCGCTGGTCACTGCGGCGAATAAAAAAGTACTACGGAAAAATGAGGAGTTTACATTTTCATAAGGGATAACACGGAGTCTAAACGTCAGACAGTGCGTGCTCTGAAAATTGGCTCCTCTGCCTATTACAAAGATGCAGCTGCAGAATATCTGCATTTGTTTGAAGAGTATTAGCCGAGAAGTCAGCTCGGGCAACGAGCGAAAAAGCCGATGAACTTGTGATAAGCTCACACGAATTTTCCTAGATGCGTGTATCTAAAGGAACTCGAGTGTACGACAGTGAAAACGAAGCAGTGGGACAGCAGTGTGTTCGTCGTATCTACACTGAACGAAGAATGTTTTCGATAAGTAGCGATAAGTGGAAGGAGGAGAGGAGAAAGAAGATCAGGTTGGTCGTAGGCGAAGCTCGAGTGGCAACATGGCACAGCATATCGAGTGTGCACTGTTGCCGAAGCAGAGAGAAACTGAGACTAGCTTTCAGTGCCACGCTCGCACGCGACAGAGAGAAGCACCGGCGCTCACGAATTTCCCTACCTGGAGATTCTGTTACGGCACACTTGCCACTTCCGATGGATCCACGCATCGATTCTGGACCCGTTGTGTCAAAGAGAAAAGCAAAATCGTAAGTGCTTCGACGTTGAACGAAGAGACGAAGGAAATATTATAGAAGGCACTGTATCGAATAATTATTTCAACTAGCCTCTATTCAATATTGCAGGAAGACGGAGAGGGGATTTCGGACAAGATGCGATTGGCTAAGAGTTTCATGATTTCCGTTCTGGCACTTCTCGTAATCTCGAGCAATCAACGGGCGCAATGCTACAGAATCTTGGCTCTGTCTCCGGTAAGCGCTAGAAGTCTCTTCTTTATGGCCGAAAGCTTGATGAAAGGATTAGCAACCGGGGGTCGTCGATTGACGTTGTCAGCCATTTTCCACTGGACGTATCCGTTCCGGATTATACGGACATAAGCCTCAAAGGAACGCTTCCCATTTCTACGAACAACGTTTCCATGGCTTTCATGCAGAGTTATCCATTCGTTTCCGTGGAACGAATGGCTCACGCAGGTGGTCTCACGGCTTGCTCGCTGCTCGGCCATCCGAAGCTGCAGGAGATACTGAGAGATCCGCCCACGAACCCACCCTACGATCTCGTTATAGTCGAGGTAACAACATTCGCATGACCATTCTCCCGCGATTATGCAGTTTGTCGATTCATAAACGAACCACGGCGAACTCGGACTACGGGCAAAGCCAGTTGCCAGGATATTTGATTAAGACACGAACTTCGGGTCTTAATCCAATGAAAACTTCGTGCATTAGGAGTTGCGGTAGTTAGCGGTAGCGTTTTGCGGTCCTCTGACTGTGTGGTCAGATGATTACATTTTCCTACACGTAATTTCGATTCTCATTTCAATTTCGTACCTGCGCTTGATATTATTGCTACCACTATGTAACATTTAATCGTACTTTCTACAAAAATACTGTCTGTTGCGTTATAAATCGTCGATATAGCCATGAAACGATAGATAGTGACGATATGCAAAAGGGGCGTAAAAATAACGCAATTATCGACAGGTATTCATAGCTCCGTGCTATCTGGCTGTGGGTCGACACTTGAGCTTGTCGATGGTGAGAGTCTCGGCTCTTCGGGACTGTCTCAGCGAATCTGTAGGTAGTCCCCAATCCACCGCGTTCGTGGCGAACGTTTTTTCCGGCCACTCAAGGAATAAATTTCTGGGAATGTCTTGTAAACACTGTGGAACCTGCCGTTTATTCGATGCAATTGAATTATTACACCGAATGCCAGAACGAATTTGTGAGAAAACACGTAGATCCCGCAATTCCGGACGTTCTCCAACTGTACGGGGATCTTGCACTGCTCCTTGTGAATTCTCATCACAGCATGCAACGAATCGGGGCGCTTGCACCAGCGGTAGTTGAGGTTGCCGGTTTGCATCTGAACGACGACGCTGGGAAATTGGATTCGGTTAGTGGTAATAAAAATAAAAAATAAAAAAAACATCGAAAAAAGCAACCAGACGATGAAGGCAGATAAAAAAAGGTTCCAAGCTCATTTTCACACATGGCACCGAGAGCAAAAGTGCGAAGCGTAATGCGAAGCTATTCGGGAACGGAACCACGAACGAGCGAATAGACTCGATTGTTGAATTAAACGACTTTTTTGTCATATATGGTAAAAGTGGTGAATATGGATCGGTCCACATATAATTGATTTACATGCTAATGGGGGTGGGTCATATTCACTTCCCTTACCCTATACGTCCTGTAGATACAGTGTCATCCACACTAGACGTGTGAAATGAACGACGGAATATATGTTCCACGGCAGGAATTGGAAAATTGGTTCAACAGAAGCGAGTCCGGATGCATTTTCACAACTGGCACGATTGTAAAGATCGAGTCCTTTCCGCGTGACAAGCTCGACGCTCTTTACGAGGCTTTCCGAAGAATAGCGCCTATCCGCGTGCTCATGAAAATTGCGAACGAGAAGGAGCTGCCACCAGAGTTGCCGGAAAATTTTAAGATTCGCCCATGGTACTCTCAGCTGCGAGTCTTACGTAAGTTTTGATAATTGCAAGTGTCGATAACCACCCCAGGAATTTAAGGAATTGTAAGTTTTTAAAGAATTACGTACATTTAAGGAATTACGTAAGTTTCGATAATTTCAAGTGTCGAATCCAGGAATTTAAGGAATTGTTTGTGTATTGTTTTGTACAGGACACAAAAATGTCAAGGCATTCATGAGTCACGGGGTATCTTTGGAATTCAGGAAGAAATCTACAGCGCCGTTCCACTTATTGGCATTCCACTTTTCGGCGATCAGCAAGCCAATGTGAACACGTTCGCGAGGACAAAGGTGCTCTATCCACTGAGCTTCTCGGACATTACCGCGGACAATGTGGAACGAGCTATAAGAACCGTTCTCGAGGATCCTTCGTACAGGCAAGCTTTTCGACAAATATTCTTTTCATTCTCCGTTGCATTACGTTCCGAAGTGAAATTCATACTGTGAGGCGAATATTTCCACTTTTGCGCAATACGTTGAATCCTCGTCCTACTTCCGTCGTGTACTTGACGTACCCGTTTTATATACCGTTACAGCGATTACAACGTCGAATAGGCGATATTACAATGTCACTTTTGTTCCAGCGACGGTATGGAAAAATTGCGAACACTCTTTCTCGATCGACCGATGAAACCTTTGGACACGGCGATATTCTGGATAGAGTATGTTGCCAGACACGGCAATGTAATGCGTTTGCCGGGGCTACACATCGCCTGGTGGCAACGCGAATTGCTGGACGTATACGTTTTTCTCGTGTCATCCTATGCTCTCGTACTCTACACATCTCTCGTCCTGTGCGTCCTCAAGCCAATGCAGTACTATCGTCACTATCTGGGTCAAGGAGCACGTCACGACGCGGCAGATTCGTCTCGGTTACAACGACGAACGACAGAAACACCAAGAAAATAAATTAGACGAAGCTGGAAACGATAGCACTCTGTTGCCGAAACCGCGAAATGGAAGTTGTGAACCAACAATCCGGAGATGATTGGATGCATTTCCAAATAGAAGTTTCCCTTCGCGTCACGTTTTCGCTTCGAGAGGTCTCAAGTTGTTGATTTACTGGTGAAACTCTGACTCGGCAATCTTTGACCCACTCGACGGGTCCCGCGAAACGTGCCAAGAAATATTCGTGAGGCTTTCATCGCATCCTTCCGATACAACATCGCAGATAATTCGAATCTCTTTTTTTAAGCTGCGACGAAAATATATCGTATTCTGGAAAATGTATCGAAGAAGTTGTGGCTGATGTGCAATTCATACCTTCGAAGTTTTGAGGCCGTCGCGACTATGCTGCAGACATTTTTCAGAGATAAGTTTTACGGAGAGGTGTAAGAGATATATAGAGTTTACAGGGTTTCCCAAATACGTAGTCACGAGCTTAAAGTGGTTTCCGCTACATCTATTGCGATATCAATTCGTCTCGATGAGCATTCCTATTTTCAGACACCCTATTCAGATCGATTACTGGCCGCATTGGAGTATCGAGAATAGCTCCAAATTTCGCAACGGTGAAACCAATGCAGTTTCGCACGACGTATTTAACATCACCGGATGTAACGGGAACATTCATTCATGACGTAATATATATGATAGAAAGCGTTTGTACATTCAACAAACTATTACGGTCTACAAACAATCACAATTTTGTTACCTCTTAATTTTACAATATCTTCAGTTAAAACACGATTTACTGCTAAAAAAAAATCTTAAAATGTACGAACTTTTTTGACCGTCTAAACTGGAGCTAAATTTCAATATAGGTGAACTTTGTCAACTGGTAAAATCCCAACGGGTAAAATTGAAATACATGAATCTTGTCAACGACAGCATGCGATAATGGATAAATTGGTATATACTGACCTGGTGGAGGGGTCACGTTGGCAGCGAGTTGCTTCATACATTCTTGTTGCCGTTCGTACAGAATCCGTCGATACTCCTCGTCCTGCAGGGTACTGCCGACCGTCGTGGTATTCTGTTCGGGCATCTGTGTCACAAACGAGATCGATAACAGTTTTAAACCATCGTAGAACTGATGTGCAAGCGTTTCATTCAGCGTGAGCTTGTGTGAGAATGAAGTTTGTGGGATCGATGAGGACGGCCAAGACTAATATTTAAGATAGCGATCGACGAGAGCGCGCTGGGAAGGAAAAGGGATTTCTCGGTAAACAAGATATAAGTTATGAATCGAGTGTTGTATATTAACTATAAACCATGTAAGCTTTTGAATATGCTCGACTCCAGTGACGCATGAGGATTTTTAACGAAATTTCCGTCCGTGGGAAATAAAGGCGGAGGAAATAAAGAGTATGATAAATAAACGAATAAAATAAAACATTACCGTTTCGATATCTCAGGGCATGTATTTTTCTTGACGTTTCACAGTCGAGTCTTATATCACTGTAAATAAAATAGAAACAAGGAGAAATTAAAAATCCATCGTAATAAAAAAATCATATAAAGAGCGATCGAGGTTACGAAAAATTATGAGATGCATTGAACTAATGTACAGGTGTCATAGGCGTAGTATTCTTCGGCGAAGGCACTCTGACGTCTTCGACGCCGATATAATCAATATCATGATCAACCAAAGTGGGTCGACGGATCATATTCACCTAGGGAAATTCATCCATGATGCGTTTCAGACACGTAAATAATTTTAGGTCGCATATCCATAGCAACGCACATAATATCGGCTGTCGGCTCGCAAATTATAGCACGCCTGGCAAATTACCCGTGGCTCGGTGTAATTTCGAGGTGAGCTATTCATAGATGTAGTCCACGTTCTGATAAATCTCTCTTAAGCAGATCGAAGCAAGTTCTCTGCGCCTATGAAATCCGAGAGGTATATCGATAGTTATTCTTTTCACGCAGTCGTATCGATATTAAACAACAACAAAAAACCGCCAAAGCCAAACAACGTAAATAAGTTTTCTTCTTGACGTATGCGTCGGATAAAATCTGATTCATGAACAACAACATACACTCTCTATGCTGCAGAAAACATTCCGAGAGTCTGGTTTATATTTTTAGTTCCTAAAAAGATTCCCCCAGGGATTGGTCCATTTGCTTCCACGCTGATGGAATATTCGATGAGGCTCTTCGAAGAACGGAGAGCACCGTACCCCGCGCCCCTGTGGCCGTTCTGTTTTGCAGGGTTTGTATGGAAACAATGATCTCGGGGGCGGTTCGGCGGTGGCTGTAAACTTTCACAAAACCTACTTTGGCACTTACATATCGAGCGAGCATCAGCCCGTGTTTCGTGAAACAACCCCACCGGCGCTATAGCGACAGAAGCCCAGGACGGTGGCTTCGGCTCCCTCGAGTTTACTCGAGACGCTTTCTCGCCACTTGGCGAACACCGGGATGAAATTCATAGAGTGACAAGTTTCTGCTATCGTGAATACCTTAACGGTCGAGTTATTTCTGGACCGCCGACTCCCCAAACCCGATACGATGCTGGACTCGCAGACGAATTTTATGTTGGCGTGCGAGACTTCCTGGCAAAAATGTACAAATGCCTTATCCGCTATCAGTATTATTGTGCACTTTGGAGGGATCTATCGCGACCGAACGAGAACTATGCATCGAGAGAACTAAACGATCTTATTCGAAGACTATGATGCTGTTAGTATTATTATTTTTTTTTTTCCAAGTGCATTAGCATGCCACTGCAGGCTCGCGTCAGACTCCGATCTAAGCACACATGTGCATATATCCTGCCAGAATAAAGTCTATGCACAAACTAGATTCTTCTCGCTTCTGCTACCGTAGCACCTTAGACTGGACGTTGACGACTCTCTGTCGCAAAAAAACATTAACGAGGGAAAAAGCCACTCGAGCTCGATATAGCTGGGAAAGAAAAATGACAATTTTTTTGGTTTCTTTTTATAAATGACATAACGTTTTTCAATCGGTACGTCAGAGTCGGTACGATAGAAGCGATAACGGATTGAATGTACCCGGTAAACTGGAAAGTTAGTTTGGTCATCGGTTAATTCAATCTCCTGGTCGTTCTGATGTCGATAAACTGAATTAAAGACCCACAGAGGCGGGCGATAACGTACCAACTCGGGTACACTCTCGGCAAGACGATCCTACTCCTGATTGGCCGATTGCGTAATTAATTGAATGGGAGCTAAATCCGGGTTCCTATCAGTGCGACAGCCTGACAATAACGGCCTATTTTCGCTTCATTTCCTCTCCGTCTCATTCTTGCTTTAAGTAATTGCTCGGTTGACCGAAGACGAGCCTGTTCATTTGTTCGTTCACCGTCTTGACACTTGAATACACTAATACAATTTAATGCTAACGTAAACGGTAAAAATAGTACCACATATTATTTACTGGTAGACTCACTACGCTAATAGAGACACTGAAATTCCATGAATAAATTAGTATGCAAAATTGCTGTCTCCTTTGCGTCGCACTCGTTATTATTTTGTCGACCGAAGTTCAGGCGTTTGTGGAGCAGCATCGCACAGCATGGAAAGCGGTTTCAGTGTTAGCCACGAGGAATCCGGGAAACGAGAATGTTCAATACGATTGCGGTGGTGAGTCGAACGAGGGAATACGTATGCATCTTTAAATTGCACTTACGTTCGAGCCCTCTCGACGTTTCTAGCAACGTTCATGTGGTCTATTCGAATTCCAACTGGAGCGGTACAAAGGCGATACAAGGGAGATCGGGGAAAAATGGCCCCATGTCCTTCATTTAGAATGACACTTTTTTGAGAAACGAAAAATTGAGAAAAATAGTCCATTTTGTCCCGCTCTCTTTGCTACCTTTGTACTGATCAATACAATATGTACGCGCAACCGATATACCTGTGTGTTGGTCATGTGTATACAGCTATCGCGTACTTCGACACGCGCGCACATGTACTTTAGCCCCACTTTAGCATCCAGTGTGGAATAAAACAGAGAAAAAAAAACTCTTTTTCTTTCTCATTCGTATGCAAAGCAATCATATACTCGATGCTCGTTACGCCCATACCTGTTCGTCCGTACGTTAGCTCAGGATTATTAGCAAACCGATTAGCAAGTACGTACCGCAAACCGCATCGAGAAACTCGGGACTGGAGTGAAGTACCCAATTGTACTTAATACCGCCGTGAAAATTAAACGTGAACGTTAAGCGTAGGCGGTTTCTCGCTTCAACAGTGTTAGCAAACATTTATTACTTAATATTCTCTATTACGGGTATTACTGCAGTTGGTATAATGACACTGAAATTATGGTAGTAGTTCAATGAATTACTAAATTATGAGTGGCTTGCAACAGTGAAATTATAAGTGTAGCCACTTGTTGCGATTAATCTCGCAAACAGGTTCACTAAATGATTAACGGCTAAACTAATTAATTAATTAATTAATTGTGTTGTTTCTCAGTGTTTGAATCAGCGTATCAGTTTGTCGTAATTATAGTGCGAGTCCGTTTGCGTCTAAAGAAAAGACAACACCGCATTGTCTGCCAGAGAGCTGCAACTGACTGTTATTGTCGCAGCGGCCTTCAGCAGCATTCGAAAAATAAGAATGATGACAGAGATGGAGAATCGTAATGGCCGTTAACGTCAAGTCGACTGGAGTGATGGAGTACCGGCGTGAGCAAAACAGCCTAACTAATACGCTATGTTTTTTAGTCTAGCAAGAGGAGCAGTCGAAGATCCCGACGCGCCGCTACAGTAATTGCACCGGCTTA
The DNA here is from genome assembly GCA_917499995.1 of Ichneumon xanthorius. NCBI lineage: Eukaryota > Metazoa > Arthropoda > Insecta > Hymenoptera > Ichneumonidae > Ichneumon > Ichneumon xanthorius. The sequence goes on along the minus strand of OU824206.1, from coordinate 634,810 downwards.
AAGTCGGTGATGCTACAGAGGCTCCCATTCTCCGTAGCACTGGTACGTTCAATACAGACGAATATTTTGATGTCGATGTTAAAAATGCAAAACGATACTCGATTTCCGCGAACCGTCTCGGGAACGCGTATTCCGTCTAGCGGAAATTGAAGATATCGAGAAAAATACTCGAGACACTTGCTCGGCTCGTGGCAGCGAGGACATCGAGAAAGAGGTAAAGGGTATGGGGGAGGAAAGGAGGAAAAGGTAATTCGGGAGGAGTTTGGCTGGTGACAAACTGCTGGGCCTTTTCCTTGATCCTCTCTTCATTTCGTGAATGCCTGGAATTCGAATAAGTAGCTCTCGAAAAGTCATTTTCTCTCGTAAGCCCCAGCCCTCCCTCCCCCCCCCCCCCCCTCCTCTGGTGATAAACCCAAATGCATTATACGATTACCGCATGCGCAGTTCACCACGAGTGTTCGAAGCATCTATCAAATTCCAGTCCGACGATGTTCCTTTCACCGAGAAGAAAGAAAACATGAGTACGACGATGATAAGGAAGATGATAACGCAATGGGTTTCCGTTCCCTTATCGCAGACGATCCGTAACACTGTGGCGAAATCGGCGCTATTGTAAGGATAAAAGATTGTCCCATCCACGCCATTTTATCCTGGGCAATAAAGCACCCCGAGATCCGGAAATGTTTTATTGTAGTGTGGTATGCTACGCCGGTTATAGTGTGAAATATAACGCGACAATTCCGGCAAATGTCTACGTCTCGCCGCTTTATTGTATGCTACTGTGTTATCGTGTTATCTGTTTCGGAGCAGTTGGGAAGGTATAAGTAGATTATACAGGGAAAAATATAGGAAGACATAATGTTAACCCTTTAACGCCCATGTGCCATATTTTCCAAGTTGGTGAAACAGCTATTAAAAAAATTATATTTTTCAAATTTAATCCAATCGAATCCAGTTCGGGCTTAAAGGGCAAAAGAAAAATTGAAGTAACGAATCAACGTCTCGCAGCAGAAAGGAACGCCCGATCGACCAAAAATAACGTACTATATTCGTGCACACCTCATAACCGGCTACGCTATATACGGCTAGTATCTCCATGTAGAATCAGGTAAAAAGGAAGATGGACAGAAAGAGCGAGCGAGTATCGTCCGAGGAAACGTCGAACTGTGGAAACGACCAAAAATATCCCATTAAATATTTACTGTATCGTCTGGCCTGAATATGGCATTACCACTACGCTTTTAACACCGCAGGCATCGCCTTCTCCTTCAATTTTCAACAATGAAATTCTCACAAGTACCCGGAGCGCAAGGCAATGTTTATCGTCCCAGGTCAATAGATTGACGATAAATCGATACCCCAATATTTATAGTCATTTGAACAATTCATCAATTCTCCTTAGCGACCGTACACGGTACAATTTCCATTCGACGATTCCAAACTCGATCCGTTCATCACAGCGAGATTCCCCCTGAATCCCTTTATTTCTCCATCGCAATTTCACGTTGGACGGGAGACTCAAAAGAAACAGCGAATTCGTTATTGTTCTGTGGAGCGAGCGCCCTCCGTCTCACGAGGGAGTCGAGTTGAGCCGATGTGCTGTTTCAAGACTCCTTTAACCCCGGTATATACAGGTACGGTATGTGTTCTACTGTACATACGGTATGTACACGAGCGATACATGCACGGAGGATACATAGTGCCGTAGCACGCTGATGGGCATCGGTGGAGAACCTGACTTTGGCCAATACCGTTTAATTTTACGCTTAGGTTGAGCCAAATAAGACTTCGAGAGAGGTAAAGACAGTGAGAGCGAGATAAAAAGTAAAGTAAAAGCACGGTTACAACACGCGCTTCACTCCGATGTTCCTTCACAATCATTCGGAATATCCTCTTTGTGTCTTTGCCATTTAGAAGTGACGATGCTCTCATCCCGTTTCGTAACCAAGACACAGTCGTATCCTCCAGACTTTCTTGGACAAGAGGACCTGAAATTTGGTACCGCTCGACCACTCCGCTAGTGAAGAGCGCGGAACAATATGCTGTGGCGCTGTTCGGACACGATTTGCCTCGGTAATCTCATTGTTTTCGGCTAAAATTGTATTTCAAATTTGTTCACAGGACAGCGACGAAGCTGTGAACACTCCTTAACGGGAACCGAAAATTCAAATTATGAAAAAACTTGCTCAGTGAGAAAGTTTCTTCATAACTTGCCCACCACTGGCGCTCGGAGTTCTTACCAATCTTTCTCATTTTCTCCCCCAACAGAGTCGCCACGCGGGGGCGTCATCGAGCTCGATAAATGGTGTATAATTTAATTCGATTATCCCGCAGAAGCGTAGCGAGTTGACGAAACTTTGAAGAAGCGAGTTTCATTACCGAGAGTCGAGTCAATCCGAGAGATTGCTCGGTTGTTAGCCCAACGTTGCGCGAGTAATGAGAGCACCTCGGATCAACGACAAATTTTTGTGGACTAGAAAGGAAAGCCGAATAGAAGAGGTTTCTCCCTGCTGTCTCTAGAGCACCATCGAGAGGTGAAGAGGGTCTTTTCGTGACACGCAAATAGACGCTGTTTATAACAAGACTCCTTTCAAACCGAACCCTTCCAGGTTTTGTTTTTTTATCATCGCGAGAGTATTTTTGTCACCCAGACGTCGAGTTTCTTTTTGGCGCTGTGTCACGCTTCCGAAAATATTTCTTTGTCATCCTCGACGAGCTTATCTACGGTTCGTGAAGGTTGAAGGGAGCAAAGCTGTTTCCAACGAGGTCGGAGGGTGTCTCCGTAAAGGGGACAGCTTGTTTCTCCTTTTCGATCGAGATATTCCGTGTCGAGTCGTCGATTTTGCCGACTTGGCCCCGACGACAGAAAGCTAGCGAATCTTCCATGTAGGGACGAAAATAGCAGCGTCGCTTGTCAATTACTAAGATATCGACGGACAGCGGGTGGGACGAAGCGTGGGAGAGGAAAAAAGTTTAAGCCGAGGGAAAAGCCTGCCTGCGTCAACAATCGGTGAGGCGGACAGCGTTGAAACTCGCGCGTCAATTAAATTCTGATAATTAAATCGGGTATCCTGGAATTTCGGAAAGGCCGCCGGGTATGGAGGGTGAAAAGGGGATGCGATGATGGAGGATCTCTCTGTCACTGCTATTTGCTCATTACGCTAACTACCAAACGGGATAAGATAAATGAGTGAGGAAAAGGTAGTTGACGCGAAACCTTCCTTGATTGCATGATAAATAAAATATTAATATTCGCATAACGAAACGATGGTGAACAACGAATGGCGCGTTAGATTTCCGTAAGCAATGTTTCTTTTTATTTGATTCCTCTAATTTGCGAAGCAGAGTCGTTAAAATTCTGTTCGAATGTCTGGTGACAAACGATAAAAAGGGTCCGTTTTGCCTCCCTCTCCCTCTCCTATGTTTATTCGTCAATAGAATATGTCGGACAATCGATCAATCACACTACTTTCAGTGGATAAAAGTATCGATAAAACTTATACAACTTTGCATATTCAGGGTAAAAAAATATCAGTATCAGAGCCGATATTTTTATCGTTCGGCTGCTCTCATCCCACTTCTCCGTCTCTCTCCTCGCCTTCGCCAGGATGGCCGGAAATACAAAAAAAATGACAAGCTCGACTGGCATATCGATCTTCGTTCGCGACGTTACCTGCACTTTTTTGCCCTTTATCTTTCGATCTTCAGCTTCTCACGATCTCACCGTGACCGGCAGTCTTTCACGTCCTCCCGATATACCCGATATAATACTGCTGCGCAAACTGATTGATTCGAGCGATCGACATCCCTCCAGCCGGACGCACAAAGCGTGGAAATGCCTCATTGACCCGACACTTTGTTACGTGGCACGGTCGTGGATTTTTATTTACAAAGCGAAGACAATCTGCCCTGCTCTTTAAGTGGGGATGAATGGAGCTTCGCGTCACACGAACATTAGTGCGTTTCGCTCTTGACGAGACATAGTTAACGAGAAGTGGCGGTCGTATAAAACGATTTTCTGGCTTGCTCAGGGCATGAAGGATCGTCCAGGTTCCCGCTGAGTGTGCGGAGCTCGACGTCCTTTATATTCGCGACTGCCCAGAAGCAGAAGGGCGAAACTCACACGGCTAAGCGTGCAAAACGATGAGGGATTCGCTCTTCTGCTTCCAGGACGCCGATATACGTATACGGATGGACTTTTCGCCAGAGCTACTTCCTATTCTGCAGAAGCACGAAGAATACTATTGGGACCAAGAGACGAGGGACCGGAAGTCCGATCGACTTGCCTGGCGAGTGGTTCACAGTTCCTAGTGCACTACCCACCAGGCCAGTAAATTTGCATCGCGGAGTTGAAACAAGAGAGAACGAAGAAAATCGCAACCCGTGAAGTTTTCTCAGTCCCTCGATCGATGTGCATTAGAAAGTTGTGTACTATAATCCGAAAACGAAATTATATGGCAACGGTACACAATACAAAAAGGATTGCATTGTTTTTTTTTGTCCACAAACCGTATTTCTAAATAAAAAAACAAGTTTGCGGGCATTTGTGGAGAAGAAATGTTTGTTAAATAGGAATATGGATAGGAATACTATTCCATGCACGTTGCTTACGTTCATCACAGGGTGACTCCTCGGGCGACGATCGCACCGAGCTTCCTGTGGGATATAGTTGCAGACCATGAAGAGCGTAGAGTTCTCTGCGTTAAATTCTACGCGCTCCATAGGCGTTTATCGTCGAGGCGCGTCCTCTCAAACTAAACTTCAACGGAGCGAGCTTGGTTCCACGGTGAAAAGGGGACCGAAACTCCTCTGCCCTCCATAAACAATAGCTTATAGTAATAAGCTATTGTGGTGTATGCCACAACGACGTTGTGATGTACGGGAATACTGCGCCACGGAAACTGCTCGCGGTTACAATTTAATTAAAACTTCGGGTCCTGGTCATACGACCACTGACCGCTCACTCAACAATTTTACTTTGAACTTCGTCTCCTCGTCACTTTCACCGTCCGGCTCTTTATCATCGTCTGGGACACCTTCGTCTAATATCGCGAAATCTCCGCCGAGTTTACCGGGTAGGTATAGGTCTCTCGTCTTTGCGGAGCGGATAAGGTAAACGTTAAAAGAAGCACCCCACTGGGAAGACTCGCGTGCTTGAAAAACTCGCGTCCCGTTTTCGAATTTGCAAACTTATCCGCGCAGCCCCGACTCTGGTATAATTTGCCGAGAGATACGATAAATCAAGTGGAGCGACAAGTTGATGAAGAGGATAGCAGATGAGAAACATCGCTGATAATACTCCACCGTTCCCGATCCGCGAAGTCTCCCTTCCGATGTTACCGGAAATCCTTCAGTGCCGAGATCACGTTTATGCCTCGTCTGTAACACCGTGATCGTTAATTTCTGCACCCTCGAAAACTACGGGGCGTCTCCCTGCCCCTTGAGCCTTCGCTCGTTTGTCGTCCCAACAGCGATGCCGATGCCAAGACAAACTCTTACACGTACTCTTTGCTCCTTCGTAACTGATTTCCCAGATTTTCCGAACTATCGTTATTCATTCTCCCGCTGTCGAGGTTATTGATTGCAGATCGTTTACAATCGGCGACAGACTCGAAGCGAGACCGGAGACCGGTTTTCGCAACGTTATTTTCCGATCGCAGAGAAAGCGGCGGAAGCCAGGGAAAAGGGATAATTTTTTATATTCGTTAGGGAGAGAGATTGACAGTGACAAATATTCTGCTGTCTGTAGGGGACGGTTTTAAAAAGAAGGTCCCATCTTGGCGAGAAGACACGGGTCCGTTTTGCCCCGCTCACCCTCACCAATTCGCGAGACGGGCTCCGTCATTAGCCACACGGAGTTCTGCGGTCTGTGCATAAATAGCTACAGTAATATCGGGGTATGATAAATGTTATTAACTTCCGCTCAAAATCAGATTTTTAACCACTGATCATTCGCACCATTATTGCCATTATTATTAATGTGCCTCGGCGCCAATATCGAATTATAACGTGGGCATTGCGCAATGCCATCGATTTAATATATATTAGGAGTGGAAATATGAAATTCGAGTGAGGAGAAAGGAGCGCGGCTGTATAGAGAGACGAATATATGGTACTGCCCATTATCCCAGTAAGCACAATCGATCGTGTGCACAATGTACGCACGAGAGCGGGGCGTACAAAATGTTATTCGGTCGTCGATGAAAAGTTGGGTCCCCGGTGGAGCGCGTAATTACGACAACCGAATGGGACAACCCAACGGCATCACAGATTTGTCCGTATGAGTAACGTAGCAATCAGAAACGTATATTTCACGGGCATGAAAAAAAAAAAATATACGGTTGGATTAATCCAGGTTCGGTGAGATGCATTCGAATGTGTAGTTTGGTTTCTTCAACTAATGGATTAATTCGTCCAATAATTATTCCATTTTTTTTTTCGTATATCTTTGCAATTGGACTATCTATTTGTTCGAACAAATTATTTTCCTTGCCGGCTAAGTCGCAAGGAACAGCTAACAGTTAGCGCACTCTTGTGTTGTTGTTGTTTTTTTTTTGCTTCATAGTATAGAAAAAATGTCCACATACCCCTCTGTCGGGGCGGTCGCAGCATTTTATGCCTGATATCCATTATTCTTAACTGGCAACGAATTGTACGAAGCTCGAGGGCGACAGGCTGTTCATCAACCACATCGCCCACAGTTAAACGTGAGTTTTGACAGAGGGAGAGAGAGACGCGTTGGCCACTGGCGGGAACAGCCGCAGCCAAACGACAACCTGATAGCTTTCACGATAGCGTTCTCGCTAATGACTACTTTTGTACATGCTTGACGTGAGCCCCTCTTATATCGCGCCAGAGGACTGAGTTAATATATACTGGAAATAAACTCTCACGCGAATCCCGGCGCCGTTCATCACACAAATCAGCAGAATTAACAATCTCTTCTGCAACGTTTAGTCTATTTTTTTCTTCTCATTTCCCGGTACATCAGTTTGTGAAAGAGTCTATAGGTGCAGAGGTGCGACAATAGAATATCGTATATATAAATACATCCGAGCTTTAGTGCACAGTGAAATCAACTTCGTAAGATGGGTGTGCTAACAAGAAGTGGGTCTGTCCATTCGGTATAAAAATCGTTCAATCATATTGCTGTTATGCTTTCTATATTAACAACGCTACGGTGACGTAAGTCAAGTGGTGTAAAAGAAATAAGGTCAACAGGTCTGTCCCTCTTTCGTGCTTTCTTACTCTTAGCCCAGTATATATCTCGTTCCGTACGGTTATCGATCACTGACCCCGTATAAATGCACGTCGTGGAAGAAACTCAACGTACCGTCAGTTACGTAGCCACGGTGACTCGAACCGTGCGAGGGAGGGACCGAGGCAGAGTAATGCACGTGTCCGCGGCTGACATAGCCCCACATATCACTGGCTGTTTCGCGAAATGGAAGATCTCGCGGCCCATGTGATACCCGAGAAACTAGCACATCTTTTTTTTATATATAATCTTCGTCGTTCCAGAAACTCGAGGAAAGAGGGAAAAAACTTGATTCTTGTATTTTAGCTGTGGCGGGCGGGTGTCATTTTTATACTCGGAGTACTCGGAGTACTCAGCGGAGAAAGCAAAGAAGAGCTTGCCCGACACGTTTTTCATGAGAACGAAGAGAGAACGCAAAAAAGTTCATTGCGCTCATTTCGCCTTACATTGCTTACGCCTCCAGATATAGTTCAACATTCGGAGACGAGAAATGTAAACCTGCCGGACTCAGTACGGGAAAGATATTCGGAGAGCATTCCGAATTCTTGGCTCAATGCTGGTGCAAGCTCACCGGAGCAATGCGGTGAAGGAAAAATGTCGGGAATGTTTGTGAAGACAAAAAAAAAACTACAGTAAATATAGTACTGGGGAGAACGGGGCAAAACGGATATGGGACTTCCATTCGACGAGAGACTTTTTCCTGTTCCGAGAAAAATTTATGAAACAGTTCCTTTTTCCTCGCTCACGCCTATGCGATCGAACAGCATGTATATCCTATATATATTTTAGAAAGATATTTGTTTCAATTTCCAAAAATCGGGACGGTGCCCTAGGAGAACGTTTCCCATGCCCGGATTATTAATGAGATTTCCAAACCGCTGGTCAAAAATGAGTTTTTTGAACCGGAAGTGAGGTATTTCCGAAATGGCGGTACACAACAACGTGCTAGTATCCGAATGTTTTGATGTATCAGAAAACATAGCGAATTATATATTCAGTGAATCTAAGCCGGGCCGTCGAAAGACCGTTGATAGGTATTACTTTTATCGTAGAAAAGAGCCCGTCGAAATAGTCCTCTCGGTTTATCGGAAGGGAGCGTTCAAAATAGCAAAGTACGCGTGGTTAATATCCATAAACATTCTATGCCCTCCTCGAACCTCCCGTTCTCTTTGTATTGTATATGGGTTAACCGCTTGACACTAAAATAAGCTATCTTATCGCCGCCGATGCAGTCCGCAGTTGATTTTTTATAGCAGTGCCATATACACACGTATATTAACAATTTCTGTAGGAACTGTAGGACTCGTGCGGTGCCTCTAATGTGATTTTCTTTCGGCCTTCCCATATACCCCTTCAATATCTCTCGTTCCATCTTAATCCGGAAACACTTACATTTTTTTTCCATCCCAACCTCCGAAATAACATTACAGTGTGCGAGGTTCAGATGAAATGGATCTGTGCCACTGTGGGAATAGACGGTCGACCGCGAGTCCGAGGGCTAGCACTCTACAGAATCATATTCGCTCTTACATCACGATCTATCTACGATCAGGTCCTCCAGGTTAAGGTATACCTTTCCACACGTACCGCCCGCTGGACCGTAAAGCTTTGAAAATTGAGAGAAAAAAAAAGCTGCAGTGCATCAGTAGAATGACCACCCGAGCTATTTCTTACCCGATCGATGGACCCGTCATTTTAATTTTACTCGTCTCTCATCGATGAGATCAATCGCGAACTCTACGATGGAAACAATTTTTACGGACTCTCTCGTGAACACTTGGTGAGCGCGGTGAGAATTGTCGAGAGGCCGAACACAGCGTTTTATTTTTATCGTTGTTGCACTCATCGCCGCAGTTCGCATTAACGTATAGTACTAAAGTTTTATTGTAAACCATTCATATCACGCTCGCGGAACTATAAACAGAGTTGGACCGCGGGGGGAGTTCTCTTTTTTTACTCACTCTTTCCCGGTCCGACTCCGACGTCGCGACGAGTAACGCCGTGAGTTACGACTCCCCGCGGTGTCGTTGCCGGTTATTTGTGGGGTGGATCGTAAAAATCGGTGCAAAGTCCTTAACCGAGGTCATAGGACTATGATTGTGCACGGATTGAGCATTATTTTTTATTTTGTGAAGGGGACGTCTCTTTCGCACCGTAAATTTATTAACATTAGCATCGATTATCCTCGGGAGCTCTATTTCCATGAATTGACTATTTTTATCAATTTGACCAAATCGGATTATTTTACTAATTTCTCGTGTAACATAAAAAAAAAAAAAAAATATCTCGACGCTCCCCTGATGTTATTACGGTGATGGAAATGATTGAATTATTAGAATACGGACAGAGCACAAATCAACAAAATTTTACGAGCGTGCTACAGCTTTCACAGTAATAAGCAGAGGCAATAAATTCAACTGACTTTAATGGTATCTCTGTCGCACACGAGCTCTTTCCCCGTGTACTATCGATTACGGTCGGATCGATGGAGTCAACCGCTCTGTCTTGACTCCATTCCCTTTATCTCACGGTTAAATTCGGCCGAGAGAGACAACGAGGAGCTAGAGCTATTCTCTAGATAGATGAAGAAAGCTAATACTCCAACCGTAAGAAGATCGATACTGGACGCACGAGAGCGCATACTACAGCTCGAGGTCTCGCCGTTCTCAACCCTTTTGCGTAAAGTTCGAGGAACTCTTCGACGGTATTAATTTCTACTCCGCGGTAGAAGCGAAACGGACACTTTTTAATTCGCCCTGATTTAGGAGGTACTCCATTGTGCCTCGAATGCCCGCTATCTCTAGAGTCCCATTTTACGAGTCCACCCGACTGTTCCGATGAATTGTTCGGAAATTTTTGTCCCCTCTTTCGCCTCGGTATTCCTTTCATATATCCCCGGTGGTACAGTTTTCCACTCTTCAAAGCTCGCAACAATTTTTCGTCCCCCGTCCTGAAACATTGCCACTGCCGACCCTACTTTCTCCGATGCCTCTCGCGACCTCGTTCTTTCCATGCGGCTGGGTACCACCTCGAAGTTTAATGGAAACGGGGGACGACGGATCTGGAATACAGGTTTCCGTTGCCGATGTTTTTATTAGACATTTTTATTACGAAAATTTTATTGTCCGAGAAGCCGGACAAGATATGGCCGGAGATGTACGGTCGGAAGTAAATGAAAACAGTATTTGCATACATAAATTCACTTGCCCGACGATGCCCAGCGGAATAACCGTAAGATAGAGCTTCCGCTGTTTAGCCGCACGAGCCAGTTAAATTCTGGACTCTGCATAGTAACATTAGTAACTCATCGTCAATCGCGTTTTACCCACATCATGGCGTCCAGTAAAAAGTCCGTACGAAATTTAAGGACATTCGAGGACATTTCCAGGTTGTGTTGGGACATTCATGAAAAAAATGAAAATATGCATATGTTCAGCGCACAAAAATACGTCGGAATACGTCGCAGTTAATTTTATATACGGAAAAAAACATTTCATACCGACAAAAAATATTTCACCAAAAATTCCATGGGGAATTCCATTCCTCTTTCGAGTCCATTTTTTGCGTTTTTGAACGTTCTCAAACGGCACGATAAAATGATTTTAAAACTTCGCACAAGCCCTATCTTGTGTATTTTTTCCCGTAGAAAACGATGGGCACCCCGGATTTTTCCTAGCTCCATTGGGAGCCGAGATATTGACCTTTGAAAATCACGAAAATCGACATTTTTCCAAAAGTGGCTCAAAAAGTGAAACATCGTTGTTCAATCGATTTTTTTTATTTCAAGGCTATATTCGATGTATTTTTTCCCGCTGATCACAAATATAACAATTATTTTACTCCCAACCCAATATTTTTCATTTAAATACCAAAAATACGATTTTCCGTGCATAAAATCGAGACTTTCATGTCTCACTGTACTTTAGCCTCAAAAAGGCCAGCGGATTCGTGTTCAGCGGGAAAAAATACGTCGAAATACGTGGCAGTTCATTAAAAAAAAAAAGACAAAAACATTTACTAAACTAAATATACGTTTTTAAACGAACTCAAATTTTTGGGTAAATAAACAATTCAAGGACATTAGATGAAATTCAAAGACATTCCAGGTCTTTTTCATGGTCAGGCAAAATTCAAGGACAATTCCAGGACTCCAAGGATCTCAAGGACCGCTGGACACCATGCTACATGCAAACCTCAAATGTTGGAAATACAGTTAGGAATGGATGGAGGCAACCTCGCAAGCTCCGGCCCTACGAGGCTTCGAGATCCAATATTTAAATACAATAACGTAGACACAGAGAGTTCTACTCGCCTCCCGTCAGCGTATCGAACTCACGATAAAAACTGTACGCTCGTTTTTACGAAAAACCCGGTGCAGTAGGTTTTCGTCTTTGGCGAGATACAATAGCATCGAGAAAACTACCACTATGTATGCAAAAACTAAAATGCAAAAAAGCCTACTGTGAATTTCAACGTCGAAGAGAGACGAGTTCCCTTTCACTTGCGGAGCTATTCTCCGCCCCGACTCTATCGATATTCGTAGGTGTGTAGTTTCATATGCGATCAACTGATAGTGGTGGGCAGAACGACTTTTTGTCGATTCAATCTCGATAACCTGAGCTGCACCGCATCGATATTCATCGCACCATTCAGAATTGACGTTAATACGCGTGAAACGATTTATGGTTTTCTATCAATCATTTTTAAGCTCTACGGGTAAGAGCCGGGCAAAACGGACTATTTTCACGGATTTTTCGAGTGACGAAAAAACTCTCATCCCAAATTGAGGACACTGGTTCATTTTGCCCTGGGGTACCTTCATTGCCCTCTCTCGCCTACGTGACACAATTCGTGCGGTAAAAAGAACGCGATGCAACGAAACTCAAAGAGAAATATCATTGAACCGCGTGTTTGGAATGAAATTGCTTTATTCGAAAGGTTCGCGTGGCGTGGAAACATTGCGGCGGCGATAAAGCTTTTACCATAGATTGGAAAAAAACTATACGATGCACGAAGAATTGATCGAAAAGATTTGACGAATCCACGATAGTCTCACGACGACGAGGTAGAATGATTTTCAATCTTCCCTGTTTGAAATGCCGTCTGACAAGCAATCCCCGGGGAATAAGTAAATTTGCTACCCTCGAGCTATGCATTCGATTTTCGCAATTATCGGTGCAACGTCGAAGAGTTCTATGTTATTCTCGGAATTTTAATCCAATCATCTCCGCGCATTTTCTCCTCTGTCCGTGAGCAATTTTGTTTAGAAGTGCCTTCCATCACGCCACGCGCCGTGAGCCCGCCCGTCGAACGTCAGTAAAACGATCGGGCTCTGTAAAGCACCGGAGAACCGCCGGCGGGCACCGCAAACGTTTGTGCTCCACAGCGTAAACCGTCGGTGAGCTTACCCAACGCATTATACACGAGGTTGTGGTAAAATTATCGAACAATCGTGAACACTATTATACCAAGATTACTGCCTCATCGTATTATGCAACGGAAACTATTTGAAACTATCTCCAAGAATGCATCAGCAGTGTTCTTGTATAAATAAATTAAATTCGGGGCAAAATGGACGTTCTGTGGTTGTAATTAAAATGTAAGAAATTTTCTATTTATGAAATTTAAAACGTAAGACATTTTTCAATTACTTTTGAGACAAAATATGAAATCTTAATGTAAAATAGTATGGTTTCGAAATAAAAAGTAATTCCCAGATATCTTCATGTTGCTCGTTCGTTTTGCCCCATTGATATTAAAACAGGCTGTTGTTACTCACCTCTGTTTGGGTCTCCATACTCGTTGTAATTCGCAAGCCTGCAGTGGACTCGACTATATCCATCCAGAGTTTTCTGGAAAATCTTCGGATGCGAAGAACCTCGTGAGAAGGAGCAGAAGAGAACGGCAAAGGGGACGAATAGCTGAAAAGTAGAGAGAGATCAAAGGCGGATTAGTTTTGCTTCTGGTTAAAATGTTGCGGCTTTTGAGTTGCAACCGTTGCTCCGGGCGATGCCGGTAGCGTTCGCGGCACACGCGGACCGTGGCGTCGTGGAAAACGCATCGACGAAGTTTCCACGGACTTCATGCGGACCGTTGGATTAACCTGGGTCCGGATCTATTTGCTCTTTCCTCGACTCCATCCACTGCCACTCCATACTTGCATCTCGGTGACTTATGAAAATTTATGTTGCACGATCGAATATAACTTTTTGCGTTACCGGAAACTCGCTGCGACGTTCGAGATGCAATCTATTCGGCAAAGGAATTCGTGTTATTTACGGGACGCGATTCTTGATTACAGTGTCGAAGACGATTTACCGTCGCATTCGAGTTTTTTATTTTTATTTTTTCTTTTCAAATTCATTACGTAAAGTATTTACGAGAGGAACGGTGTAACCGTTTATCCCAGGGCATAAAAGCGATACACTTTTTCTACAAACTTCATCTTCCGATTTCTAGTTTATACGATTTTAATTCCAATTCCTGGCGAGACTGATCGAGTTCGATTTTCACTTTGATTTGAAATCACTCGTTCCTGCCGATGCCATCTACATTCCTGGTTCGCTTTTTTAATTCCCTGGTAGTTCACGTCCTCCTGTCGAACCAATTTTCTCGTTAAATCCGCGGAGTTCTTACCGTGCGAAACTTTCAAAATTAAATTCGTCCGTTGGCGGATGTCGCTTAGCCTAACGAGTAAACGAACGTCGAGCCCAGACTATCTCGCACACCCTGGCTCATCGCGTAATGGCTAATGGAACGCGGATACCCCTATAAATATGCATTCACCTCTCCGGGGCCCTTCGAATGACCGGTTGCACTATGGAGCTTCTCGCACGCGCAAAAATGTTTTTATAATGGTAATGGCCAAAAATTTTATTTCTTTTTCGCTCCCGCCGTGGATCTGCAAACACTGAGGAGGACTAAATTAAGTGACGGATTAGCGACAGGAATTTCTTCTCGAACTCACTTTGAGAAAAATACCCGCGTAATATGATTTCGATATAAATTCTCGCTCGTAGTCAAACGAACATTGGTAATGGTAAAAAAGAAAAAAAATTCCAACGGCAAGTAGAGAACTTTAAAGGTCAATATTTTATAGAGAATAAAATATTAAGCTATGAATTATGCCCAAGCCTGCGGATGTCCTCTTTCGATATATCATCGAAGAGCCAAAGGGATTAATCATTCGCAAGAGACTTCGCCGGCATAAAGCACGTATACCAATTATCGTTTCACAGGCAAGAACCTTCTTCTCGGAGATAATCCTGCCGGTAATCGCGCCGCTGTTCACTTATTCTTTTTGATCTACTTAATTCTTCCTCTGACGTCATTCGGATTCTAAATTCAGCAGTGCGAAACATCGGCGTCGAATATCCTGAAAGACTTCCGCGCGCCAGTTTCCCTCCCAACCTGTGTCTCTACACTGCGCTGGTTCCGCCCAGAATCCGCATAACGCGCACGATGAATAAAAACGCAAAAACAAAGGCGATCATTTGCTTACGAGCCGGTCTGCTGAATTCCCTCACCTGCAGGCATCAACGAGAACCGAGAGCACGTGTCGTATACGGAATATTCAATTGAATTGTCGGTCTGGCTGGCGACGCCCATGCACGATGAGAAATATAAAACTAAAAGCAAACGGAATAAATAGTCAACCCGCGTTATGTGACGCATTCTCGCTCTCCCAGTGGAGATCTCCGTTTCTCGACGACTATATGAAAATAACGAAAATAGAATGTCTCATCGGTCACCTGAAATAGCAAAAGTCTCTTGGAGCGATGGTATTTCTTTTTCGAGTTCACGCTTCACACTTTTTGTTTCGATTCGAGGGGATTAGCGAGCAAAGTGCTTGGCTGTGAAATCAGTTAAAAAAACAAGAACAAAAAAAATTAATGGTTCTTCGGCCATTTTTACTTCCTCGGAGAGTTCTCTTCTCCATTCCGCTATCTGCAGACGCGCTTGGAAAGCTCACAGCGCGAATAAAGCCGAGCGATTTTGAACCCTGCAATGAACTCTCGTGCCATTTTGATTTGTCGTTCGGTAGCTGGACTTGCAGCGGGGGTGGGAGCAGGATTTGCGGCTTTGCTCCGAGCATTGTCTGGCGTCCCGCCAGTCCCTTCAGCATCGCCGCCCCCAAATTAACCGCCGACCGCAACTTTCCAATACCAATCTACCGTTTACAGGTTGCTCCAGAAGGGGGGAGAGGTCAGCTCACGCTGCACAGTTCTGTTGCCTCGTCGTCGCGGGCTGCTAGACTCAGGTGTACGATGGTTAACGCGCTAGCCTGCTCAGCGTGTGGTTTACCCAGCGTCAAACCAAGTTCCGGAGCTTGCAAAATCATAAATACCACGAGTACAGGGATTAGAACGACAATATTTTACTGCTAACGCTGTTGACACCAGGCCAGGATAAATTTATAAAGAAGTCGTTCCCGAACCAACTGGATGATTAAGTACACCCCAACCGATTAATGTGGTTGAGCCGACAAATTTTATGGCTGCCAAGAAATTAATGTATTGACCCAACGAATCAGATGTCCCGGCCAATAAATTTAATTTATTGACCCAACCAATGAAATATCGGTTTATTGGGACACATGGCACGCGGACAGATTCGCATGATAGCTCCCGTCAGCCGAATTCGAGCCTGTTCGGAGAGAGAACAAATCGTTCACTGTCAACGACCCAGAAACTATCTGTGTTGACATTAGCGAGCAGCAGAGTGCACAACGGTATTATTGTATACACTCGGAGAATATAGTGGAACACTATGTTCTCGCCAAGCAAAGGAGCCTACGTGTGCCCGACGTTTAGCAGCTAGTTTCGCAGCCAACACGTGCGCGAAGCTGCAGCAGCAACATTGCGTAGCATGAATGCCGTGAACGCGCATCATGTCAAGTGTCTTTTGCTAAAGAACGAACGTTGAGATTCCTTGCTCGGTAGATCATGGACCATCTCGCTGCCGGTGCGGACCGAACGAGAGGAATTGCTGCTGCACTCCTATATACAACAGTACAAAACAACCGGAAAACTATGCCAACTCTTCCTGGCCATCGATCAATCATCGTGAAAGACCGGCGCACTCTATCCGTGGATAATTTCGTACGTTTTCCCGAGAAATCCTTTACTATTACACACAGCAGCAAAATGCTTCATCCGGCAGTTTCTCTATACATGTGAAAATTGAATGTGTTGTCGAATAACGAACAAAAGGAAAATAACGTTAGATGAACTCATTCACGGAACTCGGACGAAGTCAAAGTGAAATTTAAATTGAGCGCGACGAAAAAGCACAATTCGTACTTTTTCTCTACAACGCTAGCGGTACGCCGGTATGGCAGAACGTCGAAAATTGCTCAACTCCATTTGAAACTCTCGCAGCGAGAGCCAGGAAACGAATGAATGCGGTTTTCCGCTGGAGTAAACAGTTTTCTTTGTCAATTTTTTTTTTTTCAACCCTTTTGCTCGGCTGCCGTTGACATTGACGATGGAATACAATTTTGTATTTTCCGTGGGACGATGGAATTTTTGACGGCGCAGTGCCCGCCGCGTGGACTCGGTGGATTCATCGCCCTCGAACGTGTGAGCTGTGAAAACGAGTCGCCAAAATTAAATTTAATGTTGAATATACGGTCAACCGCCACGAGCCCGCGTCCTGCGAGGGTCCTCTTATTCCTCCTTGTTCGTGTCCTCGCTCGAAAATTGTATATCCACGTATAACTGTACCGAGAAGATGGAGTACACGCGAAACAGCGTACGGTCATGACATAGCTGGACTTCGTGACGAGCTTGCCAAACGAGCACAGAAATAAGTTATAACGTATTTTGCTTCGGCACTTTCTTCCACCGTAGTTGTCGACTGTACGACGTGGTAGGAATATCGCGGAGCAAACCGGCGTCAACCATGCAACAGCCATTTCCGCAAAGCCATCTAATTGTTATTTTATAAAACTATAAATATTTATACTCGACGCGGCGTCAATTAACCCTTTCACGTTCAGTGCGAAAGTAGCTTCCCAGTAAATTTTAATTTTTTGTAATTCATAACCCACCATGAATGATATGCATAAATACCGGGAGTTACCGCGGTGCTGTATGATATCCTCGTAAATCCAACGAGTCTGTTATACAAACTCGTTCTCGACCATTTTTATAGCAGTTTTACATATCACACTCGAGCTCCGGTATATATCGAGTGATCCTCCTCAGCATTAAAGCTCCGGGGGGTGCTTACCTCCCGGCGCGCGAGAAAGCTCACGATAACTGGCTATCCACTTTACAGACAATGCTATACCCAGAGAGATAGCACCGCGATGGCTGTTGCATCTCCTCCTGTGCCATGGGTCTGTTGAATTTTGTCCTTATAATTAATCGTTTTGCCGTCTTCGTATACTCGCGGGCTGTAAAAACATCCGAGTCGTCGAAGAGTTATTCTAGCTTGTGCGTATCTGAAACTCCGGTGGGAAAGAATTTCTCCGTTCGGATCTATGACGAATGCATCGCTGACCTCGACGAATCGGTCCGACTTTCGGACTTTCCGAAAATGTAGAATAGCGCCGAGACCGCTGCAGCCGCATCTCTCGATGGCCGAGCTCGCTATTCTCGAGGCGTGCACTGCCTGAACTGACTCCCTGGAGACTTGGGTAAATATTTAGAACGCCGCTAGCCCCGAAGGACGGAGATGACTTCGCATCGGGAGGCGCCTGTGCAAAACCCAAGCGCGAGAGGCGAACATTTCATTTCGAACGGCGCGCGCGAACCGAATCCCGAGTTCGTGAGCTCGTCATCTCGATTCACGGCATCATGCAAAGCGAAAGGAAGCCGGCGTCTCGACTACTTCAAATAACGCGCGACTACTCGGCACACGGGAAGATTATGTAGATTTGTCAGAGGTAATGCTCGTCTATTGGACTTGGACAATTTTTTTTTTTCTCCTTCAGGAAATGGCGAAAAGTGATTGCGGATGGAGAGTATACAACTTTGTGAATATCTTTGCGCACGCTTCATTAGTTCAGCAGAAGCTCTACTTGCTTTTCGTGACTTCATTTCCGAGCGTAAGGTAGAATGGGTCAAATCGGGAAGCTGTGGAATAAAATCCGTCCGAACGAGTCCGGAACTATGAATTGGCTGTTGATTACCCAAAAAAAAAAAAAAAAAAAAAAAAAAAAAAAAAAATGGTTTTACCCATCGCTCCGAGTGTGTCAATGAATAAAAAAAAAATTGTGGAAAGCCATTTTGCCCCGTGCCTGTGATCCGGAGCTTGCCCATTTTGCCCCGACTGTATCTACACGGTCGCCGACGCGTATATAATAAAATAATACACGGTACCGGTATCGATGCGTGTGGTACAAATGTCACGGGCATAATATAGTTATACCTCAAAAGTAAAGGGCGAAGCGCGACGAAGCGTCAGAGCATGTTACCTCGTCACGTGTTCCACGCTTCTCTCCTCGATGTCGATTTATTACGGTCAACCGTCGTTCATTGGATCGGCCTTGTGCCGCGCAACCCAGACCGGAGAACATTCTAACGCGACTGGCAATAGTAACCAAGTCGTGTTTTGTATCGTTATCGCTCACCGTCTTTATTGTTCCGACTGCTGCAGCTACGCTCTCTCCTCTACCGTTGCTGCTATTCGTGACGATCGAACTAGCTACATATACCGTAGCTCCGCTCCAGCAGCATCGAATTTGCCGCACCATCTTATTACCTTTACGTGACTAATATTATTGTAGAATTATACGGTGCGTTGCGCGATGCATATTCATGAACCCGAATCTACATTTTCATAAGATTTCCATACAACGCCTGCAATGGAAGACGGAAATTGAATCAGATTTAGAAAAGTAAGTAAGCGCCTGACAATAATGGATTCTTTCTACTGCGGCGACGTTTCGGCCCCGCCACCTTATTACCTTCATGCGACTAGTGTTACTGAAATTATGCACTGCACTGCGAAGTGTATTATAAAAACGAATATACTTTTCATGAGATTTTCATACCGGCACCTATCATAACACAATAGGAGGATTGAATTAAGATGAGAAAAGTTGGTGGGAGTCTGACAATAATTGGTTTTTTCCACTGGGGCAAAGTTTCGGCTGACGTTGCCTGCGACCGTGGCAGTTTCAATCTCGTTGACTAGGGCAGGACCGCATTCTCACTCGGAATCCAGCGTCCAATAAACATTGGGACCATCTGCGGAGCCCGACTGAACGAACCGGAATGAATGAGAAAGCGAAACGACTGCGAGAGAGGGAAAGCGTACTTCGCTCGAGTTTACGGTTACCACGCCTCCGACTCTCTTACGGGATCGAGAGATCCGAGAAGCTCGTAGCTAGCACCGGTTACGTGAAGGATAACAAACTAAGAAAGTGTGTTTGCACCCTTCGAAGGGAGTCCCATGCCGTAGCCGGCTTAGCTCGCGAGCTGGCGTGACGGAAGAGAGGGTGTTTTTTTTCGCGAAGATTCAACACTACTGACGGTAACTTTTTCCCGCCGGCTTGAGGTTCTTCTACGATTTCGTTACTTTTTTTTTTCTTTTGCCGGGAGTTACTGCGAGCTCGACGTTTCAGCGAAGACCTTGACAGGGGGCGTTTCATCCCAGAAGTTATGAGACTTTTCCGCTTTTCTAGATGTATCTCGGCGAATCCTTTATGGTATTTCAATACACATATTGTGCAGAACTTATACGCTTTTGTTGAGAGGTTATAGTGGGAGAACAATTTTCTCTGTACTTTGGTAAAGGTGACATAAATATCTAAATGG
Organism: Ichneumon xanthorius; assembly: GCA_917499995.1. Taxonomy (NCBI): domain Eukaryota; kingdom Metazoa; phylum Arthropoda; class Insecta; order Hymenoptera; family Ichneumonidae; genus Ichneumon; species Ichneumon xanthorius. The sequence goes on along the minus strand of OU824206.1, from coordinate 614,785 downwards.
TGGGTAGCTGGCCGTGGATAAGTTATGCATGAGAGGGACGAACGGAGAGTTCGAGGTAGAACGCGAAATGAGGAAACACACGAGAAAGAGGATCTCCCTCGGGACGCACGTAATGCCACGCAGTTCGTACAAAATTGAATATTCATGGATCCCGGTGCCGGTGCAAGCGAGCGGGAAAACGTTGGGCATTCGATCCCATTCGAGATTATCGAAGCGACGTTTCCATGATCGAATGTAATTTCCAATTCGAACGCGACGATCGAGCGAGCAACGAACGCGCGGTTCACACGCATGGGAAGAACGTTTTTTTTTTTATTCGCAAACGGCTCGGTGAGTCTGTGCGACAACAGTTTTACGGTTTGCGCACGACGACTGCGAATGCTCCCACGGTGTGGCGTAAGAGTTAAATAAAATGGAAGAGCGCTGTTATAAAAAAGGGTAGCTCGGGAAATATTCTATTATTCATCGATGCGTTGGAGAAGATGCAAATTTTTCGAGCGTGAATCAACATAGCAAAACTGATATTAGAGTCACCAAAGTGGACGCGCCAGTTTTGTACTGCAATCGTTAAAAAGAAAACAAATATACAAAGTATTCACCTGTTCAATACGTAATATACAATAAATTGCAATGCAATTAAAAACAATCGCATCATTGGTGCGAAATATTTTAATAACGAATCTCGATAACTCTCCCTCTTTACGCTACCTCACTGAAATAATAGCAGCAGAATGCAATTACGCAAGGTACCCATCCTTTTCCGTTTATCAAACCCTTTCCTCGCTTCCAGTTTGGCTTTTTTTAAATTGAAATTACCCGGCCAAAGATTGTCCGGGTCAATGCACACGGCTCTTCACTCGTCGTTCCATGCCCGAGGCAATATAGTCCTGCGGAACCTCGACAAGGTTCAGGCGGCGACTTGCTCCGTTGAACTGGAAAAACCCGATTAAACGAGGTAACGAGACACATAGCTGCCGAATTATTTTACACCGAAATTCGATATCCCGCTGTACATATCGACGGCCCACAAAGAAAAGGACGTAACTTTCGTGTTAAGGCGCATGATTTACGCCCCTTTGATTCCCAGCCGTTGGTATCATTGGCTCATTGTCGGAGGGCGCGTAAGCGCCTTGGTCTATTAATGTATCGTTATGTCCTTTAATTACAGTTTCTACGTCGCAAATATATACAAATATATACGCTCCACCCGGCGTCTTCTCGGTTGCGTCTTTGTCAAGGACGCACGCAAACTCTGAATACGATTATTATATCAAAGTTCCTCGACTACACCTTCTGGCGCATCAATCCAGCTCCCCGGCACCGCGATAAACGTGACATTCCTTGGATCTTATCTCTGACGACCCTTTCATCGTAGAGAAAGTGAGTACCGCGCGCGTGGAATAATTCCGCAGAGGAATTCTGTCGTCCCGAAACAAAATGAAGACAGTATTCACTGCGGGCGCGACCCACACGGGCGTACCGGTTGATAGTTACGGATGGAGATTGTCATATCGCTCGAGCCTAGACTCGCCTGCGAATGGCGCTGATATAATGCACATACACCAGAATACCCGCTCATCCAGCGATCGCGCGGAGCCTCTACGGGATGAAAATAAATTTCGCGCGGGTTCCTCCCTTTAATTAAAAACCAACCTTATTAAAAGAGGATTATGCATAGGGGATAAGTGGAGAGTGAGATGCAAAAGTTTTAAGAATTCTAAGCGATGGGATACTCGATCCTCGTTCTATCCCCGCAGTTTACCGTTCCCGCCTTAGCAGGCGTGATTATTCGTGCGGAAAAATCGTCTTGAAACCTCGAGAGCTGCTTCTGCATCAACAATGAATCTCGAGGGGAGGATCGATCGAGCGAAAGTAAAGATGACTTTTTTTTCTAACGCGAGTTTTTGAGCTCCGCCGAGAGCTGAGAGTTCGACAAAGCATGGGGTATCTCTTCAAAGAGATATTAAGCTCGAGATTGTGACTAAGAAAATGATTAAATTTCTGCATCGACTGAAAACCCGATTGGCAAGGACATTCCTGTTTTCTCGAACATCCCAAGAGTCGATGGACTGACTTTCACACTTGTACAGAGTTTCCTGTTACTACTGCTCAAGGTCGACTAATGACCTTGGGAACTTGTCCATTAGACGTTGCTGCGCGCAGAACATGCAGTCTGTGATAGACCGTATATAGTGTCACTATAGGTACACGTAGGGTAGAGCGGGGCAAAATGGGGCAACGGGGCAAAACGGGGTTTTTGGGCAAAACGTTATTTTTCAATAATTTTTGGATGCCGGAATTCGCCCTATCGGATACATCAGGCTTTTCTGCCCAGTTTTGCCACCTTGTCCGATCCAAAAATGATTGGAAAATTTAGTTTTGCCCAAAAACCCCGTTTTGCCCCGTTGCCCCATTTTGCCCCGCTCTCCCCTACAACTATATTCGCTGCGTGTGGGGCTACAATGGAGAGCGGGTCAAAACGGACCGCTTTCACGAATTTTCCGTGGGACACAAAAATAGAAAGTCTCATCCGAAACGGAGGACGCTGGTCCGTTTTGACCCGTGATTTCTTTTTGCCCCATTCTCTCCTTCGCAGCCTCCAGTTAATGCACTGCGAAGCGCGCCCTCCCTGACTAGTGGAATTTGTACAGGAATCCCTTCTACGCTCGAAACATTGCCGAGCACTACGCTGTCGTGTACATTGTGACAAACGAGAACGAGTGAAGGAAGGAAAAAGGCTCGAAACGAATTTTACTGCGCAGGAAACGGAAACGACGATAATTTAAAAAATTCACCCACAATGGTGACGATAGGGTAAAATACAGATAAAATATCATAGATCATAGCAAACTAACATGAACATAAAGAATGGCCCGTCTCAAATGGAGAAGACCGTTTTAACCCGCTCTGTCCTACATATACAGTGCACGCTACAGATATGACTTCCGAGGATAATTGCCTTCGTCGAGGGCTCCGCATACTCGATTCTTAATTATACAGATCGTAATTTTCTTCCAATTTCATCGACGGAATGGTGATGAAGCTTTTTCTTTTTTTCCACCGTATCTACAATGCGAAAAGATAGACGGTGGGTGGGATCGAACAGACCGATACAAAAATAGAGTAACGCGAAATACGAGAGGCATAATACACGCCACACGGGTATTATTACCGTCGACACGGCTGCATGCGGAATCATAGACATTATCCAGATATTCCGAGTCTATTAATCTCGAAATAGTCGGTCGTAAAAAAAAGAAACGCAGGAAGACGAAGCGTGATTTTAATGGTAGCGTGTCACGATAAGAAATAATGCGAGAATACCCGCTGTGAATGTAGTTCGCTCGCTGCATGGGGGCATATACATTTTAACTCGTGCGAAGCTGGGAGCTCCAGCGGTATTTGTCAATAGACGTGAAAAAAATCCGACAAAACATGCATGCGCTTTGGGACCGAATAATCATCGTTACATAAATTACAGGAAAGTCGGATATCTCGGCAAGGCACCGATGAGAAAATATAAAAATAAAAAAAGAACATCGATGAACTCTCCTGCGACCTGGCGCTGTACGAGAAAATACGCTCGCGTGACGTTTGCGCCTACCCTCCACACAACGACGACGACGACGAAGACTGTACGAGCTCTCCGGCTATACTAGACTCACCGGTTTGTATTATACGGTTATCGATCTCTCATACTCGGGAGAAGTTGGGAACGGGATCGATGCACTCTGGCGACTATACATCTTCGCTGGCTATACGAACGTACGCGTCTTTGCTTTTTCTCCGTGGTCGTGAATCGTGTGTGGATGCACCCCGAACCGAGAATACATCATTATCTCTTACGAACACTCTCGTCCGTAACCGGGTTATACGTTTTATTCTATTCGAAGAGTGCAGGGGGCGCCGTTCTGGTTCGAGCGAATTCCGTGAAACAATAGTAAGCATTCCTCCCTCATTTGTTCTCGATAAATTTACCGACCAGGCAAGGGCAAGTCAATCTCCGAGGGACTGTACACCAGTGCACCGGCGGGTTTACTTCGGACAGCTTGACAAGAAGATGGCTGCAGAGTTAAGTCGCCTAATTGGTGGATCAGCGCGACGAAACTTCTGCAATATGTTCGAGGCCGGCAGTCCTTGCTTTTTCTCCGTGGCCGCGAGTCGGGTGTGGATTCATCCCGAACCAAGGATACATAAGTATCTCGTACGGACGCGAGTAACCGGGTTACACGTTTTATTCTATTTGGAAGAGTACGGGTGGCGCCGTTCCCGTTCGAGTGAATTCCTTCCTCATTTGTTCCCGACAAGTTTACCAGACGGCCAGACGAGGACGAATAAATTTTCGAGAGACTGTAATGTACACCAGTGCACCGGCGGAGTTACTTCGGACAATTTACCAGGACGATGGCTGCAGAGTTAAGTCGCCTAATTGGTGGATCAGCGAGACGAAACTTGTGCAATATGCACGAGGCCGGCAGTTGTGGATTCGTCAATAATCGAATTTCATCTCACCCACGACTTCACCTCGATGCTTCGCGCAGGAAGATACATAACATCTTCGACCTCTCTTGCTCACTGAATTGGATGTAACGCCAGTTCGGCGAAGCGACCGAACGCGAGTGTGCGAACGAGCTGTAGGGCCTTGCTGCGTAGTGCCCCGTTTATCACTATAGTTTCTCCGGTCCGCTGTACCGATTTTCCGTTCGAAGTGTCACAAACGATATTTCTCGAATCGTTCGGTCCCAGTTACATGTGCGCATGCTCCGGATCCCGAAACACGCACTCTTTAATTTTTATCGAAGGATCGACCCTCGAGTGCGACCGTTGGTCGCAGGCTGACATGTGTTTTATTTTTATTTTATTCTCGATCATAAAAATTTAACCGAAAATCCCCAATGATTGATTGTTCAGGACGGTGTTACGATCGTGTGAAAAAAATGACCGGGACGGATGTAAAAAAATAGGAAGAGGTCCCCATTTTTCAAATGTAAAGAATATAAAAGAGAGAGGAGAGGTTCAAACAAAAAGGAACACGTAAAAAATATTATGTCCGAACCGGAGGATCTGAAAAATTGTTATTCGGAAAGACATCTCGTGGACCAACTTTCAATGTTGTAAGAGATATTATGAGAGAAGTAATTCTTGCAGGTGAAAAATGTCAGTCGTGGAAAAAAGTTAGGAAAAATTCGAAGGGCGTGATGAAAAAGGGGAAACGTTGTTAACGTTTAGTCGACGTTATAACACCGAGCTTTACGATCCCTCGTATACAAATAGCGTCACAACGGGGGAGAAAGGCTTTCGGTGTATATATGTACTATACTCGTATCGCAGAGCTACTGGTAGGGTAGACGCCAGGAGCCTAAATCGAAAGTAACTGAACAAACGATTATTTTCCTTTACCCGAAGGGACTCGATTTTTTTACATACGCAATACGCTTATTTAATAATATGTACATACGTTGACAATGGATCCCCGATAACATACGTATAAATTTTCATTGTTTTATTCATAGAAAAAAAGAGGCAATGGAAGAACGAAGCGTTTCACGACGAGAACTGCCGCGACTACTGCACGGATATAAAGGAGATGCGTGCATAGAGGAATGGAGACCGATTTGACAAAGCCATCGCGCCTCTCAGTTGACCGAATGTAACTAGACGTGACCGAGCGGCGAACCAGACTCGAAGTCTCATCTATGTGCAAATCATCGCCGGCTCCACGACCGCAGACACGTGAGAAATTTCATAGAGAACGAAATGAATAAATTGAATCCAGAGGGGACAAGTGTCTAACCTGCGAAGAGCGACTCGGGTCAGTTTCTCAGTCCAGATGCAAATTCCCTTCTGCACGGGTTAACTGCTCTAGTAAGTACCGCACGAAATAAACGGTTAGAAAAAGGTTTGCACGTTTAACAAACTTTTTAATGCTACAAAAGTTTACAATTTTTATCTCGTCGATTTTACTCTTGTATTTGGTTAAAAATACGATCAGGCGATTAAAAAAAAAAAAAAAAAAAACCTCTGTCGATAACGAACGTTTGTTAAATGTAGACACCTTTTTCACTGTGCAACAGTGTGATCATAAAAAGCCGATTACGAAGCTACGTAATAATCACACTTGCGAGTAAGGTTAACGAGGTACAAAAATAATTACGCAATTAAGTGATCGCGAAAGGTGTACACAGGACCGAGAACAAAACCGCAATAGTCGTCAGGATCGGTTAGATAAAATAAAAAGAATGTTTGGTCTGTAAGAAAAAAAAATAAAAGCCGACGAAGAAAAATCATGTAAACGGGCGTGAAATCCGTGATGAATAGTAATCTGCAGTTTTTCGAGGAGAGAAAACCGAAGGTCGAAAGTTTTCTACTCGCCGCAAGTGCCGCGTCAAATGTGCGGTTCTCCAGTACGCGTCTCGTTCCGAGAAAACGTTTTATTGCCTCAAAATACTATAAACGCGATATCCACCGTTCTATTCTCGCAGCCCGACGCATTTATATCCCGATCTGGTATGCGATCGATTTTTGTTTATCGTGTCAGATATTATGACATTCCATCACACGTGCCCCCTCCCGTCTGTCGCAGATATCATAATAATAATAATGAATATAATAGAGAGAAATAAAAACTCACCAGTTTTCTCGGTTAACCGCAGATAGAACGAGAGCACTACAATAGGAGTCGACAGATGACGAAGCTCTGCCAGATAGCACACGTCCTCCTTTGTTCCGCCTCGTTCACTTCCGCTTCGATTAGTGTTCTTTGCCCGTTGGTAACTAGCGCGGGATAACCAAGTCCGCTAATTGATGACGATGTGTACGCTTGATTGATTTATCGACGGCACAATCTTCTCATCACTTCCTCTTCTTGTGTCTCACTTCCGTCTCTTTTCTTACTCCGTCGCTTTGCCGACGTTCGGGATCGACGGGCTCGAGCGGCACACTGCTACACTCCGCAACGTACTTTCGACGACAGACCGACGAGCTTTGGCTTCGGAGGCCGTACACTCGAACACCTGTAGGATCACGGAGAAAAGTCCTTATTCTCCGTCGGGACGCTCTTCTCGACTGCCAGGCTTTCCCGTTCTTCGATAAATTTCACGGTAAATCCAACGCTATGCCGGGCCGGCTTACATTCGGCCGACGACTTTTTTCCGTCGATCCGTCTAGATTCTATTCAAATTCAAAGCTATAACGAACACTTTTTTGCTCCCTGGCGTGACTCTGGTTAAAGTTACGACCGATAAATGGAAAATATGAGCCAAATCCCATCGTTGTTAGTTGGAGTAAGGTAGATCGGGTCGTACAGATTTTTTGTTTTCAGACGGGTTACCGATTTTTTTCCTGTCTACCTACCACGGCGTCATGCAGATTCATCGGGTTCGATTAATTTGTGAAATATGAAAAATGTGAGCGGGTCATTCTTTACCCTCGTTCTCGTTCGCTTGTCGACGAAAATCGGAGATGAGGATGTTTTCTTTTTTGCGAAGGTTCTTAGCCTGGGTGGGACGCCGGTGGTGGCAAACGATGTTTACGAAGCACGCGGACGCGACTGGACGCGCTCTCGACGACTACGTTAGTGAGAAACGTGCTTCGACGGGCAGCGCGCGCGCGCGCCGACGCGGCATCTCGTGGCTCTCTCACGCAGGCGCGACGACTCGCCACACGGCGTTTACAATGCATGTGACGGACGAAGATGGAAATAAGAAATGAAAAGCTCTCCGAGACTCGGGAGATGCACGATGATGGACGGAAGTAGACGACGGAATAAAACTTTGGACGAGCCGTTTTTTTCAGCGACCCCCGCAGTCGAAATACGACGATTACGATACTTTGGTTAGATCACATAAGTCACATAATCGAGCCCGAGAAGCGGCGATTGGAGTTTCGTAAATGAGTGACCCAATATGATGTTTATTTATAGCCTAGTATGCTTGATAAATGGAACCGCAAATTGGCTCGGATCGGCAAAACGGAAACCACCCGGCGATAGTCGAGAAGCTGATTTTCCATGACACTAGTATCACGTATATTTTTATTCCACAACGGCTTTACGAAAATAATTTTCTACACCCACACGCCTGTATTTAACGGATACGTGTGGATATAACGAATGGATGTTTTGCGGGGAATAAAAGATGGACAAAAAAAAGAGGTGGCGGTGCGAAAACTCACAGCGGTAGCGGGACACCGGAATAGGGGCCTCTCGACGGGAAGACCATCAGCAACGAACCATAAAACTATATATATTGCCATCGAAATAGGGTTAACGCGCAAAGCTTGGAAATTGGGTTACGCACTCACGGGCCAACGGGAGAGTTTCATAGAAATGCCTCGGCGAGCCTGCAGGTACGTGTGAGAGGAGATAGATAGACGAGAGAAAAAAAACTTGACATTCCATAAAACGTACAGAGCGGCTTTCAATGCCCCGTGCAGTCGCAGCTGACGCTGCCTCGCGGAGCGCGGCGGTATTTCACGAGGCGTGAATTTCGTTAAAGGTATTATTATATTGTCATACAATTTAATAGACAAAAAGTGGCAAAAAAATGTATCAATTACTTTAAAAAAAAGAGTATTTCGTATAATGGTTTTGAACCATATTACTCTACTGCTACTAATCCAGCCTCTGATTATAAAATGTATTATAATACATAAAAAAAGGGTGTGTTGTGTAAGGGTTATTGAAGCTTATTACTGTACTGCTATTGATGCCCCTCCCCCCCCCCCCCATTTGTTTAATCTCTCGTTTATAAATGACCTCCAGTCTCGAGTGGCGCGAGTTTACGATTTAATTTTTTTTATTCAATACAGATCGTAGCCTGCACAGCTGTATGACACTCGACGGACGGGTATCGTTTTCGAGTGCGTTCGTCCAATCGTCCCACAGATAGAGGAGTGTACTGATGCTGTCGAGTGTAACGACAGTGTGTATGCTCGAACCCGCTGGCTTGCCCGAGTCAACTTGACTCGACAGAGAGCCTAAATTGCGCTCACGATGCCGAGGGGGTCCCGGGTATCGTACAGCTGTAGAAACGTATCACCGACCTGTCGAGAGATTCTCTGTTCGAGAGCGGGCGTACGTGCGTTCTCCACTCGAAACTGCGGGGTATAGCCAAACAGCGTTGGTTCTGCACGGGCGAATACCGCCGCTGCTGGTCAAACAAGTAGGCTAGAACGAGTCTTGTTACCGGAAATGGAAGTGCCAAATGTGCAGCTGCTCGAGCACGCTGTTACGTTCCATTGTTTCCGACGACGGTTCTACCGCCGTAACTGTGTTTACATCTCAAGGCGAGCTATCCTCACGCGTTCGATGCAAATTCATGGTAAAAGACGATCACGATAAAATTGATAAGAGGGGGAGTCAGTTATTTTTTTATATTTTGTAGTTGAAAAAAAATGGTGCTTCTGCAGATTTTTAAATTCAGACCTAGACATTTTTTCACACGAGAAGAACACCGTCCAACAATCAAACCCGAGGAGTTCGGAACCAGTATTTTTTTACCGAGAAAAATAAATAAACCAGGTCTTTTTGCCTGAAATCGATGAACTTAGCGAAGCGGCGAATTGTCGCAGCCAAAATCAATACCGACGAAAATGTGCTGCTGTAAATTTTTTACTACGTCTCAAGCGTGTGACGCTTTGTCCGATATCTTTTTATTCGAGTCAGATAGAGAGCAGGAATAAAAAAAGAAGTCTCGCTCACTGTATTTTTTTCGATGTTCCGCACGCCCGTGGCGGCAGTCGAGGAGATGCGTTATTTTTAAAAAGGTGTCAACTTGGACTGGTACCGATCTTTTATCTTGTGATATTACGGTTGCTCCTGGTTCTCATTCCATCTATTCCTCACACTCCGTAACGAGCTTACGTATTCTGTTCACACGTGTACGACTGTCAGTCTCGCGGAGCCAGTGTTATTGTCGCTCGGTCGCTGACGACCAGGCTGTGAGTTCCCGAACGAATGCACAGACGCACACGGACATGCACAAGATACACACTGTACGACACATAGAGACGAATGCCGAGACAAATTGCAGAGCGTGAAGGTGACGTGTGAAGTGTAACCATGAGACATTTAACGCGTGTTCGCGGTAACAAATGAGATGCGAACATAAATATGCGAACATAATTGAACGACATAGAAATAAGAAAAGTTAGTCAGATCACGGAATCAGGCTATCGTGTAGAAAAACTTTGAAACATCCAACCGCCTCTCTTCGTATAATATATGTCCCCTAAGACTCTTTAGTGAGCGAATAAGGTCAGATGGAAAAATGAAAAATAAAAAAAAACGTCGCCTTCTCTCCGTCACCTTTGAGATAACGAGGAGAAGGACGGAAAACCCGAACGCGCACCCCACAGCCGCAGAAATGTCGCGCGCCTGGTACGCGACACGGAATCTAATACTCTCCTTTCGCGCCCGAGGGACTGAAGCGCGTCGCGGTGAGGCGATACGCGAGATTGCAAACGAAATATCTCCATCGCCTCGTATTTCCTCCCCCCCCCCCCCCCCCCATGCATACGTAAAAGAAATGCGATACGAAAAATCGAATAGCGATAACCACCGCCTAGACTCTAAACGACGACGAAGATGTCTACTCCATCATCTAAAGTTGTCGTTGAGTTTTCCACGAGAGAGCTGAAAAAGAGAGAATGAAAAATGATCTCACCAGAGCGACTGCCATCTCACCGGATTCAATCTCGACACAACCGTGGGGAAGAACGGGGTACGCTCTTCAGTTGCGATTTGCAGCCAACTCCGATGTCTGAAAGCGAAAAAAAAAAGACATTTCCGTCACTCAGTTTTATCTCGTGAGAAATTCATGCAGACGGACAAATGTGCAGGCAGAGGTACGACGGTAATACCGTCAAATATCGGATTTGATGTAATGAAAAATAAAATTTGCGGGGCACAAGTGTGCAATTTTTTCGTTCTCCATCAAGATTATCAATGTCCCGGTAATTGAATCGTTTTCGCGGAAAATTATGTTTCCAATTTGTTCATAAAGCTTTGGACATTGCGTCGGTAACGGCGAAACGGTGTGTACTCCTTAACAGAAACGGAATATTCCACTTGAGATAAAAACTTGTACACTCGCCCTTTTTCAATCATGTGTTCATCGAACCTCTAGCCCTCTCCATCACGTCCGTGATGTGTCTCTCAGCGCCCGTATAATTCAATTATCTCGCGGCGGAAGCAGCAGCAGCAGCAGCAGCAGCAGCAGCAGCAGCAGCAGCAGCGACGACGGAAGGCGAAGAAAAAACCGTTGTGAAACGGAAAAGGATCGTCTGGGAGGTCCAAGAAAAATGAAGCGTCGCACACTTTATCTGCGGCGAGCCCCGGCCAGGAGATAGCTCAAATATTTGTCGAGTGAATAGCCGATATTTGCCGATCAAACATTTGCTTACTCGCGCCTCACGTGCATTCGCTCGTGCTCGCGCGAATACTAATAAAGTATAGTTCCCGTCTTTTACTTATATCGACTGCTGAGAGACGGAAGGGCGTAACCACCACGTAAAAGCATACGTGTTACGTCCTTTTGTTTCTTAGTAGGCACCATCTCGGGAGCTGCGTTTGAACGAACGAAGAAAATATATTTCCTGAAGGGGTTCAGGGTGAAGCGAATGGGGGATTTCATGTGTTCTATGAAAAGCACCTAGCACGCATCAGATCTGTGCACGTTGGAAGAAAGTGAAGCAGGAGAGAAATAACTATTCTTCAGGCGGGATTGTTCTATCGGACGTAAACCCTATCAAATGAAATAGTGATAAATATATTTTTTTTTTAAATAATTTCAACGATAATAATAAATAAAAATAATGAAATGAAATATAAAGACGAGAAGAGGTAATAAAATTGAAAAACTTCCGCAATACTTATCTGGCACGGTATACGGAGCTTTTACGCCCTTTGAGCAGATTGTTAACTTCCACGTGAGGCTCAACCCTCATAGCCAAAACGAGGACTCGTGCGGATAATTGATATGCAATCAATAATAATCACGTCGCCCACGCCCCGCTCCGATCTGATGATATGTTGCCTTTTACAATTCTAGATACCAATAAATCGATGCGGACACTATTTGCGATGGTGTGCACAATAAAAAAAGTTTGTACTTTTTACAACAACTTATTGCCCACAAATGGCCACAAAATTTTATTTGTCAAATTTCCGATCGCACCATCCGTCTTTAGTTTCACAAACAAAAATACAATCTAAAAATGTTAATGACACGGGAAATAAAAGGACAGATTTGTACATTCAAACCTTAACAAACGAGTTTGTCACTTAACAAAATTCTTTTTACGACATTTCGTATTTCGATTTTACGAAATTATTTTTTACTGTGTACCCTAGTAGGACCTTATCGGACCGTTAAATCGAGCCCTGATAAGGTCCTGTGAAGGCCTTGGTAGGGCCTAGTCAGGGCCCGATGTAACGCTCTGAAATTTGTACCAGGGTTAATGGAGAGGCAAAGCCGCGATGGGAAACGGAGATGAGAACGAGCAGGTTCGTTAGCACCGTCATTGCTGCCAATTGACTGGAATTAATTTAACACGCCGCCATTATCTTTTAATGTCATTAGTTTAATCCGAGGGTCTCGGCCGCGGTTGCACTGCTGGTCTGAAAGTGCATTATCGGAGCTGAGCGCATCGCGCCGCACCCTTCCTTCGTCTCTCTCGGTTCGTATCAACTTACATTATAGATAACGTGTAATAGCGACGGGCGAGCTAAAAGCCGGGAAATAGCATCGACCTATTACACCGTTCGGATGTCTCGCGTTTCTCAGAGTACCGTTAGTTATTTGCAACACACATTTATGCGTGCTTGTATAATGTTTGCGTGGCGTGTTTATCGTCACTAACACCATCAGCGCCATTTGCGCGTTTCGGAATTTTTTTTTTGTGAATGGTAAATAACGAAAATAATATTTTTCGTTATTTACTAAAAAAAAATTACGCCATCGGAAAATTACTGCCATGTCTTTTTTAGACAGCGACAATAAGGTAGGTTTTTTTCGGTAGCGGTGGCACGTTTCACCGGCACCAATCCACGTGGCAATATTTGTCACGATAATTCAATAAACACCTGTTTCATTCTCTTCATCTACACCTCAGCTTCTCACGGTGTTGGCTCGGAAAATGGATCTAATAAGATCGCAAGGATATCCGCTGACCTCCCAACTTTTCTCCGTCCCGACGAACTCACATTTGTTCTGTCGTTCTTATTTACCGGTAATGATGCGTGACATTTCACCTCAAAGCGAAACGGGAATTGTGCAAGCACCGAACATTCCTTGCTGCCTCGTTTCTATCGTACATATCGCACACAGAAATAGATGCAATAAATTTGTCAACACGCTCGCAGCTATTGGAAATTCCGATGCGTTCGATTTGTTATTTCTCTCGTCGGTGCCTGCGTGCAATGTACGAGATACGTTTATTATATCCGTTTATTCAGGCACGCAAGAGTTTTTCATCATCCCCGTATGTAGGGGATGAAACAGGGAACCGTGCGAGAGTTGTCTGTCATGTTCCAACCATTCGTGGAAACGATTTATTTACGCATCGAGGACAACTCGTTGAGGCGAGAGAAATGTGTCGCTTGGATCCCGATTGATTCAACAGTGCACCTATTTTTATCGTTTTTTTTCCACGCACTGAAAGAGGAAACAGGATACTGCTTTATAAATAAAGATGAGCGAAAATAGATCTGGACGTCCTTTTTCGGTGTCGCGAGCATTTCGTATGGCGACGATAATCCGTTTGTAATATATATCGTTGCCGAGAGCGGAGTTTCCATTGCGATAAAAACGGTATTTCAGCTGACGAATTTATCACAAACATAAATATAAATTGTCGCGAGAGTTACCGTACGAGCGTAACAACCACGCTGTTGGTAAGAGTTAATGGTATTGAAATTTATTTGGTAATTATGCATTTTCGCGTTTCCACTCGGTACAATTTGCACAGCGACCAGTAAAATGAACTAATCAGTCTGTGCATTCATGAATTCATAATTATCATCGATCGGAATTTCTATCGTGTGCCATCGCTCGGTATCTTATCATCGGTCGATAACACCACTCAAGTTTCGTTAAGAGTTACCAGCTGGGGCTATATATTCTTCCATCGTCAAAACGGCTCGTTGGATTCTTTCGCTACCTGTCGAGCAATCTTCGCAACTACTGAACTGCAGCCAGGCCTGTTTTACCGACGGGAAGTGTATGCAATTTTTTTATTCCAGCGATACATCAATCGCAGTCTGCCCTCGACGAACACTTTACCCAGTTCCCTATTCAAATTTCAGCCTCAATATTACTGACATAATGAGTCATGTAGCATTATTCATTCGTCAAGAAAGCCGTGCTTGTCTCGCGCGATAACATCTACTCTCAGCCTGTATACATCTCTCAACGAAGAGGTACTCGTCTCCGGAGTGGTTCTCAGTGGATCTACTTACGTAGCGGTACACTACACCTCGTTATACTTACCAAAGGACGAAGATGAGATCCGTCCGCTCGAGGGTATGCGGACTTTTTCGCAAAGTCTGAATAAGGATGGTGGCGGAAGGTATGTTCATTCTCGTAACCGCGTACAGCACGTCGTCGTTACTCATTACCGCCGGGGAGATGCATCCCCTTCCGAGCTCTGCAGCCACGTCGCGAAGATTCGAGGGGATGCGGACGAAAGACAGAATTTAATTTGCGAGTGTAATACGAGGCGCAAAAGACGCTCGACCATTATAATACTGGTAGTGGTGAGGTGCATTGCATACATTAAATATAACTATACACACTGTACTAGAGGGACAGCGACCTGCGACGGATAAACCACGTCCTGTACCGGTGAATCTCCACCCGTCATAAAAGATAAAGGGTATCTGACGCAGAGAAGTCGACTTGGTGGGATGAAAGAAGACTTCGTAGTAATCATTTTTTTAAAGTCGGCTCACTGTAGAGGGAAAAAATGATGGAAGATTTAACGCTGATTTAATGACTTCGGTAAACCGTTCGCCGAACTAAACATTTCATGAAGTGGCACATGCTCTCAAGAGTGGGCGATAGCCATTAAAGGAAGGAAGGAAAAGAAACATTTCATGATCGAATCTGTTACCCACTGGTTTAAAAAAAAAAAATGAGATACATCTATGACATGCGACGACGAAAAAACCTATTTGGACGATTGTAGACGCACAATTATGTACTTAAGATTACCCTCTGTGTAAACTGCGGTCTATATCGATAGGTTCATATATTTGGCAGACTCATATAAGAGAGTTACCGTAGGTTAGATTTTTGTTTCTGCGGGTTCTCCCAGAACTACGGTACACCCTTTGATCCCCAACGCCGCGACTCCCGCGAACAAATTATTCGATTAGGAACAGCACACAATCGCTCTTATCTGCGAGATAAAGTGGCGTGTGCTATGCGCAAACACTCGAGGTCCCGATAAAAATGTGATCAACCCGTGTTTAACACTCGACGGTGGATTAAAGAGATTAAAGCTTCAACAGGGTCGCGTGGCCGCTAGATTCTCGAAGTTTAGTGGCTATCCACACTCGTCGTTATCACGCAGTCGGTCTAAATAGATAATAGCATACCGGCTCCTGGTGCCCCTTGTTGCCGAAGGCGCGTTCCGCCAACGCCACTTTTCCATGCATCATCTCATTACCTAATAGGCATGAATTGTTACCAACTCGGCTTGGGTTCCCGCAACAAAGGAGGAATACCGATCGCACGGTATACTTATCCGTCGGTACATCCGCCACATACCTGCGCGCTATAATAAACAGGCATTGACGAGGTTCTTCTTCAAACAATCGACTGCCTCGTGACTCTGCACTCGAGCGTTCGCGGACCTTACCTCTCCGCTAATGAAACGCAGACTATACCTCGTTTACTGGCTGTGCAATCTGCTTCTCGGTCTCGGCCGTAACTTCGATATTCGTATGCTACTAGTCACGTTGTGACTCGGCACATTTGTCGTCTTCCGGGGGACTTAAACTCACCTACCGCACGTTTCATCGGACGTGTCTTTGTATTCCATACGGCGAAACTTTTGCGCATCGGGTATATAATATATAAACGCACCATGTTCGCGATTCGCCTTTATAGTTCTTTCCACTGTGTTCGGTGACTCGTTTGGACCGCTCTTAGACTCGGTTCGCATTCCATACCGCACGTTAGTTTATCAAACGTACATCGGAAACTGCATCGGTAGAGCGAATCGTGAATCCATTAGAGGAACCTCGACGACTCGTGTGCTTTTTGCGCAATGCGGAGGCGTCGCCTGGAACCGCGGGGGGTGCGCGAGCGCCTCGTCCCGTTCAATGGCAATGGTTACAGATACGCGAGTAGTGCACTACGTTGATGCAGGATGCATACTTTGGAGCCGGAGAATCGGTAAAGAGAAGTGGAGTGCCGGCAGATGGGAAGATGTTCGAGCGTAGGCGAATTCCACGAACTGGGGGATCTACCGTCGACCCTTCTGGTCGCTACTCTTCATAAATTTTCTTCCTTGGGCGTGTATCCATGTTCTCTCGACTCCAATTCCAGAGTCTTCAAAGACCGAGTGCTCGGAATGCTGGAGTAGAATAAATCGGCGGATCGAATTACATGGATGTTGTGACGGATGGTCGCTTGGATGTAATAAACAAATATTCAAGCCGAGTTATTATATAAATGAAAAATACTTTATTAGTCGAAGTTTCTGGAGAGTGCACCTCACTCGGTGTCGATCGATGCCGAAGTGAAGTTGAGTCGCGAGGTTTTTTTGACTGTCGGTCGTGGCGCTCGATAAGAACGTGCTCTCTCTGCGGGCCAGCCTAGCGATCTCATGTCCTGGATGCGTGATAGCTCTCATTAAGGGCTTCTCCGAGGGAGAAGGAAAGCGAAAAATAATGCTAAATAATCGAAAAATAATGCGCTGACAATTAACAAAGCGGCTGGGCTGTTACATTGTTCAATGTTCTGATAGAAAATGGAGGAGGTAATTGGAAACTACAATACAGTGGAATCTCTGTTGTGTTACCTTCACAATTCGAGTGTTCCAATTGAACCGGGCAAAAGGTAGAAGGAACTGCGATTGGCCCTTCGCATAGCTTGTTCGTTTCTGTTCTTTTTTCTTTACTGTGCACACTGTACTAAACTTTTACTGTAGTATATTGGATCTGAGTAGCGTAGCTTCCGGCGACATTCGTCGACCGGGTGGTGGTTTCATATCCGTCCCCTGCTTGGTTCGTTTCGATATACGAACGTCACGCGAGATTGAGGCAGACGAACACATAAATCGCGAGTTGTACGATCGTCAAACCAGCGACGCGAGCGTAATATCGAAATACAATTGGAGAAACGCCAGACGTGGCGCTATTTCAGCATGGGACATTTATTAGTGGAAGAATGACGCGAAATGTTAATCTCGGTGAATCATCACTCGGCGATTGAGAGTGACTCATGCGACGAGGGGATTCACGGGCGCTGATGTTACTACCGCTCGTCCGCCCAATTCACGATACAATTCTTATCGTCCGAGCGAATTGGCTGTTGCGAATCGGCCTGGCGCGAAACAGGTTTCACTGGCCGTGAACTTTCGTCGGGGCCGATACAGCAAGGATATTCTCGAGAGCGACGCTGATCGTCGGCCTTTGAAGTGATTTTTCTAAAATGATCGTCGAGTATTGTGTGAAGATTGCGCCGGTGGAATTAATTAAGTGGCTGGTGAAATCAGAACTTTTCATTGGCCTTGTGCACCGCCTCGTCCAGCACAATTTTCGCATTCGTCCCCTCGGCCAGGCTGCACAATCCTAACTCTCTCATTTCAACTCCTACGTTGCAATTTATCACGCGCAACGAGCTAGAGAGCAAGTCGTCTGGAAATGAGCTTATGCAACTCGGGCACTGCAGTCAATGGTAGATAAGATTGTAGGCGTGATTTTAAGGATATCCTCACCAGAATCACGAGGGGGGAAACTGGAGAGGGACTTCGCTGAACGAGCTAGTCAGCGCCCGAGCGAGCCAAAAAGTAACAGACGTCGGACGTTTTTGGACAAAAGACAAAAACTGGACCGTGAATCATCTTCAAATTTTGACACAATCTGCCTCGAAGCGTGCTGCAAGATGTTACCTTTTTAATTCTGATTCGAACAAACATTGGCGACGACAATAGGGACATTCTAGTTGACTGAATCGTCCATATTTATGATTACGTTTCGGTGATCGTTGTGCGAACTCTGCGAGCGCGATTCTCTTTTCCCGGCCGGACAGTAAGCTTTCACAACCAACAATGGTACGCGGATATCGAAGAAGCAAAAACCGTGACGCACTCGCGCTGTTTGTTGCGTGCGGAGTAGACGGGAAAGTCCTTAATTGAACGTCGCCGACGAGGACGTAGCCCGCGAATGCTCGTTCCCGGCATTTCTTTCCATGTACATTGTACGTCGCGCAATGGAAAAAGATCATATCGGCGTTTCGCAACACCCGAGTCCACGTGTATCGCACACGCGGGTCCCTCTCATTATCGCGATGCGCAAAGCTAAATCGGTATACACAAACACCAACAGACGGTTTTCCTTTTTAAGTCGTTTATTACATAACTCTAATTGGACCCATTTTCCATCGGTCGGATTAAATTTAATAGGTCGCTTTGATTGTACGGGCAAATTTTGATTGCTACTTTTCGATCTCGTTAACTCCGCTTCCTTTGCAAATCAGGATTCGTCAATGGGTTTTATCAATCGGACCACGGTGCACGTCGGAGTGACGCCACTATCTCCGGTGAAACTCAGCTTGACGTCAGAGAGTCCCGACGAAGGAGGAGTGTCGGCGAGAGCTCATGGAGAGAGGCTGGACACGTGCTGTAATACCATCCGAGGCTTGACGGATCGGTTTTCGACGAGAGATAAGCGATAACAAGAAGTCCAGATGCTACTAATACAAACGTCGGTATATTTGCGCTTCTAACGCCAGCACTACCCCATGCCGCTATCTACATCAGACTTGGCTGTGTTTATTCAGTATTATATAACTGTGCTATCGTAATGTTGCCGCTGTCGGGACTCCGACGCGTAAACTGTGTCTGATGGCTCATTACAATTTGTCCTCTTTCTTATCGGTTGTTACCCCCGGCGCCTGCTCACTAGAGACGAGTCGTTGTAATCAGCTATTGGCAGTCGTCAGGCTAGCACTAACGTCAATGATTGTGGCTAATAATTATCAGCCGCGATAGATAATTCTATTCATAGGAAGAGAATAACTATGAAAGAACTGTCAAAGAGAATTCTAATTCTCTTTCATAGGAAGAGAAAGGGGCGAGATGGAGTAGCCAAGATATAATCGATGCTTTATCGTGCTCAGAACAGGCATTATGTTCACCCCTAATTTGCCCCGGACCCTCCACTGTCCCGGTGTTTTTTTGTTCTGAAAATAATTGCAATATCCCGTTTTGTCCCGTATTTGCAGTTTACTGCGGTTCCATTTACATTGTCGGATGGGAAAATCTTCGTTCCGGTCGGTTGCGGCGTCGGTTAATCCGCACAAAGGATAAACAATTGAAATGCATTCGCGGGCACGTATCGCACACGCGTTGCCGTAATTCTCCGGACGGGGAGTCCGTCGGGGCGTTCGGTCGCATAACGCGCGAGAACTGCGGTAGTAACCGTCCTCTCGCCCGATGTCGTAAACATTCCGTGACCAAGGCCATGGGTATTATGCACATGCTCCGCGTCGCGCGATGCATAGTAATTAAACCACTCGTGCTTGCCCAGGGAATCTCTATGATAGCCTATATCGCACTTGCACTTTTTATCTCGAAAAAGAAGGGCTCGAGAAAAAGAAATGTACGAGTCGACACGACTGTTTGTTTTTTGGTACGATCTAAAGCTCGAACTGCCGAAGTCGTTTGGCTGGGAGCTCCAACGGTCCGGCGGATGCCAAAAGAGGATCCTCTCTCGTTTATTTTTGTGTTACTTCCTCCCCCATCTCCGCATTCGAGAACGTACACCACGATTTCATGGATCGAATAAATACATACTTAGCGAGACACTTTAACACAGAGAGACCGAGAAAGCAGAATGCTGCCTGGCGTCCCTCGGTCTTGACCCGGTGCACGCCGAGTATCGATTGTTCCGCCGCCTCTCCATACTCCCATGTACGACACGTATACATCATGTACCTAGGTCAATGTGTGCACGTACGGATACATCGCGTACGTCCGCGTGTGTGGCCCGGAGGCCCGGATACAAAACCCCGCGGAAAAGTTGTTTGGCGACCTCGGTCTACGCGGCCCAAAGTGAACTTTGAATTAAGTATAACAACACACTGTACAGGCAAAGTCATGAAGGTTGAAAAATAAGTACCTTCCGTCTGGACGGAAATCAGACTTGCGTGGATGTAGAAATAAAGTGGCGAACACGACCCGATCCAGATATCATTGATCTACGTGCTGATCAGGGTGGTCTATATTCAAGCCCTTCGCCACCTCGACGCGAAGAAGAGAAGCAATCTGTCAGGGATGTGGATACTTCGTTAACCGGGTGCGAGGGAACTCTGTCGAGTGACTCTGTGTCAAAGTGCTCGAAAAGCACGGTACCGAATTTGCCTACCCAGTGGGCGCGAGACCGCCGTTTTCACCTCTACGAAGTTTCACCGTCGCCGAGTTTGCCGTACGTGACTCGATGGAACTTTCGGGGGTTTGCAATGCGATTTACAGTTCGCCGAGGAGGCTGCTCGCTATTTACCGCTGCTAATTAGACACTTGACCGCGAACGAGAGAGCGAGAGGGTAAGAGGGACGGAGGGGAGGCGAGCGGACGCTTTTTCGTGCTTAGGATGCTTCAATACACAAGAGGCCCACTGCCGTTTCCGTTCTCCTTCATTCCACATTCCGCTTCTCCGTCGACCGCGGGTTCGTCTTTTGTGTTCCATGCATACAATGCGACCGGAGCAGCAACGAGCGATTGTAACGAACCAACGACGGAGAGAGGCCCTTTCACGTTTTCCGCGATAAATTTCAATGCCGCTAATTACTCGCGGCAAGATACCGCCGGGGCGAGAGAGTTTTCCACCCGAGAGCTCTCGACCGAGCGCTCTTACGCGCTGAGAACACGCATCGGGACGAACGACTCGCGACGTCTTGTGCTAATATTTTCTCACGATTCGTACCTCGAAAAATTTATATTCTACAGAGGTACGTTAGACTCGTCTCCACAAATGGACCACTGAACGTTGTTCTACTTTGTTCGTTTGTCAATATTACTCTTTTTCCGGTAAATTTTCAAAGCGACTGGATACCATTATTCGCAAGAAAAATATGTCTAGGCGAGCAAGTGTACGCGTTTATTTGAGGCCCGACAAGAGTCTCGATTCCGGGGGCGTTCGGTCGAACTCTGAGACCGAAGTTTCATTCAGTATTCATAGCCGAGGACGACCTTTCGCGGTTTTTCCACGTTAGTTCAAGCCAGGCCTCTCGGTCATCGGTCGGCAGCTCGGCGAACGATCAATTAATCGTAAGGCGAAGACATTGTCCAAGCGTCTTTCGCATCGCATGTCCCTCGGGGTTAATCGATACAGTTAAGGTCAATCTCCCGAGAAATATGGGATCTTCAAACACGAGCGAGCGAGCTGGGAAATTGACAAGCCCGCGAGAAATAATAAATAAATGTTATCCGGAATTTGATATCGGCAATAAAAAATGGATCGTTGCGCCCCGAGTGCAAGAGGTCAGTCCTGAACTTGAGATAAATAAAAAAAAATTAATCATCGCTATTAAGATTAGTCCGAAAGTGAAACCATTGTGACATGTGTGATATGAGCTCGACACTTATCTGCACGCTCGGGAATTAAACTACTCGCTGATCCGGAAAGTTGCGAATTCAATGAATCAGCGAGCATGGTGAAAGCAAACAGGCCGTCGAGGAACTTTCGCGAGTTGAGCACCACTGGACACAGGGAAGTGGCAAGAGTCACGCACTGCCATAACGGGAGATGTGCGGGACGAACAATGCCAATTGTGAGCATGGCCGAGCGTGACCACTCTCGCCACTTCCCAAATCAGTGGTGCTCATGATCACATTCATTTTCGTCGGTTTCTCGCACCCGCGATAAATCGTATGTATGGATTATCCAATAAAGAATGAGATCTTCGAACCGAATGTGACGTATTTCCGGTATGACGTCACTTCCCGTCATACCGGTTTAAAAATGAGATTTCCAAACCGGAAGTGATGTATTTCCGGTATGACCTCGTTTCCGGTCGAAAAATGAGTTTTTGGAACCATTGTATAGGATATATGGCTCGGACAAATGGTCTTTCGCCAACATAGTTACTTTTTTGGCAGACATGAATTTTGGCCGCAATGAATTTGGCGTAAATGATACCCGACCAAGTGTATATGTTCTTTTTTTGTATCAATTCCTTGACGAACTATGCTTGATTAGCAGAACGCATGCGCGTTAACAGTGTTGGTTCCAACCTCGCGACGCGATGACTCACGATATAGCGGCTGATGCCTCACTTTTATGTACGCGACGAACAAGCATTATGTTTATCGTCTTTTGTTTCATTGCGTTTTCACTTAATCGTGTGATCGACCGACATTGATAGATATACCGCGCACTATCATTCGCGTATAATGTGCCTCGTACGCGAAATTTACGCGCTTCTGTACAACTATGACTTAACATGCATCAAAGCCGTTAATGGTCAGTCGGTATGTAATCGGACGGGCTCGGATAACGGCATAAATTGCCACACGACAGCGGTTTCACGAATCTATTACATACAGCGTATTTTTGTACGAGTGTTCATGCGACAGACGGACAATGCGTTACGATAGTCGCGACTAGACAGAATATTATCATTTCGTTATGTGCCTTTATCTGTCCACGAATCGTCAACGTACGTCCCCGATAAACAATATCGATGAATCAGCTCGATCGGTGAATTTGCATATCAGAGTTCCGTGCGCTGAACAAAGTATACGGACTGCCGTCTACGCTGTCGATGCAAAGTCACGCGATACGGATGGATTTTTCCCCGCATAACCCAGACGTTATCTTACGCAGCAAAACCATGAGGTTCACTATCGATCGAGCGTAGACGATAACGGAAAAACTAACGGAATATGCAGAATCGAAAAAAAAAAAACAACTGCAGAAAGCTTTCAATGTCGCGTGCTTGTAACTTTTAGGTATCGCCGTTTGCCAAGCGGCCGATCACTAAAGGATTAGAGCAGGGGGACGAGAGGAGGACGAATCGTGAATGACAAAGTCAACCGTGCCATTTGCACCGGAAATGGGTTAACTCTCCGAGCGTTCTCTGCGAACGGTCACTGCTATAACACGACGCATAAACTTCTACGTGTAGGATATTTATCTTGTACACTGTACAACGTATTATAGCAGTGAGTGGGCAGTGCTCTACGCGACTCTTAACGTAAATCGATCGGAGCAACTAATGGGCATGCTTCTCATAATCGCTACATATATTCGCGTCGTCATAAACTTACAATGGCGATTGCCGCTGGATAGTACCTCGACCTTGACCGATTTATAACACAGGCTTATTGAAAGCTTAACTGTACAATGTATGTACATCGAATTCTCGGAATGTAAAACGATGAGGGATACGCCCTTTTATCTCCGAGCAGCCAATGTACCGTATCTACATGGCATTAGCAGAGCACCGTATTCCGTGCGTTGGCAAAACAGCTATTTTAAAAATGTATCTTCTTCGAGTCTAATCGAAAAGTTCATGGAAAATTTCACGAACAGTGTTGCGCTTCAAAGAAACTTTATTTTGTAAAAAAAAGGGTTGACAGCCTATTTTAGAGTAACCACGACTATTTGTAAACTTCATTGCTTATATTATCGCTTGCGATATATATCATATTATGTTTCACTTACCCCCATGTGCGTTTTTCCGGGCGAAGCGATAGTATCTGTAAAAAGTAATAAATTAACGTTGACCTTGCTTCCTCTCTCTCTTATCATTGCAACATCCATGGAAGCGTTATTGTCCCCTCGACACAGACGAGAAACGACCTCCCCTACGGACTCCTCGGTCAACGTCGTTTCGTCTCGTTAAATCTACTGTACTCACGTAAGGTCAATTGAGTTTAAACGAGGCTGTAACCAGGAGTGATTCGCTCGTTCACGAAAAGATCCACTCTCGACGCTGATGTTCTATAGTTTGGTTCTGCGATAAAAAAAAAAAAAAAACAAAAAAGAAAAATCGCCCTGCCAATGGTCGAAGCCGGAAAGGAGGATGGTGTAAATCGAATACGCGAATTATATTTCGTTTGATTCGATAATGGCATTTAATAATCGTTATTCAAATTACAATGCACGCATCGGACAGTCGTTTTCACACGCGTCATACGCCGACCTGGAACACCGTCTCATTCGCTTCCCGCCTTTGTTCCGTCTCTCACACTCTCTCACCATTTCTTCGTCATTTCACATTCAACGTACTCATCGATCAGTCGGAGGGCAGCGACTTCGGCGCCGTTCCGCGGTCATTCTTTACATACATATTTTATTTCTTATTTTTTTTTTTTTTTTTATCATCGAGCTATCATGAACACAAATTAAAAACTTATTATCACAGACACGCATGCGAATGCTCGTGTATAATATAATATAGTTTCATAGCATTTATTATTGAAACGCGGAGCTTGTCGTAAAACGTTGAATTTTTCCTATGACTCATTCTTTTGTTTTCTCTCGATAATTTCGCCTTACACCCAATTTGCGTGAATCCATCGACTCGGCGGTCGAGCGAAATGTCTTATCGTCTTGTAAAATAAAAAAAAGGTTTCTTCTATCTCAGACCGTAGAATCTCGAAAAAAAAAAAAATCTCTGTCAATGTGTAAATATTAGTCAACTCTCCCCTTCGTACATAAAAATCTTGATTCACTCAGATCACACAGTACATTACAAGGTGGTATGCGAGGGCGACTATCGACTGGACAGTCTCAAGGAACAAAGAGAGCTCTATGGAACGTTAATGAGGCGTGTCGAAGATAGACGAGGCGAAATGTGTGTGTGTGGAGAGGTACCCGGCGACGCTCTCCGAACCGGTGTTCCCCGACCGATTGACCAATCAAAATCGGTCGTCGTGGTTACCCACCGGGCCGCGTTACATATCTTGCGCGTTCGAGTTGGGTATATAGATCGAACGGTTACAGTGCGCCGCACATAATATCCTATGTATAGATAGGTTCGCGCTGGCCGAGTCTGTACGTAGGATATCCGCACTGCGAGAACGGCCGATCGGTAGAGTTGGCTGCTGCGGTTCTTTCGTCCTTGAGAATTCGCTGCACACGTACAGTAGCGATACTGAAATGCAACTACCACCGACAACGAGCAGTTCCGTGTAGGCCTCTTCGCCCGCTGCTTACTTGCCGCCCGCGAATCCAGGAGCGAACCGAGAACCAGTATACCGACGCAACACACGAGACTTTTCGTGAGCGACATGATAAACCTCCCGCGCTACGTCGAGCCAGCGTACGAGTCTTTTTTTTGTTTTTTTTTTTTGCTTCTCGACTCGTTTCTTTATCGAGCCTACAACCGGGAACCGGAGCCGGGTATTATCGCTGGAGATCCCGATGATAAATTGGCGAAATACGATCGGAATTGGCGAATCGAAGCTCATTGATTATGTCATTGGGTGAACGATATGGAGGTGGGTCAATGTATGGACACAATTGAGATGTCCGATCTTAATTTCGTCGAGGCAAGAGAATCAACATTTTTAGAGTAAACGAGCCTTTGCACCGAGAAAACCTGACGGAAGTCGGGATATTTTGCGTGGGGCGACGCAGTTTAGCGATTGGATGGGAGCTTACGTGGTACAGCTGGGGTGAGGGGAGATTGTACGGTAGAGCGGAGCAAAACGGACCATTTTTTACCAATTTTTCACTGCTCGCCTTCGAAAGAACTTTCGGCGACCTCTGACCCACTCGCGATCTTTGCCATTAGGTTTTTTTTTTTTTTTTTTTTTTTTTGCCATTCTTTTCATTCCTTTTTTCCTTTCATTCTTATTTCTTATCTTCTTCGTTCTTGTCTTATCTCTCAATCTCGATCATCCCCGGGAAAGGCGAGGATCGATTGTCAGTGATGCGCCTCCAGAACACGAAGGAGGATTGAGTGTAATTCCGAGAGGAGTTAAAAAAAAGTCTACTCTATCGAACTTTTGGTTACGTTCTATCGCGAGTCAAAGACATCGGAGAGATTGCTGGCAACACGTGATGGTTTACTGGCACGGCGACGTACGTCGGGCCCGACTCGCCCTTCGTGCCATCGGTACTGCGGCATTTTTACCCTTGAACAAAATTCAACCCCGAGCGAGGCAATTTGACGATTAAACGCCCCGGCACGTTAGCGAGCTCGCTACCGGTGCAGACCCTGTTAAAATCACACGCAAAGAAGGATCAAGCTAAAAATTACAGTATAGCCCGAGAAAAATTACCATAGCACGTACGGTAGTCGACGACCGTATCGGCACATGTCAACAAGCTCGAGATTTACAATAATTTTTATCACAATTATCGTAAACCTAAATGCCCTAAAATTTCCATAGACACGGTACAAATTCTGAGGAATCTCCAGCCTTTTTTTATACACGGCGACACTACAATAAATTTCATAACTGGATACAACCGATTTCGATAAAAGAATATCTCGCGTCAATGTGTCTCGATAAATTATAACCTGTCTGGTCATCGTGACGTCATTATTCGTCATCGAGTATGAAAGTGTGTATTACATGAAATATTATCACAGTGAAAGGGAAAGCCCAGTGTGACTCGAGAGGGTCAAATGTGTCAACGAGAATCTGGCGACCTATTCGCCTTCGCGCTTGTATTTGTTTTTTTTTTTTTTTTTTTTTTTCACTCCGGCATCCTCCCGTCTCTCGGACGATCGATGCCACACTCCAGGCAGCCCGACAATTTTCAAAGCATTGTCTTTGAGAGAGTGTCACGGCGGAGACTCGTCGACGGTGTACGACACCGAGTGGCGCCAAACCTCCCCGACGAGAAACACAGCGCGGGACACCTGTTTCTGGGCCACAGCGATTTCACCCCCGAGCGACGTACACGTATCGATATAACCGCCATTCTCGTTTTGTTTCCCGGGAATTTAAAAAAACCCACAGATTCGGGTCACGCTTGTATCGATCCCGAATAATTGCATCGTCCGATGCGATCCGTCGGTTGCATACAGCGAAGAGTCCCTGCCCGCAGTGCCGCGTACGATTAACGAAACGAGAAACGGAAAAAAGAACGAGTGACGAAAGGGGTGAAAAAAAAAAAAAAAAAAAAAAAAAACCAAATCGATTCCGCCTCAAGCGCGAAACTAAGAACCCCTGATTAATTGGGATGCAGTGGATGAGTACCGATCCGTAAAAACGCGCCGGTCGATTTTAAAGGATCGAGCATCGAGCTCCGACGAACTCGATGCTCCTAAAAGGAATGGCCGTACACGATCGAATGTTCCGTGTGACGAAAGTTGGCGCACGTAACATCACACGACGTTTACTTTGATTGCGGAGTAACCGTGTACCCATTTCTGGCACACCGCGGCTCACACGGAAACCCGAGATACACGAGTAGTCCGAACGAGTGGGCAAAGAATCATAGGAGCTGTACCGATTCGCTTCAAAGGCCTCTACGGTGCATTCGAACGGACGCTTTGCTTTTTGCGCGCTCTACTCTCGAGAGTGTGTCAAAAAAACTGAATGCGAAAAGTGTCGGAGAAGGAGTGAGCTTAGCCGCAGCGAAACCACATATGAGAAAATTACGCGTTCGACCGGGGTGAGATGGACCCCGGGGCGAGATGGGCCAGCGAAAAATCAGGCTGGCGCGAAGCATAACCCCGAGTAGAAATTTTCGAGCGTTACATCGAGCTCTGATAGGGTACTGATAAGGCCTCATCAGGCCCTTATCAGGCCTTCTCCGGATCTTATCAGGGCCCGATGAAACGCATGAAAATTTCTACTGGGGATCTCGCCCCGGTCTCCCCTATACCGATTGCTCATCGGGCCTCGTCGAAGTGTGAAAGACACGACGAATTTTAGGCTGTGGTGCGTGCGACCTTGATAGACGAGCTAGAAAACCCGAGGGTGCTGGTAAAAAGAAGGGAAGAAACATAAAACGCAAAGAGCCGGGGTTAAACACGCCTGGCGGAGTTCCAGGGTCTCGAGAATTAAGCGGCGATCGGCACCTCCCGGTGCGAGTAAGTTCTGCCTCTTTAAAGTGCTCGGGTGCACGTCCTTAATGGCGTTCACGCCTCCGGACTCACTCTCTTCCATTCTATTTCTTTTTCGATCCTCGTGCGAGAAAAACCCCGCCGTTCGGTTAATGCATTCGAACGCCGAGGATAAATTTCTCACGCGCAGGCTTTTTTTGGCCGTCGAAAAGGCCGAGGGGGAGTTTATTGAGGAAACACGTATAATTAGCGGGACATTGCGTAAACTGGCGAACGACGAATCCAAGTGCCGGGAGCCAATATCAAATTAGAAACTTGTTCGAGTCTGCGTGCTCGCGAGAAATTCCTCGTACCCCTCATTCCCGAGTCCAACTACCTTCGCACCTCGGGAGATTGGCCTTTAAGCTCCCAGCGTCGAATCGTTCCGCGTTCGCGAACCCGGCCATCGAGAATAATTTGGTTGACGAGTGGATTCAAAGTTATGCGAATGTAAAATGGTTTTTGCTAGGGGCAAGTGCGATGCGCCAGCACGTTCGACACTTTTTTTTTTAGGAATAAAAGAAATAGGACATCGAGGCCGTTCGTTGACGCGCGTCCCACCCGACGATGGCTTCTATGACTATCCCTGTCCGTAACTTTGATCGCTCTCGCGAAAACGTAAGTGGGAGGATAACGTATCGACAGCAACGGCGCTGGCCTATCTTGTATCAACGTTATCGGCTAAAATGAAGTGCTTATCGATCTTCCTTCGTGACACCCCCACAAATTATGCAACCGCATCGCGTTTGTATCTGGCTAAAAAAATTATGCAACGGGAAAGGGAATTCGATACTCGTATCGGAGATAAACTGAATTAATTGGAGTTCGGACCGGCGCAGGCTCGTCATTGACGTGAATTTGATCGGAAAATATTACGGCGATACCGAACTCTGCAAATTGGATAAACCTCCTGGGAATCTAATGATCAATTAATCACATCGCGGCCGTCGTCATCGTCGTCGGCGTCGCGAGGAGGAGCCTCGTCTGCAGCTCGATGCACCTACATCGATCGACCCGCGGCGAATTTCCGCATAGCGCTTTTATACTATTTTCGCGGTTTTTTTTCCCCCATCCGGAATACCCCGGGCGAAATCCTATCACATCGCGAATCGAATGACACAACGGTATCTCGTTTCTCGAAAGCTCACATTTGAATAGCGTACGAAGGCCCAGCCTTCGCCGGGAACGGACGGAAATGAACGAAAAAAAAAAATGTTTTTCCCAACTGCGAATGTCCCAGCTTGACTTTAGGCCAACACTGGATTGCCGCTCAACTAAAAAAAATACATGGATATACGTGACTCGGAATGGTTACGGAACACATCCATTTGTGCCAGAGTTTTTCCGTAATTCCATCGGGAGACCCAGATATCCCGTTAAAAAATCTCAAAAAACGTTACTTTTTGAGAAATGGGTCAAAAGAAAAAATGCAGTCGTCGGGTCAAGCTCATATCCGATATACTTTTTCTCGCCGATCGAGAATCTCTCGTGTGGTTTAATCCTAGCTTAACAATCGATAAGAAAATCCTTTAAAAAATTAAATATTAATAATAATTAATAAAAATGTATCACAGTCCTGAATTTGTTTTGGACCCGTCGTTCAGAATGCATCAATCAATGTTCATTATCGTGACGCTGGCAACATTCAGCTTAACTCAAGGGATTCATTCTTGTAATTCAAACACAACAGCGACGCGTGAATGGCGTTATTCATACGTGGTTCCCGACGTCGCGTCCTTGACTTCTGATCTTAACGTGATCCACTTTGAGCGCGTCTGTCCCGCCGAGCAATAAAAATTAAACGATCGCTATGTACAGCGATGCGCCGGCTTGGGAGAACCAGCACCGTATGATTATCAGACTGCCGCGGAGTGTTCCCGTCATCTGTTTATCATCGTTGCGGTGGATCCGACGAGCCGATCGCTGAGCAAACAAAAAAAAGTGTGACGACGAACGAACATATAGATTATTTACTTCCCGCAATTACTCGCGATCGTACTGGTGAATAGCGCGATAACTCTTGTAGAGTTGATTTTAAAAAAATTAAAGAAAGACGCGGACACGAATAATCAACGCCCCAATGATGATGATTATTCGCACGAAGTGCAACAACAAAGCATCCAGTGTCAGCATGTATATTGGCTGCGGCACGTTCATTCCGTAGGGGAGATGGGGCAAAATGGGCATCACGTCTAAAAACAGATAGCGACCGTACGAGTAATAGTGAACAGGGGGCAAAATGAGCACTCCGGCTAAAAATCGGATGGTGTTTCCGTTTTACCCCATCTTCACCATACGCGCGTAACGAATATCTATATACTTCGGAGTGAGTTAGGGACCGCGCGTGCAAGCGCGGGCCGATAAGCGACGAGTGCCTTAAGGCGGTACTCGAGGTTGCAGGGAAGTCCCGTAAAATCGTTCTCACATCAAGAATTTTATCCGTTACTCGGAAGGCATATAGTATGCGCGTAGACGACATTCGAAGCGGGCTTGCCGTCTAGTGATCCTATTTGCCGGAAAGGTAAAAGTCACGAATCCGTTTAGTCGCGTGAGCGTAACACCGCGCATCGCTAGTTTATCGTCTGTCGAATCCGATGTATTTTACCCTCGATTTGCAACACGAATTAAAGAGCTAAAGAGTTCGGACGGAACTTTGAACCGTTATACGATAAACACTCCGTTTCTATTCCCCATACCACCTGCAAAGATTGTTACTATCGTCGCGTATAAATTTTATTAGTTTCATCACCGCAATAAAATTTTATGCACGTCGTCTCCTCATCCACTCAAGATTTTCAGACTCTAAGATACACGAGCTTACGAGGAAGGTATTAGGTGACCGGCCGCGAAACAAGAAGAAGCATAGTAGCGCATTCTCGACGAGAAAGACCGCCAGACGGAAAGTCTCGCTCTCGATACACGTTATATTCTCCGGGTATCGCGTGACTCGGTTAGCGGTTGGCGAGAATTCTTCTTGGGAATGTGCGTAGTAGGATTTAAAACACTTAAAAAAAGCGGGATGTGTGGTTGGGCATTTTTCTTATTACCGACGGTGACTTGTTGCACGGATTACCCGTCTCGCCGAGTAACGCAGAAACCGGACAAACAACGCGAGTGCAACGTCATTTCGAAATAAATATCTCGCGTCATACGTGCGACTTTTAATCCTCTCGTTTGATTCGACACGCGGAATTCGACACCGGAATCAGCGGGATTAAATGGCATAACAGATATGACATGTCTCTCGAATACAAGAAAAGAAAAAGTCACTCGTCAAGTCCGAAAGTTGCTTCATTATCATTTTTCATATTTATGAATATCGTCCGAGTAGAGGAAACCAAGCCACGCATCAACAACGTCTTTGCGTTACTCGCCCTGCACATTCCACGAGGAGATCTGGATAAAAATACGCGAGTGTTATTCAAAGTCCGATAGTAACAAGGTAGAAACGGTACGGCCGTACGGACGTTCAACAATTGAAATAATCGAGAGAAGACTCAACAGAAAGAAAAAAAAAAAAAAGAATAATGAGAAAGATTTTTTTTTGTTGCGACGATTGATCGTCTACTCCCCTCTTCTTAGCTGTACACAGAACAAACGCTTTCGAGTCGAGCGTTCGAAGTCGCAAGTACAAGGTAAGTATATCGTATAATTGGACGAGTATTTGTCACTGAACGGTCAATACCGTTTTCACTCTTTTTTTTTCATCCTCATATTCTCCTAAACATTCTTATCCGCCATATTAATTTTTTTTTTTTTTTTTTTTTTTTTTTTTTTTTGTAATTACTTAAAACCTACCGAGATTCGTGGTAAATGACTAGCACGCTAATAAGCCGGTATAGAAACGAGATAATTAATCGTTTACGTATTAACAATATTTGTCTATATTGTGAATGACGACGATGATAATGATAATGACAATAATAATTGATAATCGAGAAAGGATATTTTAGATTTTTTTTTTTAAGCGCATAGGCAGATCAATACTGGCTTTTTACACAGTAATTATAATAAAAACAGAGTCGGATTGACGCACACACACGCACACACAAACGCACATACACATTGTAATAAAAATTCGCTCATATAACGAGATCGTCCGCTGCTAGGCAGATCTCGACTGCGTATTATATCGCTTGGCCACGTTTTGGTTTCTCTCTTATTTGTTCATCCTTACTCCTTATCTCAATATAATATCATTCTCGCTTTTTGTGACGTACACCTCGACGAGTTCACTTTATCCTAATATCGCTTCGCAACTGTGTCACTAATTCATCGCTCACTAACAAAAAAAAAAAGTCACGGTAAAATGTCAAGATTCAAGACGCGAGCGTGCTCCATTTATTTTAAATACGTCGCATTTAATATATTTGTTAATTCTTTTATTGTTTTCTCTTAATAGCCTAGGTACACTTTTTTCTTTCGCAATTGTGTCCCCGTTACCCGGCATGTCTTTTTGTTCCCCCATACGAGCACGACTCGTGTCTCACGTCAGTGTCAATAACGACGGAATAAAAAACAAAAAGAAAAAACGAACGATAATAATTATGAACAGGACTGTAGTCGAGAAGCAAAAAAAAAAAACAAAATCTGACACACATACTCTGGCACTCACGTTGATACAGCAGAGCTTAGCTTGACATCATCATTCGCTATGTTTTTTTTATTTTTTTACTCACAGCTGTGTCGTCGCCGTCTTAGCACCGAATTAGTTCGATTTCTCTCGCATATCCGATAATTGTTTTATGTATATTTATACAATATCTCTGGTTTTTTTTTTTATACATAAATTAACGTAGCAAAGTTTTGTTGATGTTTTATTTTGTTCTTCTCCCTAACCGCCTTTCAGTCGTTTCGTTTTTCGTAATGGTTTTTTTAACGACACGTAAGTCTAAAGCACGTGACCCTTTGTAACGCATCGACGAGAGACGAAAATCAGTGCGATCGCTTCATGATTATGTACAAGTGAGAGGAGAGAATGATTCCACGCTCGGAGCGGGATTTCCGTGAAATGACAACGAACTCGTAATCAGAATCCGCACGCCTCGGCTTCTCGCCGCTCGCTCGTTCGCTCCCGAGTCGATCGTTTGATCTTGGCAGAGCCCGCCACTGACCTCCAATCGTGAGGCGTTTGTTGTTACGATCGATTCGCGCGATTATTCCTCTCACGATGCGAATTGCTGCCGGTCGTGGACACACACCGTTTCCCGACGTATATGCCCCGGTCTGCGGCACGCGCTTTATCACACTGGTAACGGTGCAATTATGCACGGGGGGCGAACGAAAGAGCCGCGAGCAGGAGAGAAACGCCCGCGTACGAGTTTCCTCGCATTTTATATAAGTACATATACACACGCAAACGAACAAAGACACACACACACACACACACACCCACATGGACTATTGGTTCCAGCCACCCGCGAGCTGCTTCTTCGGTAGTTCACAAAGAGCCAGTTGTACATGGCTCGCCTACCAATCGCCACTGCCGAATGCGCATTTTAGTCTCGCAGTCACATTTTGCTTATTTATTTTACTTTATTTTCTTATCCCGTTCATTTCTCATTCCTGCCACGACTGATCCACACGCGAACGGCTTATGTCGGTCGTCATCGCGCCAACTCATTCCGAATATTGTACAATGAACATGTTATTCTTTTTTATGTTTTTATGACTTTAATATTATCCGAGTCGTACGAGGCGTTTCCGGTGATACCGTGACGGAAGTTTGGCCTGGACAGAAATAGGGAGGGTAAGATTCACGATAAGCCTCTTCGCGGGGACAGCGTTCAGTTTATTATTAATGTTATCGATAAACTTCCAGTGACTTTCGTGGCAGGATAAGGGACTCTGTAGATAATAGGAGAGCTCCGACGCTGGAAGCGAACCCATAACCTTTCGCGACTTCGAAATTTCCTCACCACGGTTCCCGGTCTGCTCGCCGCAATTCGCGACACATTAATCGCGTAATCGCCGAGCGCGTGCGGTTTAATCCGAAAAATTAAAGCTCGGCCCCGCGTTCCCACCGAGCGATTACAGGATAATTGGAATTCCGATAGTCGCAAGCAACACCGGCAGCATTTGCGTCGGTGCAGCGAGGCGAGCCTCGAAAATTCACTCGACGTAGGGGAGAGCGGAGCAAAACAGACTCGCGTCCTTCATTCGGAATGAGACTTTTTATTTCATGTCTCACTTCAAATTGGTAAAAACATTCCATTTTTGCCCCGCTGTCCCCTACATCGTTACATTGTTGCAAAGAAAAGTAAAAGAATAATGAAAATCGTGATCACAGACGCGAACCGAAAACGTTATACGTAGAAAACGAACAAAATATATTGCAATGACTCGAGCTTCCGTGATGTATTTTTATAGCAGTATTTTTTTTTCGAGATCGAGATAATCGAGGAAGATAGGAAGAGAAGTTTTCCCGTGTCAAGCGGAAAACCCAGGCGCACTCCTCTCAGTAAACCTTTTGTTTTTGTTTTGTTTTTTAAATATTACTCTAAACATTACACACAAGATACCCGTAGAGACTTTCTTTCTTCATTATCGAGACGATCGAGTTCGACTCCGAGCTCCATATGCAAAAAGGACAACGGACGTAATATTGCTTACAAGTAGTGCTAATGATATTCTAATAATGACGATAACGATGAGTAATACCGAAATATCTGCGCGCATAGATGTAATCCGCGTGCAGAGACTTCTTATTGCGAACGAGATAGTTATCCATTATTATTGAGCGCTAGGTCGTAATATATAAATACTATGAATTTTTAATAACGCGTTTCAGCTTTTTTTTTCTATCACTCTCTCTCTCTCTCTTCCGTCTGTACATGATACAACTTGCGTATGATCGCTTACTTTTTTAAATCTATCGTCCTCTTGATATTTATTTATAGACAATGTTTCTTTGTACAGTATGATTGTGATGGTAGCGAAGAAGATGATGAGAATTAATGGAGAAAAAAAAAATGATCGTTGCCTAATTATCTATATTTACAACGTCAGTCGCGCAGTTGTATAAATAAACCGTGCTAGTAGCGCGTATTTTTCATCTACTGTAGCGGTGTACAGCGACGTTCGAGGCCGCGCGCGAGCTCGCCTCGTTCCAACCCTTTGCCTCAGCCCGCACTCTTGTCCGCCGTTAATGCTTAATATACTTAAGTACATTCGTGTACCAGTAAGTCACACCTCGAAATCGATCGTGCCTTCGCTCTTTGAACTGTGCAGCGAGCTGCAAGAGAGGATTCGAAAATACACATTTTTTTTTATTGAAGAAAAGAAAAAACGCACTGCCTATGTGGCGAGATAAAAAAAAGCGTAGCCAGGAGATAACAACGACCTCGTTCTACGCCTTCAGTCAGGTAAATATGTACCACGATACATAAAAAAAAAGAAAAAAGAATATCCATAAAGGAAAAAAGAAAATCGTCTCACAACATTACTGCCATAAAATATTCCTACGAAACGACACGGTACGAGAATGCAGAGGAATGGTTGATAAAATTGACTTGATAAAAATACACATGTATAAATTAACGAGATATACAGAAGGAAAAACGTTCTTGTGCAACAACATTCTATCTGTGACTCGTTCGTTACGCTTCTCGAGACCCGATATGGATATTTACCGAAGGAAATTATTATCGCTTGATTACACGTGCTCGTTTGTTGGCCCTATGTTGGCACGGCTCGCGGGACGACGAGTATTTTCGAAAGCTAGACCGAAAGCGAGTTTGGAGAGCGCTCTAGAAGTCCCGCGTGTCTAGAGTTCAATGTCGACTAGCCTTCGAGCTTTGCAAGCGCCTGACGATTTAAGTACAGAGACGACGAGAGACCGTCATTATTTTCCGCTAGTTTTCGAACAAGCATTCTTAGGTGTGAAAATTAGAGGTAAGACAGCGTCAAGCGAGATTTCAAGGTCGGCCGGTCGGAAGAATTTTTTTCACAACCGCTACACCGACAAAAATATACACGTGACAGTGACAGCATATTTTTTTGCTGCGGTAGATAAGAATTATCCGAGGCGGTAAAAAATGTCTTGTCGCGGCAAATTTTTAGATATCGCAGCGGAAAAAAAAAAATGTGCCGTTACTCGCATGTATATTTTTCTCGGCGTGTATGATCGTTATTACTGTTAACTCGACGTGTGAGAATTATAATAATGCTCGGACCACCGAATGCTCTTCAGCGATTTTCTATTCCCGTTCGAAGGCCGGAAAGGCAGTGCCAAGCTCGCAACGAGCATCGGTACCGATGACGCTCATAAGATTTGTTGTTGCAAATAAAATGACGAATTTGGAAATTCACAGTTCATTCCTCAACAGATCCGAGGATTCAGAATTTCGGAGGGAACATTCTCGCTCGATCGAATGAGATTTTTCGTCCCCCGTTACGAGAATATATTCCGACAAATGATTGGGTAAATGACAAGGTCCGAGAGCCTCGGGCACGGGGTTAAGGTTGCCAGAGTCACAAAGGACCCCGAGATAGTACAGCGCGGAATGGTACATGCAAGTGGTGAGAAAGCTCCCCGCTCGAGAGGGCGATATATTTAGATCCGGTGCAAAGATCGCGTCACCTTTGCGAGGCGGACACGCGAGAGAGCTTGTGGCCGAGACGCGAACAGAGAAGTGACGGGAAAGGATAGAAAAGAAGCATTTTTATCGTCGCATTTTTCGCGGAGACCGTTGCACGAATTACTGTGTCAGTACCTAAAAACTGGAAATTGGGTTCTCGCCTTAACCGGATTTCTCGACGCTCCCACTCCCCAACCCCCAGCCGTTTTTTTTCTACCTTCTATTCGGTCCGCGGTTCATCGATCGATTGAGTGGCGCGCCGAGGACGATTCCTCGTTGTTATTCCGTCCTCCCTTTCTCTAACTCGACTTCTCTTTCCGCCTCGGCCGCACCTCCTGCGAGCACCGTTATATCTTCTGTGTTTACCGAAATCCGACAAAATCTCGCACTCCCGGAATGCACAACATCGATTCGGGGGACGGGAGTCGGGAAGCCGCATCGGCTTGTATCGGGACAAACTGCTCGGCCATTGGTTAAACCCGTCGGGAAGAATCCTCGCCAGTCATCGTGTCGCTTCTACGGTGGCGTCGGGACGCGAGAATGACCCCAAGTGTGTATAAACACGCAAAACTAGGTCGCTCCACTAAAAGAAGAAAAAAAACTCCAGTCATCCACTCCGGTCCCTTTTCCATTACCGAATCACACAGGGCTTAACCCAATCACGAGTTTCTATAATTTAGTGCTTGCCAATCGATGATGGAAAAAAGGACTATCATGGAATAAAAGAAAAAAATCTACGGGCCGATATCGTCATTGTGACGATATCGTCTACAAAAAATATCGTCACTAAAGCTGGGCATAACGTTTTTTTCGTTTCTGCTGTGACAAAGAGAGCGAATTTAACTGAGAATTCTCGGTGACAACTCGATAATTCTTATTGGTTCTGTGCAGAGAGCTCGGTGATCGATTCGTCAATATCAGAAACGTTTTTGGCGCGCGTTGAGTGTGCATCAATGAGATGCTTAGGTCGCGTACAGTGAATAACGCTCGACGACAAAATTTGTTGTTGTGGTGTTTTTTTTTTTTTTTTTTTTTTTCCCCCCCTCTAATGTCGAGAGGAAAGGGGTCACGGCGACGAGGACGATACGCTTCGTTTATTTAGCCCCATGTGAGAATGACCTTAGGCCGTCGCGAGTGACTGGACGTTGAATAGAATAGCACGTGTCCCTGTATCTTCCGTTAAACGTCCACGTGACCCCATCCCGCTCCTTTCATCGCGGTAACATCGCACCTCGACCATTCCATTCCCTCTCCCACCGGTACACTCTTGACAACACATCGGCACGCGACTATTTTCACTCTCGGCTACACGGCTTTTCCTGTCTCGCGAGTCGTTCGCGGGAAAAACTACGTCACTTCGCGGCGTTAATCCACACGGCAGACGATAGAAAATCGCTGTAAGAATTTGGCAAGCGATCGCAGAGATTATAAATTTTTTTTTTTTTACTAAGCATTCTTATCGAAATTAAAGGCCTTTTTTCTATCTATCGTATGTTGCATTGCGCCAGAGACCCGCGTGCCTTCGTGTCCGTCTTCCTCCTCCTCCTCCCCCCCCCCCCCCCCCCGGCAAAGCGAAATCTACACTCGACAGAAAGTTTCCGGTCGACGAACATTGATCGAGCGAGAGGGGGGGGGGGGGGGAGAAGGAGGGAAACACGATCCCCAGAGACACATTTGTCATAAATCGGCGCTGAAGCTAAACGATCCGGAATCAAATATTGGAACAACCACCGGAAGTGCCTTCGGTACAAGTCACAGGCGAGGACGAGGTCGCACGCTATCCTCGTTTCTCCCGACACCGGAACTGGAAGGCGTTTTATTCCGCCGGAACAGAGCGCCTGCCGCGATCGATCCTATCGATCTCACACACGCGAGGACGCCTCTACACACGCCCGCTATTATTCCGACGCGAAAACCGGGACAGGGGGGTTGCCCCCGGTAAAGCACACACACACACCGGGAGACAATTACGATTCCCCGGCTCGACTTCCGGCAAGCGCGACTCACGCTTTCGCTAACTACACAATTCTTCATACCTTGTTTTCTCTATCTAAAACTGACTGTCGCCAACGTACGTCGCAATACTAACCAGACTACTTTCGTTACAGCATTCATCTTGCGCTCCGTTTGTGCCTCGCGTGCTCTCCCTGTATCCGCGATGCCTACGCGTTGATTTCATTAATTTTGGTACTTGGAACATTCGTTCGCTCGTTTCAGAGAGAAAAAAAAGGAAACGAACTCTCGCGGAATTTAGAGAGAAGCCACGCGACGCACAACTCTGCATCCCAGACGGAGAATCGTGCGGACAAGGAATAAGAATATCCGCCGATTAGCGCATCTCTCGCTCGTTAGGCGACTCAATATTTTTTAATAATAATAAAGATAATAATAATATTAATAATACCTAACATAGGTACGACATTCGCGCGAATTCTTCAACTAGCTTTATATACCTACATCGATCGTTGAGCACACCACGAGGCATGGAAACGCGGTATGCGCGTCATTCACACACAACAGTTATGTATAACATATACAATGATCTTTGTTATTTTCCTTCCTTCTAATTCTACATATACGTATATATATTACTTGTATATATATATGTATATATATATATATATATATTCAGAGGATCGGCTTCCATATTTAAATGAAATATACATGTATCCTAGTACTAGTATTTTACTTTTGCCTTAACTTCCTCAGCGACTCCTCCCCATCTGAGCTTATAAACTCTAGACCTCCACTGTATAACAGGATCCAGTACCGCCTGGAGAAATAGGTACGGCCTCGTAGTTTCGCTGAGTAACCATCCGCAGACAAATTCTAATTTGTTGAGCGGCAGAGGGCTGTTTTGTACGACGCACAGCAATGTCCAGTCGAACATGAACCACAACAGTATGTGAACCAAGTAGAAAACCAGAGAGTCCCACTCGAGTAACACACTCGCCGCCCATGAAGCGCAAGCACCGAGCACAAAACACTCGCTCAACGGTTCGAGCAATATAGTCAAAGGAAGCATAGCGACTCTGAGCTTCGCCCATCGTTTGAGCCTCGCCTGAAAGGAGTGCATCTCGCAGTGTCCGCTGTTCTGGAGAGCGGGCTGCGAGCACACGGTTATCCTCCAGCCCCGGTCGGTCAGCGATTTTGCGTAGAAAAAATCTTCGGCGAGATAAACCCCGAAGGTCTTGAGTCCACCTACCTCGTCGAGCGGAGCCTTCCTGAGCAGCGCCGACATACCGGTGTGACAATTTATCCTTAGAACGTCAGCCGCGAGGTACATCCTCGACTGGACGGTACCGAAGTATATCTTCTCGTAGGCTGCGGCGAATCCCTCCCTGTCGCAGGTGAAAGGCAGCTGGTGCACCAGCGCCACGTTGTCGGTCATATAATTCACCATGTCCAAAAGTGTGTCCTCCTTCATTCTTATTCCGCTGTCGCTGATGAGTATGAGCTCGTGCTTCGCGGATTCGTACGCGGGATGCATGTTGTTTATCTTCGGATTCACCCCCACCCGCGAACCACCGACGAAGAGTCTCGCATCGATCTTCGGATATTTCTCCATGAGTTTGTTTACCAGCATCAGAACCGGATCGGACTCGTCCTCGACGCAGAAAAGTAACTCGTACGTCGGATAATCCATTGTGAAGAAAGTCTCGAGATTGTTGAAGACGTTAGGATCGACCCCCATCAGTGGCTTTATAACCGACACACCCGGCAACGGAATCTCGTACGTCGGTACGGGATTTGATTTTCTGTGAAGCTTCCAGCGACTGGCGACCAGCGCCAGTATATGCACTATCCACATACCGAGCCAGAATATCATGAAGAATATCGCGAACCCGTACAGGGTGTACAGCATGGAGCTCATCTTCGGTAAAAGACGAGCTATGCGCGTCGAGACGTTGATCGGGCCGGTCCGGTCCGGCACACCGACCGCGAACCCTCGCCGCTGCCTCCACTGTCCCACTAGCGGTAGCACGACAGTCCTTTTATTTGAATCTGGTCGTCTCGGGGTTCTTCGACCGGCTCGGCGAACACTGTACTCCCGGCATCGCGGCTGTCAACAATTTTTCCCTCTCGATTTTCACGCTCGGCGTCGGCCCCGTTCCTCTCGTCGCTGTTGCTCTTCTACGGATTGCACGGGGCGGGGAGTATCGGCGAAACGGCGTCTTCGCGGTGGCCCCCGACACTGGGACCGGCGCTCCCTCGTTCTCGCCGCTGTTTCCCCGCGTCTTCTTCCTCCACCTCGACGTCAACAGCCGGCACATTCACGCAATTTTTAATCTTTGACCTTTAAAATCACGAATATTAAACTCGATTACCTTTTATTTCCACCAATTTACATAAAGTTTTTAAGATTTATCACTACTGATACGCCGTGGTATTATTATTTTTGTTACTTATTTATTTACTATTATCGAGAAAGCCACGAAGCATCGGCACGAGCGGGGGACCCACCCGTTCCGAAGATTCACAATCTCTCGCTCTCCTCCCGTTCGCGCCACTTTCGCAGTAGTACCAGTCAAACGCGAACTAAATATCCGGGCAATGGTATTTCAGATGATATTTCTCATTGCAAGAGAGGCGTAACGTCGTTGTACTTCGACCGGTGCAGCGACTCGCGAACGATGAACAAGCAGCCGCCAAGTCCTTCACGGTCCGCAGATCGATCACTGAGCCTCGTACACACCGCGGGCTCGCGTGGCCTACGACGAGTTTCATCGACACCGGTCGCCGTCCAACAGCAGCATACTACACGACACGACACACAATCCCCCCGCACACTAGAGACACCACGATCTTTCCTACGTATGTATTTTATCCCCTCCCTTCCTCCCTAACGGCGGCGGCGGCGGTGGCTGCTGCTGCTGCTGCTGCTGCTGCTGTTGCTGCTGCTGACTCGTTGCTTGTTCTCTTTCCCTCTCGAGCCAAGGCAGGTATACTCCGACCGAGAGACCGAACCGACGCTTTGCTCTATGCCAACGTGCGTTGCGGTGTGTCCCTTTTCTCTTT
Organism: Ichneumon xanthorius; assembly: GCA_917499995.1. Taxonomy (NCBI): domain Eukaryota; kingdom Metazoa; phylum Arthropoda; class Insecta; order Hymenoptera; family Ichneumonidae; genus Ichneumon; species Ichneumon xanthorius. The sequence continues at coordinate 572,946 of OU824206.1, read as the reverse complement.
CAAACGATGCACTGCAACCCTCGAATTATTTTTTCCTACACGCAGAACTATTGGCGGCTGCTCGCATCGGGTCAAAGTACCACCTTCGTTCTCTGCTTTACTCCGTATTAACTATGGATGCATCAGTACTCGGCACACGCGATGTTCCACGGAACTTCCGACCTCAGCGCCTCGCTTCACTTGTTAACTAGCCGAGACGCTTCTTCTCAATAAAAATTTCCAAGAACGCACCATGCTTTTAAATTCTCGCGATTATTTGTTTTGTTTCTCTCGAAGTATTGTTGCAAGTTCTGTCAATCGAGCGTCTACGTGCATCTTCGCACGTAAATTACGGTATGAATAAATATACTATTGCTACACCGCGCCTACTGCTATTCCAACACTCGCGTTTCTTATTTTTTGTTCATTGGTACGAGAGAGCGTGGCTCCGCGATGAGAACGCGAAATAATGAACTGTTATGCACCGCGACGTTCGAGCCACTTCCCTCAGCTCTTGCTAATTCGAAACGTCAAGACGCTGGACGCATCAGTGATAGCGTCGACGACACAACTGACACATGTGTGACAGCCGGTAGGACTAAAAGCCTCGAACGCGGGTCGATTAGACGCTTCCTTCACTCCGAACGTGTATCAACGCGCGCGCGGGCACGACGACGCCGAAGCACTAATGTCAGCGCCGCCACTAACCCTCCCGCTGTCTCTTGTACTACTGAATGCTAGGTGAGACTACGGCACGGTTGCAACAAATGTTGCATGGATATTGCTACTATTGGACTATACTGTACCAGTACCGTCCACCACACAAATCGACGCTGTCTCTCACTTCGGAGAATCGTCCCTCGAGCATCTTCTCAATTTTTCACGATCCTTCGGGAAGCGTGAAATTCACTGGAAGCTTCGAAAATGCGTTGCTCTTCGAATCACCCTACGAAGAGGTTTACGGCCTACGCGCTATGTTTTGTCGTGATATAGAGTTCGATTTCCTATAGTGTGCAATTCCGATGAGAAATAAAAATGTGTTATGCACCTGAGTCAATTTCTCGGAGTTGTGTATTCAGTAAGATTAAATTAATTCACGGATGAATGATAAACTTTTTTTCAGTCATATGACGATTGCAGATATTCATAATTGACGGCACGCCCATCAGCTCCGCATTGCATATGTTTTATCGTTGCGTGGTAAAACAATAATTCTCGAATGACAAACTTAATACGTAAGCGTTCGCGATTGCGAAATGAACAGGAGGAAAAATCACTCTGGTATTCTAGAATGTTCCTCCCGTCTTTGTTGTGAGTCGGTAATCACCCGCAATTTACACCATGGATGTCGATGACGCGTAGACTCCACACACAACATAACTGTTCAATCAAGTTATTGCGTACATTGATCGATGTTGGGGCAGGTTACTTATTTCCCGATGGAACATGAAGCCCCGCCCGATATCAGCAAATAAAAAAGCAGCAAATTATGTAAGTCTTTTAAATGATAAATATCTTGTTAACTTTTGGTTTAAAAGGGTATAATCCTGTAAACACAAGAACAAGGAATAGTAAACACAAGGGTCGTTAATCGGATTATAATCGTGATCCTCTTAACGGTAACAAAATATCAGTACACCGAGAGGAAAATCCCGGCCTCACGCTCGAAACTTTTTGAACAAAGGATGCTTGTTCGCCGTTGACGAGGATGCCGACTTTTTGTACTCGTAGTAAACAGCATCGTCTGCGCCCGACATCGACGCCAAGTTTCCAGCTCTGCGCACGACCTGCGAAAGGCAAATTCAACCTCAGCTCATTATAGCCGAGAAGCATGTATAATGCTCACGAGTTTCACGGAGAGAGATAACGCACGGTACACCACGATAAGCGAGCGCCAGATAAGAAATTATTGTAAACACGCTGTAACGGTAACGTATTTACAGCATCGCCGCTGTGCAACGTACACCATCGTATTTACAATCATTCCGCATTGATATTTACAAACGGAAAACATTGATTTAGGACTCACCTGTCGGGGTCCCTCACCGGGAATTCTCTCTTCCTCAGCATCCATGTCACTCGCCGACAATACTTGCTGCAACAATTGACTCTGTTCCTCACGTGTTTTGTACATCATCGCTTGTTCCTCCTCCATTCCAGCGAGTTTCGTTATAACTTTGTACGCGTAACCCTGATTCACGAGGAAACGCTGTCGCTTCCGGGAATAATTCATCTCCATTGTGTCCTGTGACACGAGCGTGTAGAAGAACGCGTTGTACTCCTCGGCTATCGCACCTAAACAAATATTGAACGATGCGTAAATTCCAAGCCTCTCAGGTTCGACAGATTATTATGATTATTAGTAACGGGCTGTACCTTTCTTGGCTCGAAGAATACGTCCCAACCGCTGAGCTTCCTGTCTTCTCGAACCACCGTGCGATGATATCTGTATCAACACGTTCGCTTCCGGTAAGTCGAAGGAGGTATCGGCCACTTTGCTTACGAAGATGGTATTGACTTTCATGTTGAATTTGAAATTTTGCAATATTTGGATTCGCTCACTCTGTTAACACGTGAAACAGTTGTTTCAATGATCCACTCGATTAGTGAACAGTGAATATATTTACCTGACTAGTCGGACCGTAAATGTACGGTTTGTTCATCTTTATAGCGTAATGTTTTAGCGCGAAGACATTGTCGGAGAAGACAATCGTTTTGTCGCCTCTCCTCTCGTGATAACGAATGAGGTATTGACAAGCGCGGAATTTGTTTGGATTCATGACGTACAGCAACTGAAAATTACAAGATAACGGTTAATCATAAACAAGAATTCGATTAATCATAATACTCACGAGTTTTCTGCTCATTTTGCAAGACCGACTGAGGTACTCGCGATAGAACTCCGGGGTCATCGGGCACCAAACTTCGGCGCACTGTACCCGAGCAATGAATCCTCTCTTCTGTAATTCAAGCCAGTTAGCCTCGTAGAGTTTAGGACCGATGAGGAAATTCAGGTCGGCAATTTTGTCATCCTCTCGCAACAACGTGGCGGTCAGACCGAGTTTACAGTGAGATTGGACGATCGTGAGAACCCGTCGAAACATTTTGGCGGGGATCGTGTGAACCTCTGTCGACATAAATGTTATTGATCACCCACAAGGGAATAATTTCATGAAGTATCTGGGCTAATTATGACTCACCGTCCAGAACCATTATGCCCCATTCCTGCTCCTGCAGCCACTTCATCGTCTGCTCAGCCTCCCAAGATCTCTTCTGCGTGTGTGTTATCATCGAATACGTCGTAACTAAAATACCACAGCCTGTTGGTTTGTCCTTCGCTTCGCTGGTGAATCGGCATATCATCGAGTCATCGGCCGTTGACCACATTTTAAATTGCTGCTTCCATTGCTCTACCGATACTCCGGAATTGCAGAGCACCAAAGCTCGCTTGCGTACTGTACAGCAGGCGGTCACGCCGACCAAACTTTTGCCGGCACCTTTACGGGAATAAAAGGGGGAAAAATAAAAATCCTGTGCACAAAGAAAGTAGGGAGATAAACGATTGGCGAGATAATACCGCACGGAAGGACGATGACTCCGGATCTGGCGCGACCGTTGCCAAACATCTTTCTCAAGCTTTTCTCCTGATAGGGCCTCAATACTGCCGATGGTTTCAAATCGATACTGGAAAATACGTGAGATTTATTAAAGAGCATTGTCGCATGTCTTGCGCTGAGTATCTACCTTCATTGATTGCAATTTTTTAACGTACTTGATGTCCGGATTGACCGTATCATTCCTAAAATCGTATTCGGCGAGCAACGGATGCTCCAACTCGATGCATCTCTTCTGTATTACTTCGATCTTTTCCTGATTCACCTCGAAGCTCACGGTCGTCAGCTGTTGATCCTCCTCCTCGTCCTCGTCATCTTTGTCGATCTTATCCAAGTAAGTCGTGATGTCCTCGGGCACGGCGACGGTCTCCGGAGGGGCTTGTTCCGTGGGGCCATCGGGTACGACCGTCGTTGTTGGCACGGCTGGTACAGCCGTCGATGGTTTCGCACCGAACTGTAGTAAAGATCCATCAATGCCTAATAAATTCTTTCGCGCAATGCATTTTTTTTTATCGACGATCGCTGTACCTGCATGGCTTTTGCCTTGGCTTGAACATTCGTGATGAAGGCGTCCTTCTCCGCAGTATCGTCGACATTTTTACGGAGTCTGCACTCTTGGATAACCGGATCCTTCAGCAATTTCTGTAACACCTCGGGATGCGGCGATTCTACGAAATACTTGTTGTGCTTTAAGACTAGTTTCACCTGTGGGAAAATTATGAAATAAAATTCAAAGATTTGTCAAGTATGTCAAGGACTTCGAGGACCTTGGGACACCATGCATGAGTTTGCTGCACATACTTTTCCATAAGACAATGTACACAGTTGTATAAACTGTATTATACCATCTGGAATGCTGGTCTTGCTGAGCCTCTTTAGGTACTCTATTATGTCGTGAGTTTGCAAGCCTACGCTCACAGCAGCGTACAACGAGTATGCTGTTAATTTATACTGAAAGAAAATAAATAAATATTATTCTAAATAAGTATCAGGTATAATATGCGCGTTTTACGTTCCTCTCAATGTGTACACTCACTTCATGAATGTATTCAGGCCTGCAAACGGGTTCCGAGATGGCGATAAGGAAGTCATGGGCATGCTTGTACACAGGAGAGAACGATTCCAGAAATATGTGTCCGTTTGGTGCCTGAAAAGTATGTTATTGTGAATTAAATTTCCTCTGGCCGTAACAGGAAAAAAAGAAAAGCTGTAACCAAGTACGTACCACCCACAGAGGCCTTGAAGTATTATCGGACTTTAGAATCATTTGCGACCTGTAATCCTTTGCCCCAAATTCATCCTCAATTGCACTCTCATCCTGTTTTTCAACGTCGTTCTTCGCTGCGTCTGGTATACCATCCGTTTCCGTACCATCTCCATAATCCTCATCGTTGTAGTCGTCCTGGTCTTCCTTTCGTTTCTTCCATTTGCCTCGATCTTCGAAGTACCCGAAATTTGCAGATAAATCAGTAAGTTCGAGCGACAGGACGAAGTCTTCGATGTTATGAAATCTTGTTCGTAAGAGGTTATGTACTATCTACCATTATCCTTCTTGAATCGTTTCGGTGGTCCCATTTTCGACTATTGTTTATGATGATGAACGAGGAGCAGATGTCATCTGGCGATTACACCGAGAAATGGATTTCGAATTTCAAATGGAATTTGTCTTTTCACAGTGCCGGTATAGCGGATTCGACTGATAGCCACAGACTCTTACAGAAGACTGACCCACACTGACCGGACAGACAGCTCGAAAATGTTTATAATCGCGCCCTTAGGTTAGCTCAAAATGGTGACGAAATGGTGGAAGAATGGTTGCCACGCGTTACCTAACCTATGAGTCAATATAGTTGCCTTCGTACACATGCTCACGGCTTCTCGTCAACCGATCTTCATAATTTTTCAAGCATGAGAGAAAACTGATTTAAATATATCGCATTTCTAAGGAGAACGAAATTTCGATGAACCGTTATGTTGACCTTGGAACCCATGGAGGTTACGAACCCTTCGACGGAAACAACAGAAGTGCCCGAACAACCGGCCATCGTTTCGAATACAGTACATGACAATGGGACAAACAAATTAGAAATTAACAATATCAAAGACGATACAGCTTTGAGTGAGAAGAACGTTGAACAAAGTTCAGAGATACCTGTTAACAATATCGGTACAAATGATTCCGAAGACCTCAGTGTTGCACCGCAAAAAATAGGTCCCTTACAAGAAACCGTTGACTGTGCCATGAGCATAGATAGGCAGGACAATGAAGAACTGACCAAAGAATCGACAGTGTCTACAGATTCTCCGGAGCTGGTAGAATCGTCGAAATCTTTGTACAACTGGTCCACCACTCCGAAACTCTTGTGTTCCGCTACGGAAGAATACATTCCTACGGAGTCGAATGAGAATTTCACCAAAGGCTGTCAGTGGTCTCCCGATGGAACTTGCCTTATGGTGCCTGCAGAAGATTTTAGAATACGAATTTATGAGCTTCCACGAGAACTCTATTCAGGCAAAGTTCCCTCTGAACTGCCGCTGTTGAGTTTCAAAGCCGCATTCTCAATAAGAGAGGGTGGCTTGGTGTACGACAGTTGCTGGTATCCGTTGATGAATTCTTGGGATCCGGCTACTTGCTGCTTTCTGAGTACCAGTAGAGAAAGTCCTCTTCATCTTTGGGATGCTTTCACAGGAGAGTTGAGAGCCACATATCGTCCCTACAATCAGTTAATATACTGCATTTATGTCAATTTCATTTTTGAGACATGAATTTTATTCTAAAATCAATTTTATTCTCAACCATGCACTCTCCATTTGTTAACCAGGGTCGACGAGGTTGAAGCCGCGATCAGTGTCCAATTTATCGACGACGGTCGGGAGGTATGGTGCGGTTTCAAGGGAGCACTGAGATCGTTTGATACCGAGCGTCCCGGTCGTCAGAAAGATACGATATCCTTCAAAACGGACTTTCCGAACGTTAATGGCCTGGTTTCTTGTATACGAGAGAATCCGATCGTCCCGGGATTAATTGCGTTCGGGACTTACTCCAAATGCGTTGGTAAGAGTCTTTCGCATAATTAGTTATACGAATGAAACAGCATTGGTTTTTTTAATGATTCCCTTGCACATAAACAGGTCTGTGGAAGGATGGTCCTCTGTGTTCTCTGAAAACCGATAGCGGAGTCACACAAGTGGAGTTCAGTCCATGCGGAACAAAATTGTACACTGCCGTTCGTCGTAGCAACGATTTCTTGTGCTGGGATCTTAGAAATCCCGGAGTCGTACTGTATTCCCTGCAGAATCGTCGAGCGAATACCAATCAACGAATTCAATTTGCGCTATCGAACGACGCCAGAGAAATTGTGTCAGGTGATATATTCACCATCCCATATCCCATATCCAACCTACAGGAATACGTGAAGATATAATTTTGTATTCTATCATTATTTACAGGAGGAACGGATGGCTCGGTCAACGTATGGAGACCACCGGAAGCTGCACAGGAGGAAGAAGATATCAGCCCGGTCTCGAGAATTCGGTTATCCGATGATTGCATAAATGGCGTAAATATGCACAAGAGTTTACCGATATTGGCGACGAGCTCAGGTCAAAGGCTCTGCGAAGACGAGGAAAGGTGTCGGGATAACAGCGTACGATTGTGGTTCTGTCAGAATATGGACTAAATACAATAACTTTCGTTTCAATTGGTAATTCATTATTTTTATATTTTATACACAGTCTTCATAGTGTTATTCGTAATGAATATAGGATAAAAAAATTTTTATATAAAAAACAGTCACATTTATAAAAATCTTCAAGTGTACATAGACAACACCTCCGTTCGTGCAAAAAATTGGAAATATATTTATTTATTTCGGTGATGATCTTTGGATTCTCGGTGGAACTGAAACAGTCATGTTTAACAATCGTTAGTCTTTGAAACATTCGATATTTTCATTTTCTCATCCATTAGGCGAAAAAATATTGTTTTATATTCAACAAGTGACAATACTCACTTTTCGCTGGTGTATCAAAGCTCATTAGATCTCCTCCGATCAACGGTCTGACGGGCTAAGATGGCCGGTCGCCCAGGAGGCTAACTCTTCGACTTCTTCGTGCGTGAGGTGTCATCGGTTGTACTGGTTTCGGCACCTCTCCACAAGCCGTACAATCATCAGCTGTAAAATAATAAAACATAGTATTGGAACATTATTGTAAAATTGTAATAATACATAGAAATACGTATCAAACATAAACGAACTGTACATAGAAATAAAATGTTAATACTCACGATTGAATCGAACGCTTTTCCTCGTTGATCTCCGCCTCTTCGTGTTGTTCTCGTTGTCTTTGTCAATCCCGAGCAGTTTCCTTCTCGGCTCCCCTCTGCGGATCAGGACTACCTCAGGACTCGGGTATTAGAAGGTTCTTCCCCTTCATCTACATGTGCTTCGAGTATGTTACTCGCACGCCTCGAGGATCTCCGATCGTTTTTCAACGGCGTTTTTTTCGTTGTTGTTTTGAGCGGTGTCGGTTCCGTGAGGACGACATTAGGAATTATTGTTGGTTCGGGTTCCGCTGCAACAATCGTTGCCGATTCGGCAGTACGTGTATCCTCGACTTCGTCGAACGACTCATCATCGAAGTCAAGACGTTTTTCAGCTAGTCGCACAGTGATGTTCGTCATAGGATCGAAATTACTCTCCGAATCGTAGCTTTCTATACGAGCGATAGCTCGGCCGAGATCTATGCTATTTTCCAATGCCTCGTCAACCTCGGCGGCCGGAAATTCTTCCAAAAACACGTCATCGTTGAAGTCGACTTTGCGCGATGATTTCGGCGGGAAGGATTCGCTACCGGCTGACTTCAGATTTCTTCAAAATACCTTTACCCGGTGTTTGATCGGAATTTACGTACGATATCGTGTCGTCCATGGTTACCTCGGGCGTTTTGAACATTTTGGTGACTTTCATAACCGCCAACGGACTCCGAACGTTTTTCAATGCTTGCGATAAGCGAACTGTCTTCAACAATGACGTCGGAGTCTTCGGCGTTGAAGTTCGTCGCTTCCGTTCCGGTTCTTTTAGAGTCTCACTCATTCTGCTCGTCGATGGTGCCTCTTCGACAAATCCTGGACTGGCGATTACATCACCGTCGAGCCCAGCGTCCTGTGCGATCTTCTTCGTACGAGCGGCCAAGATCCACGAGCGCGCCGAGCTCTTTGCATTTATCTTTGCCTTTGTCTTTGCCGGAGCTGCCTTTTTCTTCGTTGTTTTTGGTACAACAGCTTCTTCCTCTATTCAATTGTTTGCTTCGAGAAACTGGGGCTTCAAAAATCGCGAATCGCAGTCCTTTATTTCTCTGTCTATCAAGTCCCAGAAACCTCCGAGATCTTTGCATCTAACGAGCATCTGACCCTTGCCAGTCTCACAGTCGTGTATGCGGCTTCGAAATCTCTCGAATTTTTTACGTATGAGAAGCCGCGTTTGTCCTATCGCGGCAACGATTTGGGACGCGGCATTCTCACTCAAAGTTGGATCGGTTCTCAAAATATCCCACTCAGCGCAAAGATCATTAAGTCTGTCAGTTTCACGAAGCATTAGATGCTTGAAGTAGTGTGCGGTCTGTTCTTCCTCCTCCGCCGAGATATTGAAGCTCTGCATAACCGTGTCCTTCGTTGGAATTTCGTTCACCGATGAGCATTGAATTCCCATTTTGTCTTTCTGTTCTTTGCGTGCGCTGTCCTTTCCACGACTCGTTACGATGTATGACGAAAACGGTTCAGGAACTGGAGAACCTGAACGAGGTGGTGTCGTGATCTCTGTGTTGATATCTTCAGCCAATGGTGGATTATCCTTGGCAGGTTTTTCCTCGTTACTTTCATCATGTACAGATAAACTTAGACAGAAATCGGTCGACGAATTGCCATTAGATTTCGCTGCCAATGATGGTGGACTCAAAGGCTCGTCCACAGCCATGCAACGCTCCAATCGACCTTTCATTATTGGCGGCTGTTCAGTGTTGTTCGAAGCATTTTCTGGAGTTTTTTTAACAGCCGTTTCGAGATCAAGTTTGGATGCGCTGATGTCTGAAGGTACTGCTATCTTACCAAACATCGGTATCTCCGTAACTCCCGTCGGAGCGGTAAATACATAGTTTGGCGGAGCGAATGACTGTATCTTGGTGTCATTAGCTGGTAGGGGACTTTTTATTATGCATCTTTTTGGCAAAGGAGATACTTTTGAACCGGATGCCACAGCGGGTGACAAGGCTTTCGCAAGATTTCTTGCTTCCCTCCGCTTCTGAGGCGCCCTAGTTATTCTCTTTGGTGGAATGGGCTGACTCTTCACTTTCTGTCCTCCCTTGGGATGACATTATTGTGTTTTTGGCTTGCATCTGTCACTAAACGGAGGTGAGTAGAACTTGTGATGAACAATTCCGACTTTGAAGACCGGTTTTTCTTTCTGTTGCTCGATTTTCTTTTTTAATGCGCGCTCCTCTTTCCACCTACGGAGCCGCGCGCTTAGATCGGAGCGCCGGGTGGTTCGACCTTCTGCGAATGCAAAAAAGTTCGATTGTGTTACACAGAGAAAAGCATTTCTATTCTCTATTATCTTAGGACGCTCACGATTTGGTAGCGGAATATTTGAAATATTGGGCAGAGACGCAAGAAGGAGAAGCGTCATCCCGCGCTGTGGGAATACATACTTTCGGGCTCTCGAGGAACATCTCGATGTCGTGCAAAATTTTGTGCACGGTTGTCGCATCTGCGTTCGTCTTGACGCCCTGCACGTAGCATCCGACCGTCGTTTGTATCATGAAACCCGGCTGGTCTTCTTTTATATTGCTCTTGGTAATTCATTTTTTATGCGGACTGATTGATATTTTCGTGTGAAACTTCGCAAGAACGACCATAGCATGACTTTGGCACGGCGGATACCACCAGATACCACTTCGAAATAATGCACGACGGGTAACGGTTACAAGCTAGTGATAAGAGCCATCGAGCCATGTCATTGGATTCGTTTTCGGCCACCTATATGGGCAGTATATCAGGTGCACACATAAAAAGTGGACACGAAGACAACTGGACACGAAGACTGTACACCGTGAATGTGGGCACGCAAACAGATGACCACGAGTAAACTGTACACCAAGTCAAATCGACACCGAGGCAGTGGGCACATTACCAACTGAACACCTCCAAAACTGACCACACGACAACTCAACACAAGCGCAGACTACTTCAGGAGTCAAATGCTCATGCCTTATTGCGGCAATATAAAAGAGGCGCTAGTTCGCAACGCGATGATACTCTATCGTCGGTATAAGTATGAAGTATGCGGTCATTGGTGTGCAGCTGTCGAGTGTTCAGTTGGTAATGTGTTCACTGCCTTCGGTGTACAGTTGACTCGGTGTACAGTCTATTCGTGGTCATATGTTTGCGTGCCCACGTTCACGGTGTACAGTCTTCGTGTCCAGTTGTCTTCGTGTCGACTTTTTATGTGTGCACCTGATATACTGCCCCTATATGTTACCCCCATCAACCAGTCCACCGTTTCTCTATAAACCGTTTCTACACACCTTCCGTTGATTGGTGGAACCTCGTTTCTAGAGACAAATGACAGAACAATAAGAAACGGCAGACATGATGGCGCGATTAATTTAAAAACCACAGAAAAAAAGGCATAAATTCGGGCGCGTACTCGCCATGTTTCAATACAGGGAGAAGTGGGTGTATTCCATGCACCCACAGCGATTCATACGCTGTGGGCCGACATATAATATTTATCGTACGAACAAAAATTGTTTACGCGAAGAGCGAAACATATCTCAAAGGTATTATAAATTTTACGATGAGTTAGGCAACTCACAATTTAGACACTGTTGTAATAAAGTCGTAAACTATACATATACGCTCGAATATATTTGTCGACGACACGAAGTGACATTTTTTTCATGATAAAAAATAAATATGTTGTGTACCCCTTTTATCCTCATCGACTGGTACCAAAGACAAGCCCGATCCAATTCAAGCGTCAGACGTACATATTTTCTTATTTAATTTTCCCAAGGTTCGTCGGTTCGCTATAAACTCATTCGACTTTCGACATGTTATTCCCCGAATTGATTATACAGCCTATTTCACGATGTAGTAAACTCTACGACTGGAAAAATCCACCGACAAATCGCGGCGAAAATGGGCCTATGAGGATCGAAGTTTACGCGTCGTAAAGTCCAGAAGTACGCGCATTACCTCGTGGTGGATTTATTCGTATGAAAAAAATTTCACTTCGTGTCGTCGATTTGTCGGTGGAAATCAATATCAATCGATTTAGGAGAAAAAGAAGGACGTAATCTGCATACTTTAACATAGGGTTTGACGTACTTCTGTTTCTTGGCAGCCAATACTGGATTTTATCGCAGAACTGACTTTTATATATGATATATATAGTCAGTACCAGATGCGGAATCAGCTTGCCCCAACCGGGATAAGATGATCCCACCCCTGGATTATAAGGGTCTTAGATTTCGTCAAATCAGAAACGCAGCATTTTCAACATGATGGTGGATTGATAAGCGTGTAGAAGTAATAAAATTGAGTCATTGCTGGGACTGAAATCGTTTAATTAAGTCTTTGTACATAAAACAATAATAATGAACATAAAGTCATTGCAAATCACCATCATATATTAGCATTTGATGCGTACTGCTATTACTTACGATATATGCTGAATAGTTTCTAGTTTTATCCTTTTATTACAGGTTTATGCATTTATGATTAATGTTGTAAAACTTTGTCGCTTCCATGTCCGGGATTGAATATGAACAATAAAGAGGACCTTTTCGTGTATTCGTGTTGTTTCGTGATAACTTATTAATGCGCCTTGCTCCATATTATGTAATGGGGCTCATCTGGCAAACGTTGATAACCAATATCTTATTTTTATTCTGCAATAGTATTTATATATTTGTAATATACCACAAATTACTATCAATATAATACAATATTGATTATGTATACATTGTATAATAACCTATATAACTGTAGAATATATTTATTTATGTACATAAGAATATCAGAAACAAAGGCATAGAATAATTTTTTTAAACTGTCTGCGCGTTCGCATGAAGTGTAGTACAATTTTCTTACAGCAACGATGATAAACGATAGTACCATTGGAATAAGAAATTGTGGAAAATCTTTCAATTACAATTTGGTGGTGGGAATATGAATATTCTTCTGATTATCCAGCAGTGTTAGCGGCTGTCTAGGTTTTCCAGTATAGTTCATGCAAACGCGAAAATATGTTGCTTCAATAGTTATCATCATATACAGAATGTCTCAAAAGTAAATACGTCTCTCGGTCTAAAACAAAGTCTCAGCATATATATATATATTTAAAAAAACCGCGGAGATAATAAAAATGATTTTTTCCTTTTCAACAGTGGTAGAGACATAACTCTTGGTGGAATTTAAAAAAATGAAATAATCGATCTAAACGTTGGCGCCGAAGCATTCATTCCGCAGTCATTTCAGAGCCCATACTTGAATTACTAATGTTGCATGGGCTAATTTAAAAATAACAAAATCGCATATTATAGATACATCTCTTCTTTTCAATAATAAGGTAAACTAAACTTATCTGAAACTCCTCGCGTCTCTTGACGCTCTAAGATAACAAGGTTCTGTCGTAGCATGTTTGCAACTGGTGCCCCAATCAATGGATCATTCTCCCAATATACGAATACATCATTTTGACACGTTGTCTGGGATTATAATACGCCCCGAATGACTGAGTACTTTATTTCGTACATTGAATAGTATATTAAAAGGACTTGATGACTGTGTTTGCTGCGATTCAATGATGCTGTTGCCACACTTCGAGTTGGATTGAACTACGGATACACTGCTTCTTATGATGATATAAAAATAAGTAATGTCTGGCCCTGTTGCTTCTTTCACTCCGTTTCAATCTATATCCGCAAACGTTGATCGCTGAAAGATTTCAAAGGACTTTGTGGCGGTCATATTCACCAGTAACCCTTCAAGGCGTCGTTTTCGTCCGTGAGTAATGATGGATCAATAATCGACGTGTTTAGTCATAAATCCTCAATAACTCTGCTTGGCTGAGATTGTTAGCTTCGTTATACCAACGTTTTTATGTCAACAGAACATATGGAACCAAGCCCGATGCTTCTTTCCTTGCGTGTAGCGTCGCAGCTTGATAGGCAATATAGCCCAGTAATGAATATATCGTCTATCATCGCGTTATCGCTTTCGGAAATATCCTATTGTAAGAGGGACAACGTTGTTTTGTCGTCTTTCTCTAATTATTGGCTATCGAGTTAACGAGTATATCAGAAGTTCGTGATACCATGGATGCAGCATAACCGTACACGATGCGAGCAACCAGGAACTGTGCCCAACACACGTTCCCGAGTGAAAAATGTCTTGAGGAAATTGTGCTGCTGATTGTATATACACTTAACGTATATAATTAGTACTCAATTGGAGCTTCACTTATGTATATTCCTAGCTAAACGTTCAAGATGGATCATGCAACAACCGGCCATGACTCTGCCGGTAAGTACAGTTTATATAATAGATTCTTCTTTCGGCCAATGGTCATTCATCATTTACTCGCAAATGTAAAAAAAAATTCGTTGGCCACCATTGCTGCATCACTTATTTGCATACAAGTATAGTCCTTCATTAGTTACTTGTACTTTTCCGTTACTATTACAGTTGAGAAGCTTATGGTATAAATACGTTGCAATTAATCAAGATGCATTTATGTTAATTTTTTCCGGAATGTGACTGGTATGAAAAGAACAAGCATGCGTATTGCAAGATGATTCTGCCGAAGTTCCGTGTTTTTAAGTGTTTTACGGAGTAGATATAAAGAAATACAGCAAACAGGGACACACGTCGCGTCGTACCCAATCTGTCTTTGATTCAACATCCTCGGCGGAAGTATCAATTTATTCAGTTTTTAAGGCTTTGTAAGTTACTCGGAGAAACTATATTTGTCTCTCTCATACGTAACAACAACGTTCGCGTCTTAATTCACAGTCAGGTCGTCCATTGCCGAGTCGGCACATTGGTTCAATTCGCGATTTTCACCCATTAATATTTCTCAGGTTTCTCTCTTTTTTTTTAATGCGTGATTGTCCCCAGCTAATCAGAACTCTCACATTTTTTTTTTTTTTTTTTTGCTAACCTATATACATGTATTGTGTAAAGTTATCTTACTTAAAGGGTCAACAACAGGCTCCAAGCTGCGAGGCCTTTGAGTAGTCGAAATGTGTCCTTCATCGTGCTCCAATTATATATCGCGCTTACTTGACGGTGGAGAAATTTTGCTGTGAATTTTGATTCGACGATACCCACGTTGTAAAAACATCTCTGTAAAGACAAAAAAAAATGTTAGCTTGTTTAAATATTCTTCCAAAAAATTAATTTTCGAAGGAATCATGATATCTCATAACAATTCACTAGACTCAATCTTATATCTAGGTTATCGAAATAGAGAAAATCCAAAACAATGCTCACACAAACCTGCAGTGGCTAACCACGCACTCGTTGCTGCAATACTCGTCTTCCCACTCGCTGTTAGACACCGCTGGATTGGGACATCCGTGACGGATGCAAGAGTTGGAGGGTGGCCTCTGACCTCCCAGACCTGCCTGGGATCCGCTGACTGGTGGTGGGCTTGATAAAGAGTCGCCACGAGGTGGACTCATATGCATTATCTGCTGTGGCACTTGGACTTGTTGCACTTGTTGTTGCGGAACCTGAAACCCAATGGGATATATTACTATAGGTAACTCGATAAATTATACACTTTTAATATATTCTGCTTCGTTTTAATGATACTATTTTTTTTGTTTAACGTCACCGAGATATCAACAGTAGTAGTCTCTTCGTACTATAGAAAGTGTCAGTGGAGGTTATGTCTCGCGTAATTACATGTCAATACACATC
The DNA here is from genome assembly GCA_917499995.1 of Ichneumon xanthorius. Taxonomy (NCBI): domain Eukaryota; kingdom Metazoa; phylum Arthropoda; class Insecta; order Hymenoptera; family Ichneumonidae; genus Ichneumon; species Ichneumon xanthorius. Next base: position 557,367 of record OU824206.1, on the reverse strand, counting down.
CGTTCATTGTCTTATGTTAAGCAAATCATCGATTCATCAGCAAGTCTGGACCACTCACAAGATAGTAACTTCCAGTCGGCTTGAGGCAAATAATAGAAAATACGTTATTGTCAAGAGTCTTTGTATCGACCATCTTTGCCCGCTTCCTTCAGACGAGTACACAGAGAGGAACGTGACAAAAGTAAGGTATTATTTGCGTCAAACCCAGTTCAGCCAATGAAATTTCCGTCTAAAAGTAACTAGGCAGCAGAAAATGCATAGGAAGATATTAGACCGTAAGTGACGTATTTCCGGTATGACGTAACTTCTGCTCGATAAATGAGATTTTCAAACTGGTGGTGATGTTTACTCGTATGTTGTCACTTCCGGTTGAAAGCTAAGAAGCCGAGTTCCTGGTTTCGGAAAAGTTACATTCAGTCCAAAGCAGCCTTATTATCAGTGTCATTCATCATTTATAAGATTTACAGACATGTACCGAGTTTCCATCGTGAGTGAGATCGAGCCGAGATCTACTCTGAACTGGTGGAAAAATTCTAGTAGACTCAAAATTCACTTAAGGGATTGGCTGTTGACTAAAAAGTTTCAAATTAACTAGAATCTTGCCACTAGTTCAGACTCATTTGAGTCCGTTCCCAGTCCCGGTGGAAAATCAGCAACGGTGTTTCACCAGCCTAGTTATGTTTTTGCGGAAAGGAGTTTTGAACGAAATGAGTTCGGAGTAAATGACACCCTGCCGCGACAAATTGTGCGATTCGAGATTCGAGATATATCGAATAGGTCAACAAACCCCAACGGAAAAGCGCTTTATTCCAACATACCAAATACATGCGCCGTGTCTTCGAGGACGCTAAAGTGCTTGTGAAGAATCCGGCAACAGAGAAGAAAGAACGCGTTTTACGAATAAGGGACGATAGACGAACAGGGTTACCCTCTCGATATGCATAGGTAAACTCTGACCATGACTTTTTCTCTAGTTAGACTGGAGATCGAAGTGATCGTAGTGTTACGAGTTACGACACGGAGGATAATTAGCAGTAATTTTGACTAACGTCCGCAAGGCTCAAAGTGCCCCGTAATTTGACGCAATCCCGCCGTTAATGCAACCCGCTGTTTAACGCTCGTTTCTTCCCAGTGCCCCTATTTATTCCTCTCCACTGTACAATACGATATACGAGTGCGAAGCAAGGAGGAGGTACACGGAATAGAAGGGGAACGCGCGTGAGCACAGCCTGCGTGTTCTACGCGCACACCAACGCCGACGCTGTACGTCCGTCGGGGCACTCCTCAGTCTCTTGATTGCGCCAAGGGCAAGTTCACTGACCTGCTGCATGTATTGCTGCTGCGAGACTTGTTGCTGCATGTGCTGTTGCTGCGTCATGTGTGGTGGCGCCATTGGATTTCCCATCATACCCTGAAATGACATTATTATTCCTTTGTTCCTATGTTCACTTTTTTATTTTCTGTCTCCAATGGGGTTCCAATTCCGTGGGAATTATTTATTAAGGATGTCTATAGAATGCAAAATTAATTGTCAGACGTACCTGTTGCTGAGGTTGTTGAGCGCTCCCTTGCATCCCAACGAGATGATGAGATGATTTTTTTATGGCCATTTGTTGTTGCTGCTGCTGCTGCTGCTGCTGATGTTGAGGATGTTGCTGCGGCGACGACGGCTGCGGTTGAGGACTGTAGACTTGGTAGGCGACGTTACCGGGTCCCGGATTACCCGGGTAACCACCATAAGCACCGTACTGGACGGATTGCGGCTGCGGTTGTTGTTGTTGCTGCTGCTGCTGTTGTTGTTGTTGTTGTTGTTGTTGTTGTTGTTGTTGTTGTTGTTGCTGTTGTTGTTGTTGTTGTTGTTGTTGTTGTTGTTGTTGTTGTTGCTGTTGTTGTTGTTGCTGCTGCTGCTGCTGTTGTTGTTGTTGTTGTTGTTGTTGTTGCTGCTGTTGTTGCTGTTGCTGCTGATGAGCCTGTTGTTGCTGCTGCTGCTGTTGCGGGGATTGATGTTCACTCTCGCCGGTTCCCTTGCTCACCACAGATGCCCTGTACGCTGCTAGAGCCTTCAAGTACTCCTTCTTCGCCGCTTCAGTCTTCTTCTTGTAAACCTAGGACGGACAGATAATCAAACTTGAGATTCGCGGAACTGTACTTGCTTTCACAATTATGAGGCAGAATAATTAATGATACAGCGCGTAAGTTAGAATGGAACCGAATGGAAAAACGGCCATCAGTTTCCCCTCGATGAACGTAGACAAAAACACGATATGTTGATGGAAACGAAAGATATGCTAATGAAAGATATGCTGCGACAATCGCGTCAAAGTGCAACAAGAAAACAACTGAGCCCATTATAAGTATATAACCCATATAAATATATAAGTATATATAAACGTTTCTTGTTGCAAAGATATTCTTACGTTGACGCAGCGTTCACGTAACGACAAATAGAAGCAGCAATAGAAATTTCAATTTTCGTCGGTATTAGCTTGGATATGACCGCAAGATATTTTTGAAAAAATGATACCAATTGTAAGAAAATTTAGTATATTCGCTCAACATTATTAAGTGTATAAGCGAGGGTATCAATCAAAGATTACTTTGGGCGATTTATTCAACATAAACGAAGGAAATACGTATGTTACGATGAGCAAGATAAAAATAATAATAAAAAAAGAAAACGAAGAGAAACTGAGAAGAAAATGGGGCCACTGTTGCGGAGGCAACGGGTGCTTTGAATAAAACATGGCATCACGTCGTTCGCAACCCCGAGCTCTACGTCCCAAATATATTTAATGATCGCTTAGAACAGCGAGCTCTGCCGTTGCGCAACTTGACTGCGGCTTTTCTCTCCTCATATTCTTTATCTTATTCTTTATTGAGCTCGCTCGTTGTGTAAATTAAGCGAGGGTCCGCGCTTCACTGACGTTTAATATCGTCACACTCGAAATACGAGTTTGTTATCGCTTTTTATCTTGGCAAATGTCTGTCATACAAAAAAAATGATTTCTGGGCCGGAAACAAATCGTTGATTATAGTCGTAGTTGTCTCGTTCATAGTAATCTGAGTGGAAAGATAAAAAAACGAAAAAAAAAATTGAAGCAGACGTCAGAGCGGGCTGCCGATGAAGAATAAGGTATCAGTGTGTGGTGCTGTCGATCAATAGCGAGGCTAGTATCTTCGTATGGAGTAAAAAGTATTAATCGAGAACTAGGCTTTGCTGTATCCTGTACTTGCTTAACATTTCATGTCCCTGCTCATATGGAAATGTTGAATCATTCACCCAAAGAAAAGAATGCTGAATCAAGCATAATATTGTAGGCATTAGTGACTAATATATTATTACTGTTTCAAGCATTTTTTTCCGTGGATGTTCAGGGAGTAAATAAAAATAGACCATATTCCATCGAGGTTCCTAGTTGGATATTGTATTGTGCGATATGACCCTACACAGTTAAGCTCTTAATTGAATTAACGATACGTGCTTTATAAGCGCAACGCCCGAATGCATAATTTTCATTACGATATTAATCGAGTTCCGCATGTAATTACGCGCGACGACGTCGATGCCAGTATTCGCAGAGAGTGTCGTTGTCCGTGACGCTGTCATAATCGTCCTCAAAAGCTGCGACGACAAAATTAAATTCCTTTTTCTTCGTTCTCGCGAGTTCGTTCTCGTTTGCGGTATCACCACGGACGGGAGAAGCCGACCGAATACACAACCCTCCTCCCGCATCTCGGAATAACTGAAACGGGGAATTTAATCAAGATTCCATCTACAGTTACGAGCTCAAGCCCCAGTCTGGCCCGCTCTACATACACAGTTAAATTTGAGTTTGAGAGCGCTTGGAAATTACTCTCTACCGTCAACCTTACATAGTATCCTCAATCGCACGCGAATTCATATTAAACAGAGATTGCTGCGGTGTAACGATTCGCTCTTTATAAAAATGTATCCAATCAATTTCGTTATGTCAACCATATCGCTGTATATTGTACGTTGCAATATTCTATTTAACGTAATTATTATTTGTTATTATATGGATAATTTGAAAGTTGGTCGAAGTGCACGGTGTGTTGACTTATCGGAAAAGATTATTGCTCGTATACTATACGTCACAATACGTTCGATACATTTACGACCAGCGGTGACTTGGCTAGATCTAATAACCAATTATTAATACTGCGTTATCAGTTCCCGCCTAATCATTATTTGCGCTATACTGTTCCTGCGCTTTAAGTATTTTATCGCATAGTATTCGTCGTTGTCGTTATTAAGGTAGTAGAACTCTAGAAAACTGTATATAAATCCACTTGCCGTTTTTAATGGGGAGCGCATAAATGAAGTCAGCAAGGAAATATCCGTCTTATATACTAAGTCAGGCTTCTTAAATAACCACAGTTTACTACATTGACAATTATTCTGGTATATATGATTAGGTACCGCGTACGGTTTATTCAATGACTCACGTTTTTATGTTCAGTATCAAGAGCGTCCCACATCGATGCTACGATTTTCGATACTTCGCCGAAGCTCGCGTTCGGATTCTGTCCCTTGATTGCCGCCTGTGTGTCCCTAAAGAAGAGCGCGTACGCCGAGACCGGTCTGCAAAGATAAAATTAAAAGAAAAAAGTAAATAACTTAATAAATACATTTATCAACGAAATAACCGGAAATATGTCACTTCGAGTCAAAGTGACATATTTCCGGTTTTTGAATTCCGTAGTCCAAAGCGAGGGCGCAAAGCCCCCGAGCCACAACTGCCTGCTACATATATACATATATATATATATATATATATATATATATATATATATATGGGTGTGTGCGTATGCATGTGTGTGTCTATACAGAGAAATGAGATGGTTACAGCTTGCCCTCAACCCGAAGCGAAAACGCTTCGACTCCCTTGGATTTCTGCCGTACGCCATATTGAGACCGATCGTGTAGATACAAGCTATTTCAACGTAGTAATGTGGCCGCTTGTTCCCGCAGCTGTACCCATGTTGTACATTTGCGGGGTTGCAACAATAACCGTAATTGCCAATTCACAGCAGTAATAACTTTGAGAGAGTAGCATCTCACCGGCATGCCCTCTCCCGTAACTCCATTAAAGCGAAACAATCGACCATTTCCTATCTCGCTCGTTCTCGATTTCTCTCATACCGAGTCCAATTCGTTTACGGATAACACAGCGAGTGATAGAAAACGATATGGGGAGTCTCAATGCTTCCGTTGGATAAGAATAATGGCGGCCGTATCACTCTGTACTCGTGGAACATCAAAATTATTGTCATAGAATAGATTATACAATAAAGTTTACTCACTTTTGCGGTTCATTCGGATCCCTCTTCTTCTTTTTTTTCTGAGCTTTGGGCTTCTTTTGATTCTTTATCACCGCGTCTGCCGGCTCCGGTGATGGTCGTTTTATTCCGGCCAACTGTCAACATAATTGAATAGTTCACGATATTAGTAAAAATAATTGTTGAGACATCCAAGCTGTTAATACAGTGGTAAAACTACGATTACGGTTCGTCTTGTGTGCACCTTGTGGTATGCGCGTCTATATAATTTACCAACTCGACGACTTGTGCTGCGAGAGTCACACACTTACGGCTCTCGGTATTTATTACAGTATGGGACGTCAGGATCAAAATCTTTTCATCATTTACCGAAGAAACTGAATTTTTACTCATTTTGGCCCTAATCTCGCTACGATTTCATGTGCTCCCGATATTGATTATTTGTTTGTCTAGTCGCTACATTATCATACCTTTGCGAAATACACTAGGACCTCGATTTCGTTCACAGCGGCGGGACCGGCTCCGCATTACACTTAACAAAATCGAGGTTGCGCATGCCCCCACCCATACGAATTGTCCCACATGCCCCATAGCTTCCCCCTCCACGGGCCGCGCCAATCGATATTCGCTGCGTGGGCGAAATGCGCTGCGGGAGCAATCAATGGAAACGGTGGTATTTCGACATTTATAATTCTGGCAAGCTTATGATATACCCTTTACGTCAATTGTTCGACTAATATTAGATAACCGGACCACGAGAGGTTGATGGAAAACGGGGCAAATTATACGTTCAAGAGACCATTTCCGGAATATATATTGAAATTATACACGCTATCTCACCGATTTTTCCCTCCATTACTTCCACGTTTCAATTAATCCTCTAATTACTTCCACGTTAAAACTTAGAGCAAAGACTCGACGATTACTGATCACTGCTCGCTCATCAAGTTTACAGTAAATCTATCAACGAGTCGGGTGACAGCTGCTTCTTCTACCTTTTCCCCCCTTGCTATGTCGACATTTGTCCGTGTACCAACATTCCGTACCCCCCCCCCCCCCCCCCCCCCCATCGTTCATTCTACACTACTTGTCCGAAGTGATACCGGCAGCAAGGTGGTTCGAGAATCGAATAAATTATGCGCTACGTACTCTATCGTGCGTTTGCTAGTCCGTCAGGAGTCGAAACACGCGCAAGAAGGTATTACCGAAAGGTCGCGACCTTCATTACGCCGCATTGGGTCATTACATGTTGCGTGGGTAATCGTCCGCGGTGTAATTGAAACGATTTCAGCCAATCAGCCGCACTGATTCTATAATCTATATACTCGCTACTCGCGTACGCTCGTCTCCTCACGGACTTTGCCGCATCATATTCTCAGTGACGCTACTGCTATTAGCTCATTCTGGATAGTGTTTTTTTTTTTTTTTTTTACCAAGTATGATCTATGGCTTACAAAGAATCGCTCGAATGCTGGTATATGATGGAATGATGTTTTACAGACCGCCTATTCAAAGTAATTTTTATAAATATACTGTTGTAAGGCTATACTGTAAAGCAGAAGCCCGACAGAGATAAAAGAAAAGCCGTCCGGTTTTAAATAGTCAAGATAATGAGAGAAAGAGGCTGTGAAACACGAAGGGAGCATTGTAGGTACTGGGAGAGCGACGACCAGATAGAAGCCCGTTGCTCTGTGTCCCTTCTGAGCCCTCAGCTGCCAGAGCCAGACTCGAAATAAAAATATCGAGATAAGTACCCGGGACAACGTCTGAATGCTCTCGATCGGAGAGGACGATGCATCTACGTCCGGTATGTCAACCTCAGGCGCGTTCTAGCATTTATGTGTTAGGCTGTACGATTTATTTATCCTCAAATATTGCAAACATATCAGTATCATTGTGGGATAATTTTATACTATTGAATGCAGCGACACCACCACTATATAGATTTAATGAAAGCTTTTTGTTTTCATCGATAGGATGTATCAAATTCGACTTACCATTGCAGAATGAGGCGTACTGTCGTCACTGTCTTCGCTAGTTGTCGTGTTATTGTTTTCCGGTATAGCGTTAGGTTGCAGTGCAGGTGGACTGCCACCCGTCGGACTCCGGTACTGCATCTGCTGCTGTTGCTGTTGTTGCTGCGAATGTAATTGCTGCTGCTGCTGCGAGTGCATGTACTGCATATGTTGGTGCATCTGGACTTGTTGCTGATGCTGCTGTTGCTGTTGTTGAGCCTGAGCTTGGTGCTGATGCTGGGAGTGTTGCTGTAAAAGTAAGAGCTGCTGGCTCCCGTGCTGCTGACTCGCCGAGCTCATTGCCGAGTATGAACCCTGGGGACTTGTGTACGCCGAACTGTAACAAACCACCATAATTTAGTATTTCACTAAAACCATCGGTCTTGTTCCTCTTCTATCATCATCTTTCTGCCACGTAAGGTATACAGTCAATGTCGCATCCCCCATACGTGGGATTTACATTATTTTTCTAACACATCCAACTATATCTTTTCAACCTGAACGTTTGTGAAAATAAGTCGAGTGTGAGTGAACGATGGTCGACCATTGGACGAATGTATTGAAATAATGTGTAGTAAATTATGCAAGAATTTTCGGAGTTGCTCGAATGAAACAGTTATGTATTCAGGATCAATAAAAATTTCGTATCACGCGGTGATGGTTATAAAGGAGTGCGAGGGAGTCTTGTCATACGTGTATTTCGTCCCAAGAGCAGAGGAGTGAGAGCGCAGAGAAAGAGCGAAAGGTAAAAGGTATAGTTTAGTAGTGTGCCGTGGAAGTTTCTCGTATCCGCAGCACCGCGGCTGAATGCTATTTTAACACAAATTGGATAACTTTTGAGATATAGCCGGGGCTGCGTCAGCGTCGGAGGATTTACGGCCCACTCTACATCACTGGGTTCTCCTCTCCCCTACCCCTTCTGTTCCCTACGTCGCAGTTTGCAGAGGAACGAGAATTGCCCGCGAGGCCTTTCACCCCTTCCACTTTGCCTGGTTTCGCGCCATTGGCGGATGGATCTTAAATCTCTTTCGAGAAGCTTCAAGACCCAACACTCACTAGCTTGAAATATTTTGCATCTTTCGAAAAATGTTGGTGGATGTCTCTCTGTCTGTAACCATATAGCCTTCCTATCCTGGCAGAGATAATAATTATGGCCCAAATCGATAGCACGATAGAGACAGCGAGTGTGTGTATGTGTGAATAGTTCGAGTACATCCAACGTGCCGAGTTCTGAAGGTCTAATTGGATCTAATTTATGTGACACTCGGAAGCGGCCGAACGAGCGTTTGAGGAGATTGAGGAAAAAAACCACACGGGTGAAAAATATAAAGATAGAGAGAGAGCTAGAGAGAGAGAGAGAGAGAGAGAGGGACCGAAAGTAATATGGAAAGTGGTAGAGGCGAGAGAGGAAAAAACAAGGAGAGGATGAACGATACCAGAAGAGAGCAAAAGCCACGACACGGCGGCGGTGGCGGGCGCACGCGAACCGGCAAATCGGCTGTCGTTTGTCGTGCGGATAATGAGTTCGAAGCAACGTTCATACTCGTCCGACCGTAAAGTACGAACAGGTAACAGAATGCCTAGCGCGGTGTGATTCCTCTTCCTTTTCGCCTCTTTCCGTCTTCATATCGCTCGCTACCAATCGGTCACATAATACCGAGAAGAGGATCAATCGATAATTTGGCTTAAACATTGAGCCAAACCTCTGTATCCACATTTTTCGTACTGTTCGTGAAAAACTTCTTTCCAGAGACGTGTTCAGTCCTGGCAACGTGGAGAACGCCGTCTTTCCTCGACAATTGTCGAGTAATTGTATTCCGAGACCAACGTGTTTTGTGTTGTCCCGAGGTACGAGTATATGTCCATCTGGCGCGCGAGCTGCACACGAGCCAGCAGCACAAAGATGGTAAGGTAAAACTTATTGCACGCGTTGCAGGCACGTAGTTTTTCTTTTCGAAAGTACCGTTGACCAGAGCTGAGAAAATAGCTGTTTAATGTGAATTGTCCGAAAAGAGATAGAGGGAAGCAAGGTTTTAACGAAACATCGCCTCTGAGATTGAAATTCTTGGTTGATGATTGATCGTGGAGTGCAAGATAGAATCGGGGCGAAAGATGAATGATGTATCGAAGATTAAACGTTACACAACCCTTGTATACTAGACGAAGCCGATAGAGAATAATCAGAGTCGAGAATACCGACATATTTTCTTCGAAACGTGCATTCCCGTAGTTCAGAAATACTATGCATAGAGAAGCGTTATTGGCGCTAGCGAGCATTAGTAATAGACATTCCTGGAGCCGAGGGGAGAAGCAGGCTCGTTAATCTTCCTTTGTTCGGTCTTACGATTTTCCCTCACAGACCCTAATCGGCTGCAGATCGTTTGAGGAAAAGAGAGGCACAAGTGTAGTCATATATACACGGCCTGTTGGTTACCACTAGCACAGAACCTCTGTCACCTTGAGATAACGGAGCTGTCCTCATGTTGTGTTTCTTCACGAAGATTAATTGCATGAAAGAGTCATAAGCGATGGCGGGCTTGTAATAGAATAAAATATGACAATCATAGTAGTTAATTAATTCCGTGCAATGTCTGCTGGAAAGCTGATGATAACAAATATATTATTCACTTCGACAATGAGAAATTACTCTCGCCCAATCAACAAAGCGTCAAGTCCCACGGATCAAAACTAATTATTAACTCTCCCAGTTCGAACCAATACAATTGTTCTTGAACAAGATGAGTATCGAATGAGATATTAATTGCGGAGTTTCGATAACAAGAATAATATAATAGAAACGAAGAACAAGCTGTTCGTAACTTGAATGAAACTTAAGTGGAACTCACCTGACATTGATTGGCTGCATCGAGTGTTCCTGCTGTAGATAAAGCGGTTGCTGATACCCACCGGAATCGAGGCTCAGTCCATCGGGAGATTGCTGGATTCCTGTACTTTGCATCATCTGAAAAATAAAGTAATTTTTTTTACGTCTAAAAGAAAATTAATTACGTTTCCATTGACTGTATTTCTAGTCTGAGCCTTGGGTCTATGGAACTGTCTCTTATCGAAGAGAGAACGTAACCATATTTATAAAGTGAAACACAGAGTAACATTCGATCGACTCGATCATCTGTAGAGAACGAGCAATCGCGGAGATCGAAAAACAGAACATCGTACACTTTTACGTAGTGATGAAAACATTGTTTGTATGTGCGAGTCATACTTGAATGAAAAAAAATAGAATAATATTTTGAGCAAGGGAGGGTAAAGCCAGTCAAAGCGTGCGCAGACATTGGGGCACTGTTTATGTAGCCATTAAATTAGAAGCTAAATAGGTAAACGTAAATTTCGAAAATGTGCATGGCATCTGGCGCAAGTAACACTTTGGACGATGGTTCTCATCTCGAGGACGATTCTATCTCTGTTCAACGAGTAATTTCTTGTGCTCGCCCACAATTCTGCACATTATGAATGCCTAACTCTCTCTCACCTGAGACTGATAATTGTGAAGATCGTGCTGCTGTTGTTGATGATGCTGTTGCTGCTGATGTTGCTGATGTTGGTGGGGATGTATGGCTGGGATATCAAAGTCCTCGTCACCGAAACTTGGGGTGTGAAATGTCTGTAACGCAAAGTACGGAGCAAATATTATTTTTTAAAACACATACAAAAAATGAAGCTAATTGTCATTGCAAATTAAAAATTAAATAGAAGAAAGTCAATACTCAATCGTCCTTAATTCAATGGATCTGTTTTATCGAACGTATGTGGAGCGAAAAATATCGAGATAGGAATAATAATGAAAAGGCGCAAAATTGAAGAACATTGAAGACACGATGAGTTGAAATGAGACCCGGAGCGGTTAAAATAAGATAAATGTGAAATGAAAGAATTGTACCCTCTGGTGAATCTACCGAGGTGGATGATAGATAGCGTTATATTGTTCCTTTTAGCAATTTATTCTCTGTTCTCCCGGTGTACTCGTGCAATTGGTCGATCAAAGGGAACGAAGCGAGTGCGAGGCGTAAGAGGGGAGGAAATAATTTTGTTGTACGAGCGGCAACATCGACCGTTGGCCGAGGGTGCACGTCCGAGAGGGGGAGACCTCCGAGTCTGAGAGAGAAAATAAAACTTTTTAAATTGGATTTAATAGCGACAGGAATTTTCCTTTGAAGGAAACCTGGATATATTGATCGACGTCTCGTCTCCCACTACCACTGCGATGAAGACTGCCGCTAGCTTCGCAAACTCTATATATATAACAAACAAAATGCTTGCGGGTAGCCAATTTATTTTGAGCAAAGAGCCTCGCGCCGGCCTCTGGAATATTTAACGACTGGTGCTTACGCATAATAGTGTATGTCTTTCGAGCGTCACAGTTTTCTCTTGAATAATCGGAGAATCGAAATGAGGACTGAGACTGAGAGAGGGTGCGACCGAGATGTAATATCATTTTCTAAATGACTCGATAGTAATCTCTCGCGTCTCTGGTTGAATAGATGAATAATCCTTGCGGAATTCATGTTTAATATTGTTTCGATTCTAAAGCAGCAACGGTAACGGCAGCGTGTGAGGCGAAAATTAATGGACATCGTTTCTCATTCTAGCTGCGCAGGTTATTTTTGTCTCTCTATGCCCCCCCCTCCCTCTCTCTCTCTCTCTCTCTCTCTCTCTCTCTCTCTCTCTCTCTCTCGGTATGTATGTACACCCTCGATCCTGCATTCGCTGACAGATTAATAGCAACTATCGTATCAAACTATAGTATACCGAGGTATAGAAGAGGCAATAAGCGATGAGTCATTTGGTGGGCGCGCATGCGCGTAACTCTCGTAGAATCAGCTGCGTTATCGTTGCGCGCAATAGTCCCTCGCGTCCGATCGTATTCAACTGAATCATGCCATTGGAATTCTTTATGTAAACTTTAGATAAAACCACGGCTTTCTCTCTGACTTGCCCGGAAGAGGAAAAAATATTTAACGATCAAACGACGATATCACTGCTGACGTACCTTTTAAATAAAGAACAGAAAGACTCGCAAACAGAATCGAAAAACAGAATCGCAATAAGGGCTAACATGATTCTCGTGTTTCGTTTCAACAGGTGTGAGGATAGGTTTTCCCAGCAGCGCGCATATTGTCCTCTCGATATTCCATAGCTATACCTCGCCGTCACTCGATACTACGCGATGATGCACAAAACGAAACAAAAAATGACAGTGTGGTGAGCGATGGCTCGAGCGAGTGCCAGGGGAACCGGGATTCAATGGAAAGCGATACACCACACCAACCACTGCAATTAATCGAACCAGGAGTGAGGGAGAAAGGGCGAGAGAGAGCATCCACTCACTGTAGTTACTATATTGGGAACATTAATTCTGTACGGTATTTTCACCTTTACAATTGAACAATGACAGATATTACACACTGCCGCGTCTACATAAATTTTAAATGTTATTATTCAATGTACCGGTGTAGCAGTGCATTTGTACACCGAGAATATATACCTACACTGCGCGTTTGTACATAACAACAAACGTTGCAGAGACCGGACAATGAGTCGTGTTATCAATCATCACTGTGGGTAAAATGTAAATATACGTAATTTCCGTAATACATTTCTCATTGTTATCTAGTTGCGAAGGAAGAATAATACTTTTGAAATTTCTATCTTATGTACGACAGACAGATGATAAAAATATCGACGAAGAGAGAGAGCAGATAATTCCGAAAATTTATCAACTTTAAAGAAAGCTATAAACGACATCTGGTTAGTTACTTCGAGTTGCGCGTCATTCAGTGTGTATATATGCTTCTGCTTTTGATAGTCTGGCGTTGAGAAAAGAGGCTATTCACCGTGCGAAGAGGAATACATAAAGCTTTTCAATATAACTTTGCTCCTTTTTTTCTCCCCCATTTCCCCCGTGTAACGACAATTATATTAGCATTATTATTATTATTATTATTATGTTTATTATTGGTATTGTTATTATTCTTATCCGGCAAGTCTAACACAATGGCCTTGGTAAGATGCGAAAAAGGGGGGGAAACCTCTTACTTATAGAGAGCTGAGGCTATAACGAGGTTGTTGCTGATCAGAGACCCTCGAGTACCGCTATTATACATACATATTTCCAACCTTCAGAAATTTACGGCTATTGAACAATCTCAAAATAAAGCCCAGAAGTCACGCGTGTATTATTGTCTACCTCTACCTTCCTATCCACGCAAAAGAAACATGCGCGTACACACTCGTTGGGTGCAAACTTGACGATAGGAAATGCGGCGAAAGTATTAGTTGGTACGGAAGTATCGGATAGGCTGGCTGGGTCGCAATTATTCTCTCCGACGATCGCAAAACTAAACTCGTTCCTCCATCTCGTTAAAACTTGTGCTCTGCCCTGGCAACTTACTTGAGCGAGGAAATATTATTTAGATGGTTTTTGCCCATATTGCGCACCACCAAACAACTCGTCGCTAGCGATTCTTCTTTCTCTTTTTCTCGTTCCTACGTTCAAGAAGTTCCCCCTCCCCCCCCCCCCCCCATGCAACCCTCGCCGAACGCCAACTTCTACTTGCCGCGACCGCAACCGCCGAGATTTTTTTACTCTTCTCTTTCGCTCTCTTTTTGCCTCCACCATTTCTTCTTTTTCTTTTTCATGTTCTTCTTCTTCCTAGCCTTCCCTCATTCTCGGTCTCGAGACTCGGCACAGTTTGTCGTTCAACTCTTGTTTTATATCCAAAACCTCCAAGGCCGGTGGAGAGCGCCGAGAGCGCGGATGAAGTAGCAGGGCTGGATAGCCAGTTCTCTCTTACGTAAATACATTTTATAATCGAGTTTGGAAGGTTGAAATTGCTTGCTAGTCGACGAATCTTATTACGACTGAAGACGGGGTTTACTCTCTCTCTTTCGGTTCCACCCTTGGTATTACCCTCGCATGTGCCTGCTTCCTCTAGGCAAATAGTTTTCTTCGAAGTGCCAAAAAAAGTATGATTAGAAGAGGCTAAAGTTGAAAGTCGTTCATGAGGAACTTGTGTAGCGCCGATAACATTTTTCTTTTAATTATACGGAGCTCTTGCGTGATTTGGCGGTATGCAGATTATAAAAATAGAGATGATTCTTCGCTTATTGATATCGTGTAAGAAGATTGTGTTGTACAAGACTAATTACATTCGAAGAGAATGAAAAGGAGATTGGCGGTATTTACGTATAGCCTGAGTAAAATGAAGTTGGCGTAGCAGATTGTGTGAGTGCTAGACGTAATACACAACGCGACGTATGGCGGCAGGTACGCGTCAATGTGAGTTTGCACTCACGTGCGGTCGGAAACTCGACGTAGTATATCCGGTCTGAAGCGGAGTGTGGAGTGCAGCGCGCAACGATACAGACGTTTACATATGTTTGAGTGACACGATGAAGGTATACTATAACGTTAAACGGTGGTTGATCGTATGTACCTCGAGAGTACGTACATGCGGTGGTTGCGGCGTCGTGGTTGTTCTATCGTTTGCAACGCTGAGATGATGAACGAGACATGAGAGTGACTATAAAGAGTGCCGAAGAGTCAGGGTACAATTGGAGTTTATCGTTGAACAGCTTTGAATTCGATCGCGATGACAATAAACTTTGTACGACCAAAACTTATTTTCCGGAAGTGACGTCATACCGAAAATCTAAACTCCCGGTTTTAATATGCCACAGTCCATAGCGCTTAGAACTACGGACTATGGCCACAACAACTTGCTATCAGACAGATAAAGGTGCGAGTCTCAGTCACCATACAGGCCACCTGAATGTATCAGTTCCTTCAGTGTGGACAAAGCGCTGTAGCAAACACAGATCGATAAGTATTGGGTTCTGTGTCTAATATTGTAGGTTGGGGGGGGGGGGCAGTTAATGCAGTCAAGAGAGTGTGTGAGACGGAGAAGAAATGAGGGGTGACACGTTGTACCTTCTATACTATAGTAGGGGAGAGCGGGGCAAAATGGGGCAACGGGGCAAAACGGGGTTTTTGGGCAAAACTAAATTTTCCAATCATTTTTGGATCGGACAAGGTGGCAAAACTGGGCAGAAAAGCCTGATGTATCCGATAGAGCGAATTCGGGCCTCCAAAAATTATTGGAAAATGACGTTTTGCCCAAAACCCCGTTTTGCCCCGTTGCCCCATTTTGCCCCGCTCTCCCCTACCTATAATATAATAACGCCGAGCAAGTAATTAATAAAATTTCGCCGCGGTAGGGCTTTTTATCCTCTTTCCTTGCTGCGTATAAGAGATAACCAACTTTCATTACGGACGAATGAGAATGACGTGAAACGAAGAATCGCGTTGCGATTAAACATCGCAAATGAATTCGCGTTGACGACGGGCGACGCCCGTTAACGTTCATTCTCTCTCGACGCGAGATCTACCGTCGTAATTGGAAGGGTCGGAAATTTTGACTCGTCGACTTATTATGAAGATGATTAACATACGTGTCTCTTTTTACTAATGGAGTGGCATTAAAGTATTTCCGATTGCGATTATATTGATCAATAACAAAGTTGGATATCAAATGGGTTTTTAAGTGAAACGAAATTTGAAAGTATTCCTCCGATGAGCTACTATTGAAAATTGCTTACATTCGATCTTAAAATGACCAGTGGTCAATCAGTATCGCCGCACGAGAAGCAACACTCGTCGAGAGAGCACGTTCGTTAAAACAATGAATTCATAGTCGGGGAGCTTATTTATTGCAGATTGCCAATTATCGGACCCATAGATTGAACGCGTCCAATCTTCGGTTCAATATTCAAGTCGAAGAGAGTTTCATACACGGAGGGAGGCAGGCCAGGTAAAGGATTAACAGCTACGATTTATAGACTCCTGCCACTGGATAATAAAAGAAATATCGGAACAAAAAGCGCAACGGGATAGAAGCTTTATTTCGCTGTTGAACCCGGTGACTTGTAGCCCAGTATGCATTATCATTCACGCCAAACACAAAAAGAATGCACCACATACTTGTTACATACTTTTTCAAAATAAATAATAAAAATATACTAGTGGAGCCTGTTGTTGGGTAACCGGTTCGTGGCCCCGATTGTTCGTTGTGATTAAATTTATACAAGTGCGAATACAGAGGGGGTTCCGAGAAGGGTGCAGCGAAATGAAAAATGACGGAGAAAGAAGCTCGTTACTCACCTGGTCAGCCATATTGTAGCCGTCGTGGTGGTGGTACGCCGTTTGATGATGGTGCTGCGGCACGCTCAGTGACAAGTCTAGATTGTCGCTTCTCTGTAACAATAACAAAACGCAAATATTTCTATCAATGATCGTTAAAAATTTTTAACAAGTGACGATAAGATGGTTCAGGAGTTTGGGTCTTGCCGGCATATCACAGATATTTCCGGGACTACGTCACACGTATCGATAAAATCTTCGCAGCGGTTGAATATCCCTCAGGGGCGGGGTGAGGGGAGGGGGGAAGGGCTGGGCTTGAGCTTGCTTAGGACGCGCAGCTGGTCCAACAGCTGTCAACACTTGTTTCTACACATACAATACACGTGTGTTTATACAGTATGCACATTTAATAATGAAAAGTTGTTCCTAGACGATAAATTGGGAGTGTAATTCGTCGTTCGAACAAAACCATAACGAAACGTGGAGGACACTTTGATCGAGCACCAGATGCAGTAGCAGTGTAATGACAAGTCCGATACAATGCGACGGTTGCTGTTAAGGTAGCCAGTTAATAACACAATATCTTGACCATGCTATTCGCTAATAATCGTTATTCTACCGTTAATTCATCGGTAGGGTGGCATAGCCCCCGAACGGTTATCCCTCGAAAAGAGTAACGCCCGAAACGTATATCCGCTGAAAATTTAAAATCCCGAAACGTCACTTTATTGAAATATTGCGGCCCCTTGATAAAAAATATGAACGTTAAAAATATGACGTTCATTTTGCTCCAAACACAATATGTTAGATTTTAATTCCAAAAATGCGATTTCACATTACAACAAACTGTTTTCAGTGCATAAAATCGAAGATACAAATGTCCCACTACAGTTACGCACAAAAAGGCCAGCAGATTCATGTTCAACGCACAAAAATACGTCGGAATACGTCGCAGTTAATTTTATAAACGGAAAAAAACATTTCATACCGACAAAAAATATTTCATCAAAAATTCCAAGGCTACCCCTTTCCAATCCATTTTTCACGTTTTGCAACGTCCTCGAACGGGACGATAAAACGATTGTAAAACTTTGCACAAGGCCCTATTTTATGTATTTTTCCCGTAGAACACAATGGGCGCCCCGGACTTTTCCTAGCTCCATTGGGAGCCGAGATATCGACCTTTGAAAATAATGAAAATCGACATTTTTTCAAAAGTGGCTCAAAAAGTGAAAATCGTTGTTGAATCGATTTTTTTTGCTTCAAGGCTATATTCCACGTATTTTTTCCCGCCGATCACGAATATAACAATTATTTTACTCCCAACCCAATATTTTCCATTTAAATCCGAAAATATATTTTCGACGATTCTCGTTCTTCCGAGCGAAAGTTGCATCTGACAATAATATTGATCCATTGCATATGAGATACCAGATTAATTTACAATCGCTAATGTTCTGATCTTTATATCGTGGCTAACGTTAGCACAGTTACTTGACCGAACACCACCTATCTTCTGTACCCAATGGAATGCACTTACGAATCGATAGTTTCGATAGGCTTCGCATTATTTTAATAAATTGATGTTTTAGGGGTTAATCTTTCGGGGGGTCGTCTTTTCGGAGGATATCGGGGGCTATGCCACCCTACCAATTCATCCACTTACTCTTTGTTGCATTATACTCTCAGAACGACCGAGCATGGAGAGAACGATTCGCCTGTCTCTCCATGAGGCAATCGACAACCGGCGATTGGCGAACATCTTATTAAATGTTTATGGTCCCACGAAAAAGGCAGAAAAGAATGTTTCAAGCCCTCGTTGTGCTCGAAAATCTTCAACTTTCTCCCGTTCTTGTAGATTGGATTAGCCATAAAATGCACGATCGCCAGTTGGTTAATGGTGCATTCGTTACCATCCAGCATTCCGTCTCGCTCTGTACTATATTATGTTATAGCGCTATCAGCGTGGAATGTGTTTGTTGATACATACATGGATATATATTCGCATTTATAGCAATGTCTATCGTATACTATATACATATAAGTATATATATACTTATATGTACGGCATACACGTCGCGTAGGGGTATAATTCTCTGTGTCCCCCTACCTCCACCTTCTCCGATCGTCCTCCGTCCCAGTGGGACGACGCGAAGCGAATGCGAGAGCCACATGAATTACCGCAATTACGCACAAATTACCGTCTCTATCTCTATTATGTTCCGGCGCGGTGGTCGGTTGTATACTATACATACGCCCCGAGCTTCGGACGTCGAGGCTATTACTTTCCTTCCATTCTTATTTCACTGCGGACAACTCTTTCCTTCGATTTCCTTTTTTTTAAATTCTACGCCCTGCTGTTGCTTGCTGGTTCATTTCATTTTTCACTTTTCGTTTCTTCCTCTTGGAGCACCCCTCGTTCTTCTTCGTTATATTCGTCAACTTGAGTTGTTAATTTTTATTTTAACCTAAACAATAATATTGACATTACTGGTTTCAATGGAGTATATTTACCGAGAAACTCTAGGATCGTTGGTCGCTCTATGACGGCGGCCTGTATGAAGAGCATTTTATGTAACAATGAATAAGTGTCTATGACCGTGGGACATTTTCCGCGTCCCTCCAATAATTCGCCTACGGACATGTTCAAATAATTGGCGACGGAATACCGGATTTTAGAGATAAAAGGAGATGGACGCTCTAATTAATATAATCATTGCTGGGACGAGAATGATGTACCTAAGTAGGTACTCAGTTATTATGACTTTATTGGATTCTGATGCGATGATGCGAACGAAGTAAATGATCAACGGTGAACTTGGTTCGTCCGACTTGTTAGATGTGTCTCGAAGAAGAATGTTGGGATGGTCGAGGAACGCGAGCGCGTATATACATTACGCGTGTAATATCGGCTGACGCGTCCGTGAAGCGGTCGCAGAATGACTCACGCACACGGAGAGACACAGCTGACCGCGCGGGAGAGAAACGAGAGCCTGACTGAAGCTGTTGGGAGAGATTGGGAATGGTGGAGCATATACTGCGGCACGGCGATATATCCGACGAGAGAAACGATGGTGAACTCGCTCCGTTCTCCACGTCCATCGGCAACTATACCGGAGATCCATGTTGCGGTGGAGTATGAGCTCACGCTCGCTGAACATTGGCCGCGTGCCACTCGTTCGTTCTCACCTTCGTCGAGTTAACACTCCGCCACGCTGTTATGTGCACTGCAACACAGAGAGTGCAGACAAGAAGAAAGAAAATACTCGTTGGATCGTTGAACCGATGTAGACTTTGTCGTATGTGTGGGATGCTCTCGCAGTCGCCGCGCGTGACCGCGACGGGAACGAAAGCGAAATCGAGTAAACCGCTTCTCGGCTGATGCTTGACAAACCGAGTGAGGGAGGTAGACGTAATATCGAAGGAATTCTATTCGATAACATTGCGATGTTTAAAAATTAAATACATTTACCGTTCAATAAACTATACGAGAACCCCTTGTCGCCCCCGTGTCGCCCCCTTGTACTCCACATTGGAGACCGCATGGAAAATGACGTTACGTCATCCGCTAGCAGGCGAATCGTGCACCCCCCTCTCTCGTTACCTATTGATGCATGAAATGCTAAAATATTCTCGATAAATAATGCAAACAACGTGGCGTGTGAAAAATGAGGATGACATCCGCAGCTGCAATATATGAAAAATGCATGCGTACCTTTTCCTCGTACACCGTTATGCACCGCCAGCGCTAAAGCACCACAAACATCAGTGTATTGTGTCATTGTAGCACGTATCTTAAGCCTGTTCAAAGAAGTATATTATACATAGTCTTGTTCTGAAGAAACGTGTCGTCGGAAATTTAAAAAATATATTGCAATGTACCATGTGCTATGGAGATTATACCGGAGGATCGAGTAGTTCAGCGATACAGATACGTAATCGTGCATAGAGCGTGTTTTACGAAATTGTGTGTATAAACGTTTATGAGTGTGGCTACGATGGTCCCCTCCGTGGTATTTAGAGCATAGAAAGCGTAACGAGGCCGGCCAAGGCTATCGGAGTTGCGCGTGAGAAACTTTGTAAGGAAAAAAGGTATATCGCGACGGCAGTGTCGACGGCTGTGAGTTGACCAAAACTTGCGAAACTCTCCAGCTCGCAATTATTGAAAGTCTCCCACTGGAGTTACAGCAGAATGATTAACCGTAGGTATTAAGAGCTGTAATTTTTTTTTTTTTTTTGTAAAGCACGAACTATTATGCCAGAGAATTTCAACAGCCCTGTCTTATAATCTCAATTTCAAATCGCTTTATCGGATTAGAGTACACGCGGCTACGACGTCAAATCGAAGGCTTTGATCCAATTTTATCATAATGTAGAATCTAATGGTAAATATACGATGGTCGATCGATAGTTACTTTATACTCTGTAGGTACACTCTGAACGTTTTCTCGTTCGACCACGTGGTTCGCCGTTATGACTGTAATATTTAAGTACAAAAATTCCAAAAATTCGGCATGCTCGTTATCGTGTAAGAATCGCCCTGATCCTGTCGGCGATAATGGTTGATGGCGTTGTTATCAACGACGACACACAGAAGATCCTGCCGTATCTTCACAGAGTTGCGAATACCGTAACACACTCGGTTGATGGCCCTCGCGAATTTGAATTACGATCAGCCGTTTATACTCGACGTGACTGCAATACGTCAGCTTGACATTTACCGCACGGGTAGCATTAATATTCGTATGGCAGTAAGCGTTTGTAAAACGTAGCTTCATATACGATATCGCACAAGTTCATTATTTTTATTGTACGATACATCGAAACTGCGAGGATAGCGTTGATAATTCACATGCACCTATTCAGGCAATTTCCGTTGACCGATATGCTGCACATATTGAATTTAGATCTTTTTTCTGCCAAGCAGTTGGGTAGCGGCATTACCCAATGCTTATCAGTGCTCGGAGGATATTAGACTTCGCTCCGACTACCTCCGCCGGCCGGTATAGGCCCGATATGGCATACGGCAGCCCGTGTGAAGCCTGCAAATTTGACGTCTTCAATTACGGCAAAATCCCACCTGGGTATTGATATCGTTTGTTTGAAAAGAACGGAGCAAAACGAAAAAGAGTAAAGGAAGGAACATTATACGAATTGTAATGTTACATTTTGTTTCTATCGTAATTTAATATTATGACCCGATAGTGCGTATCTGGCGAAGCGATAAGTAAGAAGCTATGCTGTACAGGCTACCTAAGAAACATATAGCAAGCATAAGCGTACCCGAGTGAATTAACATTGCGAATACGTTGACAGTAACAACCAGCGATAAGAAAGCCATTTTGTACATGTATAAAAACAAGATTACTTGTGATGACGTCGGAGTGTATCGGCACGTTCCAGTCCATGGTCTGACTGTTCACGAATTAACATTTTTTTTTTTTTTTTTTTACAGATACACGTTACAACAGATGGGCAAATCGATAGTGTAATTATATGAAATAATCGATAATAATAACAGGATATTTCTTATTGCTCAAGTAAATATCGATGCATCATTTATTTTCCATCTACGGAGAGAGGCACATAACTGCTAACATTGAGCGCATCGAAGAATTTTATCATCAAAGTGTCATGACTCGGCAAATTGGGAAATATTTCACGTTGTTATAATAATGTGATAGCCATCTCAGTTACGCTAGACATGGTATGGTCATCGCAAGACGTTGCGCTACGAGGAAGAATTCGCCAAGTGTATTTTTCCAAAAGGCTGCGGAAATTAAAGTCCGCAGAGGAAGCGGAGCTTCGCAGGCTCTTCTCATTAGATATTATACACCATTTCAGCGACCCTCGCGGTATACTGAACGATGATGCAACGCGTGACGGTGACAGCGTGGTAAAAACGGAGAAGAGCATGTCCATAAATTCGTAATCCGATGCAATTATTCATAGATAACGTAGTGAAATACGCAGTTGCCGATGTGGCATTCACGTATGTACAGTTTTAATGTATTAGACGCGTCGCGTCAGTCGTCGTTGTCGATAGTGAATCATTCTTTCGTTCCACAAACACATGAGAACCATACTTTTGTACCTACTCGCCAAGTGTGTGTGAGCAGTTTTTTTCACGAATAGTTTTTGCAACGGGTACGATTGTGTACATTATATTTTCCTGAAAATCTGCAATTCGTATTGTGCGCAAGCTTTCTTTATAATAAAGCCGCCTTTAGAAACGATGAGCTGTTGAATAAAACAAGTATTCGTCTGATAGCCGCTCGGGCTCTATGCACACTTTATATATGCGGTAGAATGTAATTTTCTCTACCGCGTAATAGTACTCTATAGTAATATCCATGAGCGGGTTTTAATTGGCTCGAAACGATACACGGTCCGCCATTATGGACTGTACAAGATAACAATCATTAAGAGTACCACTTTACAGCTACGCTTGAATTGCGGAGAGGCGTGTTACCGGTCCCGCCGTTGCTACACATAATCGTTCTGATGGTTCTGCAAAACGATGGAGATTGCACTTGGCTATTTACTTACTGGCATTGTCGCTCTCGTTCATCGGCCTATCTGCCTGTGGCACTATGTACCGAGGAACATCGTGAAAACATTAAATGGGTTGGGGGATAAAAACAAATTCCCTAAAGAGTGAGACATCCGACAGCGAGCGAGAGATCGTGCGAAACAAGTCAAACAATCGATTTACGTCACGGTTGTGGTGAGGGGGGGGGGGGGGAGGTGACTGCAAGGTAATCCTTGAAAGTGTCGATCGATAAGAGCTGGCCGAGTTGATTTTATCGCACGTTGCTTCGTTCGACTCGCAACTAAACTATAGCTCGAGGCATCGAAAAACTGCGCTATTCGCGATTCGTAGTTTACAATGCACACGTAATCCGGTTTATTTTATTGAACAACGCGGTGATTTACGTAAATTATTATTATTTTGTTCCCCCAGTGAGTGACCGACTGATCGAGCAAAAGTTAATTCCGATAGATAGAATTCGATTTGTATCTGTTCAATTACAGACTAATGTCGTCTGCATTTGGTGCATCAACTACAGTACGAAGAGTCAGTGAATATACGTTTGCAGAATTGCTCACTGTCGATACGACAGAGGCGGGGTTGGGAGGTGCGCTCAACAATGACAGTTATGATAATCTTTCCAAGAAGAGTGAGCGGCACGTGTTCTCGTACACTGAGCAAACGAGATGGATAGATACAAGCTGAGAGACCGGAAGTGGAAGATTAAACTCTGATGCGTGAGTCATTCGATGCCACAACCACACGTCCTCTTTACTCCGACATTATGGCAATGTCCAGTGTGCATGGCATATGTAAGTTATTTGGAATCTATTCGCAAGTGAGAAACTTTTATCGCAAACGTAATAAGCTTGACGAAGTCTCATCATACAGGGAGAATAAATAACGTTTGTAAGCAGTAGAAAAAGATAATATCTTTAATGAGCACCGTGGATTCTCGGAGCAGCATCCGGAACGAGCAAATAATAATATAAAGGAACGCGCTCTCTCTTTGTTTCTTTTTTTTTTCTCAAGCCTCAAGAGTGTCGGGCACGTATGTTGCGATACGGATTAGCATAAACAATTTCAGTCGTACGGCAAAATTTATGAGACGTTCTAAATCGAATTTACACCGAGTGAACCGACCGGTGTGAAAGTTGAAGCCAACCTCGCGTGTGTACAGAGAAGCCCAAAGATGCGAGAATCCACACAGAGTTTACTACGCGTGTGCGAAACTATCCAAGAGGAGGTTGGTACGCGCTACATCAATGTCATCTCGACGATTTACACGATAGTATGCTCGACTGCACGATCTATCCGAGGGATACATTTGCATGAAGAAAAAAATCGATATAAGGCAACCACTTTGAAACAAGACGTGTTGGTTACGTTTGAGCGTAGTATACAGTTTCGAGATTTTCTTTTTCGTGTTTGATCTCGCGTATTCCAGCGAGGCGAATAGAGACCGAAATGAGAACGAGATGCGAAATCGCCATTCGGAGAAGACAATGAGGTGCGCTTGCATTGTCCAAAGCGCATTTACTGTATTGCTGCAGTTTCTCCGACCTTTGTGCGAGCCACAAAGTAACGTGCAAGCGAGCTCGAGCGCGAGCTCAGCTCGACATTTAAGAAAAGTTCAGTACTAAATTTCATCAGACCTGTCCACGGACGAGAAGTGAGCAATATTCCAGCTCGGAGAGAGAAGCGGTCTAGATGCGGAGAGGAGAGGTCCGTTATCTGGATCGGATTGCAATGCACCTCTCGTCGTAATTCTCGTACTGGTCGTCCTCGTTTATTAGCTCCATGCGCTTTATTGCTCAATCGTCTCTTTCCGCAACAGCGTTGGCCTCACTCTGAAGCGTCTCTGTATTGCTCTTTTAGATCAAAGTTGCTTGATGAAACTAGTACCGTCTCGTTTGTCCTCATCGTATGGTTATCGGAAACGGTCTATAACTACCTTGTCTGATTATATTTTCACATCTGTCCGAGGGCAAATGACTCTTTGACGATTGCGAGGGAAGGACGGAGAGCGCTCGGAGAGTAATAGTGCTTTCGCGTGAGCCTATTTACGCGTTCGTATAATTAAATACATAAAGTTAAGCACTCGCTAGTATACGAAGGTAGAATCTCTGGTACTAGGTGGTACGCGATAATAATACCGTAAACTTCTACCTCGTCTATCAGTCTGTGGCTTTCGAATTGCAATTTCAAGATAAGACTCTCTTCGCGCCTATCCACTTTGCCGTGGATGCTTCTTTTTCGTTCTAACGCCCTTTCACTCATAGTTGTTGCTTCTTTATTTTTTCCGTTTTTTTTTCTTCCTCGTTGAACAAGTGATGGGGGTCTCGCGTGAGTCTACCCGAGGCGTTTGTAATTTACAACTACTAGCATTAGCAGCACCCGAAGAGATAAATTGTTATAGAGTGGCTTTCCAATATATTTTTCGCACTCTAATAATACGTTTTCAAAACGACGTCCGACGTTAAAATATCTATCATAATCACGTAATTTGTGAATAATTTGTTACTCTATGAATAATTCTAACAAGTCGGAATAACAAATAATTGTTTCCAAATATTATAACCAGTGACACTAGTCAGTCTGCCGTGTGTGGTTTCAGACCGTTTCTTTTGAAATAATTTTTTCTGTCAACGCATACAAATGACAGAGACCAGTAATTTACATAGCACTAATTTCTAAGTCGATTAGATTTTCCAGGAAACGAGGAGATCCTGCCATAACACTTTAATGGAGTTGTCGCGTGCTGCCGAGTCTAGAGACCGGACAAGCAACGTGGCACACTCATCCTCGACTTCCACGATAATGATATATCGTCGGGAATGTTTATATTCGCTATATTATCAGTTCCAAACGCGTACATCCGAGTGATTTCTCGCGCTGATTTAAATGCAGTTAGAGTCGCCTTGAATAATAATTCCAAAGTTCTACCCTGTGTTGGCCACATCAGTCGTGTCTCTGTTGCTTCGTCAATTACTCGGAATCTCTACCGTGATGCATTATGGACGTCTGACTGATGGAAATAATGGAATAGTTTCACAGTTGTTAACGATTATTCAGTCGATGGAAGGTACTCGTTATCGGTAAAGAAAGAAAAACCGGAAAGAGGAGAGAATAAACTGAAACGGGGTTAATACCCTGTTTACCAACTCCTACGCCTCTTATCGCGGCAATAACTTATAGCGTGGGTTACTCACTAAATGGCTCGATCGAACTTTAGATATAGCTTCGTTCGCTTGCGCGTGCTAGAGTTCATTCGGCTCGTAAGCGAGCAACTTGAATCTTTATGTAGCTTCTTTTGCTCATTGGCTGGTTTCCTTTTTCTCTCTCATCGGATCTCGTTATCTCCACCGAGCCACTTCCGTAGACCATTTCTACCACGTCATTTTTTTTCCACCTTTATATTTGATTTTTCCCTCGACCTCTTCGCTGTGTATGTCGTTTCCGTGCATCTCTGCGAGCGGCTGATAAACCGGGAACCGTTATACGCTACAATTTTGCTTCGCGCAAAATCGCGAAATTGAAAGCGGTTGAGAATGTATTTGCACCAGTTTTACTCTACGAGGCTAGGTAATAAAACGAAACGATCGAGTCCATGCCCATTTCAAAAGCGAATAATGTAATAATAAATGGCTCTTGTCTCGAGAGCTGCGTTGCTATTATCGGTTTAATTCGATTCGATCGATCGATTATCCACGTGTTCCGGAGTGCGGGGGGGTTGCACGCTTCGGCGAGCAAACACTTTGGAGAAAGTCTCGCGAGGAGAGGGATCGAGCAAAAGTTGCATTCATCAAGTCATGTTTCACAGTGGCGTAGGATCGTCCAATTTTGCTCTAGTACGGAGAGATACGTCTCAGTCTCCGTTCGCATCTTCTACATGCATCGAGGTTCGTCACTCGAAGAGAAAGAGAGAAAGAGAACGAAAAGCACGTACAGGCATTATTTGACAGCTCCAAGATCGAATGTTCAAGATAGCGTTCCAGAGAGTTATCGATTCGTGATTATTATAAATTACAAGGTGAGGGCTGCGTGAGCGACTCGAGAGTCGATTAACGAGAGAGTTAACGACGGGTTAGGAACGTTAACTGGCTGCACGTGCAGAGACTTTTTTTTAGTCGCGTATCGCTTCGATTCTCGGGAGAGAACAGAAACAAGTGAAATAATTATTTTTCGTTATTACATCGCGTTGCGAACATTTTGTTAAGAATGTTCGGGTACAACTGGATAAATTATACAAATTTGGACCCCATTTGGTAGACACCGATTTTCCCTCTTTTACCTCTCCAATTTCTTGTCCCTCCACAATAGTTGGGCGCAATTCGTCTCTTAATTGGCTACAAATATGTTTATCTTGAGAATGAGAGTAGAATATTTTTGCCAAGGTTACCCGCACGAGCCACGTAGTACAATCGAAACACATTAGGCCGAAACAATTATCTCTCTATCAAAAATTTCTCTTGTTGCTCCCGTCTCGTCGCTGAGGCTAAACTTTCACTTGTGCTGTAACCTAGTTTCTCACTTGCCTCGCCACCAGTAGAAACTCTCGCTTCATTATATACCAAATGGATTATTAATTATCGGACGGATTAGAGACTGTTATCGATGCTTATCACAATATTATCGTATTCTTTAGAGTCTGTAATAAATAAGTTGAACGCAATTTCCTTCATTATAACGCTTCGACTCTCTCTATTAATCACTTCAACATTATTTTTATCGACCTTCGCAAGTGATAATGGCCACTGACCGGTCGTATCTCCATTTTCTATAAACACAAGTATTTTTCGTTTATTTCTATAAAACTCGAGCGAATTTGGCAAGAAATATAGTGGTTGACACGCCGCGCATCCGGTCGAAAGAGAGTGCTGGAAACCCGCTTCATCATTTGGCCACTTTATTACTCAATGAGGACCCGGCGCGAAGTCGAGTTGCACGTTCTGATCCGATTAACACAAGCCGAGGAGACGTTGCCCAAAACGTTTTCTTTTCTGTGTTACGATCAAAACGCTCCCACGTTTTGCAACAGCCGCAAAAATTTGGGACTGTTGTTTGATACTTCGCTCGGATATTTCTTCGGCAAGAGACGAGTGACGAAGTAGGAAGTAAACGAGATGACATTGAATCTTTCTGCGGTCAGACCCCGGCGATTGGCGAAGATGAGATAGAAGGAGCGACTCGACGAAAGTTACTTTCGGTCTTGGTAATTGCGATGAGTCGAGTGAAAGTCACTACTTTTATTCAGAAGGCTCCGCTGCGGCATCTATTTTCACATATGCAGTGGTAAGTCACTCTTATTTTCATTTTTCTTTCGATGACTATAATGCGGGTCACAGCTGTTTAACATTGACTATAACGTTGTGAATCCAAGTTGCAGTAACACTGCCTCTAACGGCTTATCCGTTAATCGACGAAGAGAGACTGCGAGGAAGTCGTGTGGTAATGGGTACTCGATTCTATTAGCGCTATCGCGCAGACGAGAACGAGAACGACAACGACAACGACAACGACGACGACGACGACGACGACGACGACGACGACGACGACCGTCGGGTTGGGCTCGTTCATTCTATCAAATCCAATTAGTCCAATCTAACGGGTTAAAATATATAATAGGAGAAATTATAAATCAACGTCAAATGTGAAAATCGTATGGCAGGATATTCGACGATTATTAGATGAGAGTTGTGTCAAAACTGTCTCAATTTAGAATACAAGACTAGATATCTTTATTTGGCTTACGTCCGCCGCTGCAACGGCTGATGGTCGGACGGTGAGGTTCTAGAATCGAAAACCAGTTTCTCGCGATTGTAAGTGGGACACGAGAGCAGTCTCGCGACGGAGGGAGGGGCGGGAGGGCAGGCAACCACTCGATTCCGAGTTAACGTCGGTGAGAACAGGTGTGTGTCTCAACAAGAATCACCGTAACGCTTTAGTCCTAGAGTACCAAACAAAAATGTATTGACCACATTGCTCTCTTTCGAAGTTAGCATTCCTCCGGTTACATGCACCTTTTGTTTCATCACAGGCTGTAATAATTTTCTCAGACGTAATAAGAATGCTCAACATTTTGTTGAATTGATAAAAGATCCCCATCAATGTACACCAAGTACGCAGGATACTTTGTATTCGAAACGTCGCGACAATATTGAAAGTTAATAACCTCCGCAAGTCGAGATAACACGTATTGTTGGTTCCCACACCCCGAAATGTGAGTGAACGACATATTTAACTGTTCCGAGCACGTAGTAACATTGTAGTAAACGTCCTCGAAGATTAGATTTTCAAATAAGGTGGAGGCCCGTGTGACTTCGAGCATGAAATACATTGAAACTGTTAATGTTGAAGGAAATATTAGTCATGCGGGTGATGATAATATTTTGTGGGAACAGTCCTTTGTCAGCGACCGGTCGTTTGTTCAGCAACGCTTGAGCCTTTGAAGCAACATTTTTATTTTTTCTTTAATCGTTACATACAGGGACCGGAAATACGTATCTCAGCTGAGTCTCATCGTTAAAACATACTTAACTACCGGGCGGTCTACCTACACCAATTGGCATTGTACACTACGTCCAAGTCAGACCCACGCCGATAGTAGTAGTGACAGTAATACCGATAACAATGACTACCGGTGCCGGAATATCGCTGACGAGCCATGAAGCGATTCCTCTTTCCGGATATTGTACATCCCTCATTCGACTTTCCGGAGTAATTTTCATTGGAGAAAATAATAAATCGTTCTTACAGTTGTGATAACCCAAAATAAAATACACACATAGTTCCGAGAGTTTTTACATAACATTTCCGGTTTCAAGCTTTGATGACAGACTTCGTGAGAAAGAACGACCGGAGGCAACGCCACGTGCTCACCCATGCGAGCTGGATGCAGCTTGCCCTTGTGCCTCATGGAGGGAACGTGACAGTTACTAGAAGCAAAGTTCGATCCGACCGATAATTTTTCATCAGGAGCCATTTCAAATTTCCTTAAGACAGACTTTAATGTTCTTTGTTAAATGTACGTTCGCCCCTTTGCCTTTTCGAAAGTTATATTATAATCGTAAAATAAATTACAAATTCGATTAAATTTCGCTTCGTTTTATGACGGGTATATGTACATTGAATCAAAGACCGGACATGGCCCGTGTCTCGTTTTCCGTTCAAGAGATATTTAATGACCGCAGTATAGTCAACGCAAAAAGAGAACCTACTCACGGCAGTCTGTATAGATTATAGTCGGGTACGTTGAGCAACAGAGAAATCGATCAACACGGCAAATACGTGACGGGAATGCTAATTGTCGTGTTTCACTCGGTGCGAGCCTTACAGAATTTTCAATTCTCATTTATACCAACAAATATAATGCCTTGCCATTGAATAATCTCTTTGTTTGCCGGAGAGAAGAGTGTGCAGAGAAAGGGATTGAGACGAAATGGGCAGAGAAAAAAAAAAAAAAAAACATGGAAAAAACTTTGGGTGGAAAGGGAGGATACAAAGATAGTATAAAGCTAAAGGCAGATTGAGGTGGGAGGGAATCCGCGGCACGGCGAAGAATAAGTTGGATTGGAATTGTTTTCCTTAGAGTTTTAGAGTGGTTGCTTCGAGAGGAGAGCGTTAGCCTCTTCTGCTCCGCCGCCGTTTTTCAATTTGACCTCATCCAGGAAAAGGTTTGCCAGGCGAACGCAAAAATTCATTCGATGAATCCGTTTCGATAAAACTGCTCAGGGTTTGTGTCAATTATTGATGTTTGCAGTTGTTGTCGGGTTTCAAAAACAATTAGATTAGGTAAAAGTTTCTTCGACATAACAATTCCATCTACTACCAACCCTGAACGAACTGACCGCGGTTTGGGTGAGCAGGGCCCGGACAAGAAACACGTACAACACCTCGTAGCAAGTGTGTAGCTGGCCCAGATAGCGTGGGCACGTGCTGCTGCCTCCACCGCCTTGTTATATGTTCTTCCCTCTACCAAACTCTTCAAACAAGAATCTCAAAATGGTTTCGTGCATCGACGAGTCGAGGTGTGTTGGCTCTTGATGGACGACAGGTGTTGGTTCAAAAAAATGTATGTATAAAACAGCTCTCACATCTGGCGTCGAACGGTTAAATACCGACCGGTATGCCTCTGAGACGAAAGCGAAACGTTCTGTTAAGTAGATATTAAATACAATGAGGAAGTATATACTTGATCCATCACTGACAATAAATTTTCTTTTAAGAAATTATACGAATGGTCTTGTGAATATGTAAGGTAAACGTCGCAGTGACCGAACACTTCTCAGTTGCCGGAAAACGCGTGCGTGCAAGAGAGATGGAAATACAATTTTTCATGCATATCCGGGGACTGGGAGTCCTCCTTTAGATATGCGGCCACTGATACTTTTACCTTAGGCAAAGGGTGTGAAACTCGGGATTAAAAGTTTCGAGGATTCGGTTGTGTTCACTCTCAATGCCGGATGAAATTGGCTCGTCGTGTCTCGAGGCGGAAAGATGATTCCCCGCCTTGCATCGCGGTTGTAAACATTCTAAAGTCACTGGTAACATCCGAGAATCGATAGCTACAAAGAGCTTGAATAATTGAAAGTAGCCTATAGACTCATTATTTTTTTTCCTTAAGCATACTTCACAGCGTAGTAGTCTGGAACCCTCTGTATAGAGTAACGTCGGACAACACCTGACGAGGCACCTGTACAAATTTTGTGGCAATCTGCACCTGTTTGCTGAGAATTCGAAGTGGTCGACGCTTCGAGAGGAGAGTCTCTCTCAACCCCTCGACGAAGAAACAAAAAAAATTAGTTGCCTGAGAAAAGCTTTAATTATATACGGAGGAAAGTGGCCAACTTGTAATTGCCTAACTTGTTTTACTCTCTCAACAATACAAAAAATTCTTCCAACAATGAAAACTTGATTATTGTGAAAAAAAAAAAAAAAAAAATGCACCTCCGCATCGAAGGCTGGGTAGGGTTTCTTTGCCAGAGCTGACGATGCCTCGAAATTGAACAAACTTTTGCAATTCGTTGGAACGGATATTGAAAGAAAGAGAGAGGGTATTCAAGTTTGAATGGCCTGACGGAAGAAATAGTGAAGAAAATGAGGTCGCGGCGCGCGCTGATGGTAGCTGCCGCGATGGTGGGAAGGGAGGAATGTAATAATACGTAACGTGCTCGAGCACCGCTTGCGGGAAATTTCCATCGGCTCTCACTGAATTGCCACTTAAAATTCCTCCGACACAGTTATTTATGTTCCGTCCACTAACTAGCCATAGAGTCGAGCTCGCGCGAGCGCGATTGTACTACGAATGCTCCAAGGATGGGGGGGGGGGGGGAGCGTAAGAAGAAAGAGAAATAAAAAAACAAGAACAAGAAGTTTCGCAGAGATAGGAAAGAATGAGAAAAGAAAAGTCAATCTCGAATATTTTCTCTCTATTTGTGCCCGTAATGTTCAATATTTTTTTATCGACATTCCTCTATCGCCAACACCGTGAACAAAAAAGAAAAAAATTACGATGTCATATTTTTTGTCCCATATCTTTGACAGACGTTTAATAATTCTTTCATTTCCCTTTTTATAATACTCGGTCAGTGGTTGGGTGCAAAATTGTAGTAGCGAAACACTACTGTGAAATATAGACGCGGTGGTGAGAGACTCAACAGTCACCTTTGTCGAACGGAAAGAGCAGGGAATCTTTTTTTCCACCGAACGAAAAGCAACAGCAGGCAAGCCGAGAGAAACTGAAGCTGATCCTACAATGGGGGCCCCTTCGAGTTCTGACAATTATATAAGCAGGTAGATGGTTGGGACCGCGCGCTGTTCCGAGGCTGTGCGCAAAGCACCTTACTGCATCGCCACAATATTGGATGGCCAGGACGACCAACCAACCAACTTTCATTACTCCCCTTCAAATGTTGTCAAAAGAAATTATGAAGAAAATATTGCAATTTTTTTTTTTCGTTAATAAATCCAAGCACTGTGTATCTGAGATATGCGTTCGTTTGACGACACCACGAACCCTCGCGCGGTCTCGAGATTAATTAGAGTCACGGGCACAAGTGTTGGACGATGCCTCTGTGGTTCAATAACGAAGCCGAGGGTCGTGTTACGGGTGTTGCCGTCGAACACGCTGTTCACTGCGATATACGTAGAATCTCTTGTGGAGACAGTGTCAAGGGGGCAACTATGCTCACCTCTCGTGCTTGCGTTATGCTCTCGAACAAGCAATTTTTTTTTTTAAACACCTCGAGAGCATTGGATTCATCGGTATTCGTGGGATCGCGTATAAAGCACCGAGCAGTTTCGTGTGTTTTTTTTTCGCCTTTTTTTGTTGTTATTTCGTCCCTCTTCGTCGGTGAGACCGAGCACTGTGTGTACACGCGTTTGAAGCTAGTTGACGAGCGTACAAGGGCAGAGGAGGCGGAGTGACAGAAGGGAATGGGTATCAAAGCGATCTCGTCTTTTAGAGTGTTAATTGCAATTAAAAGTATAAAACCGCCCCGAGACATCAAAGGTATTAGAAAAAGGGACAGAGAGCGAACATGGAGGTGGTACTCACGGGCGCAAGCGCGATTTTTAATCAACGTCAGTCTCTCATTTTTTTTTTTCTCAGAATAACTCTCCTAACTTTACAAGTTGAGTTAAGGAAAAACTCGAAAAGTCACCGTGGATAAATTTTTTACCTAGTCAAGTGGTTAAGTAAAAGCGAGAAAAGGCGTGAATGTTAATTTGTTAACAAGAAATAATGAATGGTAAGAGACGAAGCAAATTGGTTAAATTTCATTAGTGTCGGTGAGTGAATCCGCGAGGCAGAAGGAGCTCCATTTTGTTATTCTTACTGCTCAACTCCGCTCTCATTCGCCTCGCAAGTATATTTTCCTTTCTCCTCGGGCCGGTTTCCCCCACACAACGTATACCCTGACGCTCCTTATTACAGCTTTACACGTTGATTCCTTTCCGACGATGGGCATTTACATTCAGAGTGCTTTGTTAACTCCCTTTTATCGGGGCGGCTGTCACTCCTCCGCGAGGCCATATTATATCTCGTCGTGTGTCTCTTCTCTACCTTATTTTTTCTTTTCATCCCGACGACTATCTACGTTCTTTGTTCCTGTAGCGAAAAGCTCGGCCTACGTTAGACTCGCACTTTCCATCGTAAACGGTGTCGATCTTTAGCCTCTTTTTAATATGCTGCTATTTCTCAGTCACTACTTTTTTAAATCCTTCAATTCAATAATTTTGAGATAACAAATTGGAAAATGTATCTTCTGTTCGAGCGTAATTACCCTACTTCGCAATCGTCTCCAAAAGTCTTTGACCACCTTGTTTGACTGTTTGAGGTTAAAGAGATTGACGTTAAAAAAGCGGCACAGAAATAGCGGTTGATCGTCGACTATATTCAGATTCAGTCTTATGATACGTACTGTAAGTAGCAATCGATTTAAATGATTCATTGTATTCGATGTAGAATGCAGTTAAATTTCGATTCCAAAGACGCTATAGATGTGTCGTTGTCGTTTTTTGTTCGTTATCGATACACTTGGATGGATTCTTGAATTATCGAGCCGATGAACGCGGATTAACGTTCGTAATTGCTCCGAGATTGATAATAAGGTATATGTGCTGGTGTCTAGCCAACCGTGTTTCACGATCAATTCGCGCGAATCTATCCTCACTTCGGGCACATTAATCCGCGCATTGTTACAGCCCCCTTCCCCGACGTGATACAGTGCATCGAGGTTGAATATTTCAATCGGATAGATTCCGGAAATCGTTCGGTACAGGTATATAACGCATACTCGAGGTTACCGATAAATAATTAATGACTACATTTTACACTGATCGCGCGGAGAATCGTTACACTTAATTATACTAATCTTGCCATAT